>VXBZ01004883.1:128474-168119 GCA_013399135.1 Heliornis fulica | reverse complement strand
TTTTTTTTTTCTTTTTCCCTTTAAAAGCCTAACTGTGAGCTATTATTTTCCCCTCTTTGCAAAATAGCTGCAGAAACCTCTCGTATTATTTTTGCCTGTGTTACCACAGCGCTTGGCCGGGCTGGTGGGGAAGGAGGGAATATAAAGCAGCCTTTTGTCACACCAGAGGAGCCAAGGCCTCTCCCTGTCCGTCTGTCCGTGCTCAGGCTGCTGCGGGGGGGGGGGGTGTGCAGACCCACCCCTCTCNGTGATGAAATTTGAACTAGAAGTCCTGCAGTTTAATAAAAATGTGTGGTTTGGATGCCTTGTTCTTCACATATGTTTCTAATCTGCTTGGGGGGGGGGGGGTAGGCAGACATCTGCCCAGAACTCACAATTTTAAAATAAATAAATAATACCTATATATTAAAAGTTTAAAAAGTGCTCATTTTGCAAATATAAAGACTGGCTTTACAATAGGAAAATGAAATTTGAGAGTCATGTCCTCTCTTTATGGGGGTGAGGAGAGGGGGAACTGTCAGGAGCTTTTTTTTTTCTGCTTTTTTTTTTTCTGCTTTTTTTTTTTCTTTTTCCCTTTAAAAGCCTAACTGTGAGCTATTATTTTCCCCTCTTTGCAAAATAGCTGCAGAAACCTCTCGTATTATTTTTGCCTGTGTTACCACAGCGCTTGGCCGGGCTGGTGGGGAAGGAGGGANTGGTGGGGAAGGAGGAAATATAAACCAGCCTTTTGCCACCCCAGAGGAGCCAAGGCCTCCCCCTGTCCGTCTGTCCGTGCTCAGGCGGCTGCGGGGGGGGGGGCTGTGCAGACCCACCCCTCTCTCTGTAACTGATTGTTTCACACCCAGAAATCCTGTCGGATATTGTTTAACACACAGAGATTAGAAAAGCCAGCAGAGCGTGATGGTTGATGATTTATAGATGTTTTGGGGTGTTTTTAGCAGGACTTTGTATTTTTAATTTTTTAAGACATCTTGGCTGCCTTTTCCTTTCCTGCAGTCCTCTCTGCTTGGCTTCTCCCGTGCCCTGGATGTCTCTTCCCATCCCTTGGGAAGGGTTATGGTGTCTGTGCTCCCTTGGGAGAGGAGGGGTGCAGATGAACCAACAAGGGGGTGCTGACCCAACCCATGGCAGTGATTTTAAGTGAGGGGGGGAGGGAACTGGCTTAGCAGGGGCGAGGGGAGCTTGGAGTGGCAGAGGAAATCCAAGCTTGCACATACCCTGTTCCGAAGGACCGCGGTACGTGACGGTGATGCCACCACGTTTGCAGCGGCTGATGTAAGGCTGCCTGTACCGCCTTAAGGCGTGAGGATAAACAGAAGCCTGAGGAGTCATCTCTCCTCTGGAGGTCCTGCTCCCTTGTGCAATTAGCTGCTGAAAGTACTCGCCGGCTCTGCAGAGCAGCCCGTGGAGCACGCAGCCGCTGTCTGGTGGTGTGCAGCACCAGACATGAGGCAAGGGAAAGCTGGACACAGCCCCTGGGACGTGCGTGGGACGGGCGCTGCCTCCTGCTCCGCAGCGCCTGACCTGGCGTGCTCCTGCGGGAGCCTCTCGGAGGACAAGAGGCTCAAACCACAGTCCAATCTTGGTTCTGTTGGCTGTGCCTACCTTCAGAGGGGTTTTTTTTCCTGCCTTTTTTTTTTCTTTCTTTTTCCCCAGCTTAAACATTCCCCTTTGCTGGAGGGAGTCCCCCTTGTGCCCAGCTCCGCCAGTGCTGCCCCATCGGTGTTGCGTGGGGCAGATCTGCCAAGGGATGCTGGGCTGTGGCTTTTCCAGCTCTGAAACAAAACCCCTGGACACATGAATTGCTACAATAGCCTCGCAGTAAATACTTTGTAGACTTGATGCTTTTTGTGCTTTTGCCAATGCCACCTGTTTTCCAAGCTGCCTCTTTCTTAAGGATTGTTGTGTCTCTCCACGCCGTGTCCCCTAAGTTCCTGGATCTTAATTAAATGACAGGTTGTTAATCTGCCTGATCTGGGGTTTTCCACCCATTTGGTAAATTTTTGAACAAAACCTGTCCTCTGAGGTCTAGGCATCAGGCAGACACATCACCCACTGAACTGATGCTCATTTGTGCCTTATGGTGGGAACCCCATGGTGACAAACTGCAGCGGGCACGTGATGCCCTGTCCAGGCACCATGGTCCCCCTCGCAGTCAGTTAGGGTCAAGGTTGAATAAGGGGAAGTACAATTACCTCAAAGCATAAAGCAGCCCCAGAGCTTTTTGGAAATCTTTAAACTGGTGATTAGATGTCTCTGTGAAAGGATGGAGGTTTCAATTAGGCGAAATGCCTGGGAATGGACCAGCCTTGGCAGTGAAGGGATGGGGAGCTGGTGCAGGGAGGGTGGGACTGTGTGGTCTGGTGGTGAATCTGGAGCTGGGTTTGGGCTCTTGCCCCATCATTAAATGGCCATTTGAGCTTGGTTGGGTTTTTTCATCTTGTCCCTTTTCTGTTCTCTTCAGGGCATTGCCAGGCCCTGCATGGGAAGCCCTCGTGCAGGACGTGCTGGGTAGGAGCGGGGCAGCGCCGGCTGCGAGTGAAGGGTGTGTGGACCGGGGAGAGCAAAGGGGTTCTGGGCTGCCAGGGTTGGGTGAGGATACAGGGAAAGCAGTGGGAAGAATGATTAACAATTAATGGCTTTGACAAACTCAGTCATTTGGAAAGGGGAAAAAAAACCCATGTTCCCCCTTTCTGAATCGGAAACTGGAACGGTGGATGGGGTCTGGGCCGCTGTGTAAACAATCCCTACTGCTGGGGATACTCTGAGTGTTGTCTTTGGGAATTAGCTCTGCGCTGTCACTTCAACAGAAAAGGCCTTTGGCATGAGCTCTGGCCTCACATCTGCTCCAGCAAGTGCAGAGGGTGCTCGGTGTTGGGCTGGTGGCTGCTGCCGGGGTGTGTTTACATTAGGGCCGGGTGTTGTTTACATTGCGTGGTTATGAGAGCTGAGGTTGGGGGGGTGGAAGGAGCTGCCTGGAAATGAACCTCGGGGTAGTGTCTCCAGCTCTGCTAATGACTCGAGCTCTTAGCTGGTATTTGGGTGTTGGCAGAGCGACAGCTTCTTCAGGAGAGCTTTCCAGAGGTAGCAAAGCCATCTGGCTTTTGTTCTCCCCCTGGAGAATCGCTGTTCCCCCCCTCCTAGTCAGGAGCTGTTGTTGAACTGCTTGTCACTTGTGTCACAATATAATCCCAACAGACCTGTCTGCAAACAGACACAGCCCCTTGCACTGAAAAGCCTCTTTTCTAAGGAGCCTGGACTCGAGGATCCAGTGGCTGTGGATGGAGGAAGCACAACGTGGCATTGCCTGACCACCTTTCCATCCATGGAGCAGGGCTGGGTGTTGAGGACGCCCCAGAGGAGGTTCAGGGAAGTGGTGTGGAGGAGGAGACCCTGCAGCCAGGGTAACATAAGTTTTCATGGATCCTCATGTGATAGGAAATTGGGTTCCTCTCTGAGATTATAAGATGTAAAGGCTGAAAATTACTGGGGAGGTTAATTACCTTGGAGCTAAAGGGTTTATTTTCTTCTTGTTGCTGTGGTTAGGGAGAGAGGCATGTGGGATGTCTAAATAATTCCTGTAGTTTGTCTTTGGTGAGTTTGGTATCAGAAATTGTAATGACTTGGCCTTGGGATGGGGATGCAGGATGGGGCTGATGTCATGAGGGCAGGGTCTCTGAGGGTCCCTCCTCTCCCAGGCAGAGATGCAGTGTCAAAGAGGAGCTATTATCAGCCCTTGAGAGGCTTTTCCTTGAAGCCATATTTGGGTCTGGTGAAACTTCTAGCACTCTGGCTTATTTAAACCCAGTGGGTTTGTTTTCTTTTTCTGAAGCAGATGCAGAAGAGGCTCCTGTCTACTGCCAAAACCAGAGACACCCACTCTTGTGGTAACTGGAGCCCAATGGGGGAAATAGCAGAGGTCTCACAGCAAAGCTGCCCCATCCATTCCTGCAGCCTCTCTGGGCAGGATGGGGAAGCAGAGACCCACGGTTGGATTTATCCAGACCACCAGCTATTTGTAGCTGAGTCATGACTGCATGTGAATCAAGCCTTTTTTTCTTTTTTTTCTTTCCTCCTTTCCTCCTTTTTTTGAGCCAGGCCTCAACTATTCCCATTTTGTACTGTAAAATATTCAGAGATCCAGAGGAGGCCTTTTAGGTACCTGTTGCTCTGTCTGGTGAGCTCATTCCTGCCCGTGGCTGGCCAGCAAGAGGGGTTCAGGACACAGGTACAGGGGCTGGTGGGGGTGACAAGGCTTCTCCTGACCTCACTGCTGCAGTTTGGCTGTTTGCTGGGGCTGTGGTGTTGTACAAGGGGCTCTGCAACGGTGCCAGCACAGCAAAGGACGCAGCGATGCTCTGAGTGGTTATCACACCTCTGACTTGGGGTCTCACTGCACTGGCAGAGCTGGGGGCATGGTGAGATCTGGATCACTCTTTGCTTCCCTTTGTCCCTGACAAATCCCGTATTCCCCTTTCTCCAACCAGTGCAGACAGGGACCGCTCAGAGCCCTGGAGCAAGGCAGCCACCGTGTCCTTAGCAGAGACCCTCCATCCGTGGGCTGGTGACAGGTTTTGTTAAGTGGAATGTCTGAGGGCTGGCAGGCTGTCTCCAAGATAGGGATTAGTTTTTTTGGAAGCTTGCTGGTGGCTGGGATCTCTGAGCTTTTGCTTCACTGTTAAGCTGCACTGAACCCCTCCTGCTCCTCAGCCACCCCATTGGGTTTATGTTTATGGAACCAGTGTGCTTGTTACAGTAAAACCCAGCAACATCCCAAGTGCTTCCAATCATTAAGATATTTTTATTTCTGTGTGTGTATTCCTGTTGTACATCCCAGTCCTGCTGTTATCCAATTTTAAATGCAGGAGTTTTTACAAAACACATCAGGCACTATTTATTCTCAGGGATGTTAAGAGTCTCGAAGACTTCTGGGGTAATGTACTAAAACAACAGTTCAGTTAATTATTGGTGCGTTGCAATGAGAGCCCTGAAGAGTCCCAGTATTTATGGAGCTGCTGCCAGTGCCAGATGAAGTCACTCCTGTTATCCTTGCCAGCTGTTTGTTTTGTTGAACCGCTGCGATTTCCCCCCAGTTACTGAAGTTGATGTCATTGGAAGTGATGTGACATTTTTGCACACGTATAGAATAAGTGTTAAAAAATGCTCCAGAAGAGCTTTTCCAGTCTTGTCTGGGAGCTGGCTGGGGAGTTGAATTAAACTGGCTTGATGGAACGTAATCCATAAAGCAAATGAGTCATCAGACATAAATGGCTTTACCATAAATGTCAGACAGATTCTTACTGGTCCTGACAGTTAACAGTTACATCTGTCTGGTGGAGCAAAGAAAAGCCTCAGAGTTCACAATCATTTTCATAAATGTGCTGTCCTGCCTCTTCCTCTTCCTTGGAAGCTCTAGGAATAAAGGTCAAAATGTGATTTATCCCCCTTTTAAAAACTAGCTCTTCTGATGAATGAAACACTGATTATTTTCAGGCAAAATTTGATGTTTTCTTTTCCTCCAGATTTTTTTTGTTGAACCGGGAAAGCACAACAGTTCTTTGCTTCTGCATGCTAGGAACAGAGTGCCCAGGGAGGTGGTGGATGCCCCTGGATCCCTGGAGACGTTCAAGGCCAGGTTGGATGAGGCCCTGAGCAACCTGATCTAGTTGGGGGTGTCCCTGCTTCTTGCAGGGGGTTGGACTGGATGACCTCTGGGAGTCACTTCTAACCCTGATCATTCTATGATTCTATGATTCTATGATTCTATGAATAAGGCTGGCTGTAGAGCGCTTTCTTGAGCCCTGTGTGTCCAGATGTGCAGAGCTGGTCCACCAGCCAGATGAGGACCTGACCCCACTGTCCACACAGTGGCTGGAGTCCATCGTGCTGGTGGCTTCTCCCTCGAAGCATTACCAGCACATTACTGGCTTGCTCCCTGACTCGAGATACCTCTTTACAGGAAAACAAGTCTGAAAAACCTCAAGGACCTGGCTGGTGAAGTCTTCAAACCACTCTCCTAGTGTAATTGGAAGCTCTCTCTCTTACAGAAGCTTCATGGAAAACCAGTAGCTGGTGGAAATTAATGGTGTCTTCGTTATCGCCGCTCTTGCTGAGAAAAGCAGATGCTGACACAGGGAGGGGAGAGGGTTGGGTGTTTTGTGTAACCACAACAGCGAAACAAATAGACACTTGAGCGAGGAGAGGGAGCAGAGCTGGCTGCTGCCTTTGTCAGCCCTGGCTGGGGCTGGGGGCAGCTATCTCTGGGTGAAATTTATTAGCAACACACTTGAGAGGACACAAAAGGCTCGCGAGGCTCCCGGCGCGGCTCGCTCTAGTTAAAGTCGGCTTTTTAAATCAAAGAAATGGGGCTCTTGACAGCAGAGCTTTGTGCATCTTTTGTGAAGTTCAAATAGTAGGGGCTTTTTATTACAGGCTAAATTAGCCCATTTTATTGTTTTGCACCGAGGGATGAGGTCAGTTGACTGGGAATCTCGCTAACAAGGTTTTACTCCTGTCTGCTTTTTACAAGTGTTAACACGGGGCATCCACCAGGGCCGTGCACTTGCTGTTAATGAAACAAAGATGAATGGGCTAGAAACCCTGTGAGCTCTCCTCCTTCCCCCACCACTGAGCTGCTCAGCCTGTGGCAGTGCACTCGAGCTCAGATGCTCCCTGAGGGGTGCTCATCCCTCCGAAGTCGGGTGTGTTGGGGTTCCTTCTGATGGTGTGTGTTTGCACCCAGCTGATGGAGCAGTGGAGAAAAGGATGAACTTTGCTGGTGAATTGATTTGGCTTGAGAAGGAAAAGGGAAAACTGTAGGTGTGTTGGGTGATGCTCATGAAGTGGGGTGAGCTCTGAAGGAGCTGATGCAGCTCATGCTTTTTCCTGGCACCTTTCACATACAGGGTTTATTCATTTATGTGCTGATTTTCTCAGGCTCTCAACCCAGAGCTAGGAGGAGCCTCCCCTTGTTCATCCTCCCCACCCAGTCAGCAGCAACTGTTGGGCCAAAGCCATTCCCTCATGTGTTGAGTGTGGTTGGGGCTTCTCCCAAGACTTGAGCCTATGGCTCCTGGGACCTGCAGGGGATGTTCTCCACACTCAAACCACCAGTGACTGGAGCCATCAGACCTGAAAGATGCTCAGCTCCTCTCCTGCTGCTAGGAAGCAGGGTGGGACAGAGGCAGGTTTTCTCCCCATCCATAGCTTAGGAGCTGCCATCAGCTGAGACTAAAAGTAACCTCAGACTTAGGAAATTCTCCTCTGCTTAACCTTTTGCACCGTATTTAGCCAACCTTCCTCTCATTGCTTTATCTATTCCTGGAGGAAACACAGTCATAGCCCTGGTCACTTATGGGATGCAGACTATCAGCTCTCCTTGAGGTGTAAATCCAACCTTATCAGGAAGCAAAAGCTTTCAGCCTTCCTGCTCTGCCTCTCAGAGACAAGACCCAAGTCTGCTTTTGTGGCTGTTTTATTTCAGCTTATCCCAGCAGCGCCGGACGCTCCCCATAACCCTGTGGAAACTGGGGAGCTTTAACCACCTAAGGAGAGAAGGTCATAAATGGCTTAACTCAGCTGTCAGTGAGGGCAGGGGTGGAGGAGGTCCTGTGTGCAGAAATAGCAGCTGGAGGAATCTTCATGTCATCAACTTGAAGAAAATTACCTTGGCCAGGTTGAGTCTTCCTTTGGAGGGACCTCTGAAGGGACAGCCTGTTCTGTTGCTCTGAACCACCTTAGGAGATGGGGGTGATGTTCTGTGCTGTGAATAACCCCATAATACTCCAAAGCTCCTTCAAGTCTTTGCTCAGGGCTGGGTGACATCCCCTTGCTCACACAGTTGCTGAGGTCCCCTGGCAGGTCACAATGGCAGGTGGTGGCCAGAGCTGGAAATGTTCTGTCAGACCTGAACTTGGCATATTCTGTTTTCCAAGAACTGTGTCCTCATTTTTGAGGAGCTTCATGGGACCAGGCAGAGGAGTTTGTTTATCATCCACAGGGCACTGATGATGTGGGGGGGGGCATAAATCACTTTTACTTTTCCTGTGCCTGCCTTGCAACAGTGCTGGCAGTCCCAGGCATTGGAGGCACGGGGAGGCCGTGCAGATGTGCTTATCTTTTGGGAAGGTAGATCTGGGACCAGGCGTGAAGTGTGGTGGCTTCACACCTCGTGGAACAGCCTGAGATAAGCGGCTGCTTGAACCTGCTCTGGAGGGTTTTTGCCTGGCTCATCTCAGGTGATGAGTCAGGGTGGGGGAGTCACCCTCCATGGTGTTTTGTCCCCCTGGACCGCAGTCCTGGGCTGGTGGCTCAGTGTGCAGCGTTCCTCTCACTGACACTCTCATCTTTCCTTCCCCACAGGGTGACATCCAGCAGCTCCTGATCGTGGCAGACCCCCGGGCAGCCTACGATTACTGTGAACACTACAGCCCGGACTGCGACACCGCCATCCCCGACTCCCCCCAGTCCCAGGACCCCAACCAGGACGAATATGTGAGCATCTCATATGGGCTGGGGAGACCTGCTGAGGTGGTGGTTTGATGGGGATGCTCTGGGGCAGCAGCAGCCAGCACCACGCCACGGTTGCCATCACACTCGGCTTCCTTGTGTCCATCGTTCCTGTGTGGCTCATTTGTAAGGGCTGAGGGAGAGCTCTGGGTTTAGGATCTGCAGGTCCTGCCCTTTCTGTGCTCCTCCTGTTTCCAGGGACTGAAGTGAATATTTGCTTGGAGCTCAAACTTGCAGGAGAGACGACCTGAGCAGAGTGGGAAATACTGAACTGCCTTGGCAGGTCAGATCCTGTCCAGAGCAGATGCCTGTTTCTAAATTTTAAATTGTATTGTTGAATTTTTAAAAAGATGAAGCAGTTCTTCTTCAGTAGCCTCTGCAACAACTGGTGTTAAAGGAGGGAGGAACATTTTTGTCAATGTTTTGCCATTTGAATTTCATTTGGCAGAAGTGCTCTCAGCTCCCCTATATAACCCGCTGTGCTCAGTATTTTAACTACAGAGAATTGACCTCAGACCTTTTCATTTAAAAAACAAAATAAAAAAGGCAATTGATGCAAGATGTCTTTTCACTCCTATGGCTAATTAGAAATGTCTGGGAGTGGAGATGCCCAGAAAAGCATCACCTGAAGTTTACATCTCTTGGAGATTTTGGGCTCAGCTTACAGCAAGAAGAGTCAGTCTGGCATCACAGCATCTTGGCCACTCTCTTGCTCTGACTTGCTGGTCCATGTGTTCTCTTGCTTTCAGCTGGCCTCAGATCCGTGGGCTCCAGCTGAACCCCTGTGAAGCTGTGATGCCATCAGCTCCAGTTGAGCTTTGGGATTGAATTCACAACCTGTGCCCAGCAAGGCTCTGGGGGGCAGAGCGATGCTCCCAGGCGACGCACAGCCGCCCAGCCCCCCAGGGAAGCGCTGCAGCAGCTCTGCCAGCACTTCTGGAGAAACAATAAAGAAGTAAAATAAAATAGACTTTGGTATGGTCAAAATATTTGGTAGTAAGAAAGGAAGACTCTGCTTTTGGAGCCAGCAGCTCGACAAGGGCTGGCTTGTCTTAGGGCTGTGTCAGAATAACTCTTCCAGGCCGGTGTCTGCTGCCAGTCAGAGCGAGGGACTGGCGAGGAGATGTGCCCTGCCTGGCTGTAACCAGACGTTTTGTTTGTGTTTCACTTTGAAGAGTGACTGACGCCTTGTGGAAAGCGCTGAAAGTATCGTGGGCTTGGAGCCCTTCTGCCTGCGGGTGGACGGGGAGTCACACGGATGCCATTAGTGCAGTTGGATGAGTAAAAATAGCATCACCGCTGCTCTGAGTGGCTGTGTGATTCAAGTGGCTTTGTCCCCTCTCTGAATGTCAGATGTGGGACCTGGGAGGTATCAACAATCTGAGTTTTGTTTTTTTTTTTAAAGAAAAAAGTGGTTTTTCTTTATTGCGTTATCATGTGGGGCTGAATTGTTGCAGGGGCTGTCCATCACCTCTGATAACATCCCCTCTGATAAGGGAGAATGTGCCACAGGACTGAGAGATTATTGGGAGCCTCCTCCAATCACAGCCACATCCCAGAGCCAGGCTCTTGGTGAAGGTGTCACACAAGCTGGTGGACAAGAGGAAGGGGAAGATATCGCTGCCCACAGCGTGCCCTGTTGGTGTGAAATGGTGCCTAAATGGGCTGGGAGGAACGTGCTTGTTTCTCACTTCTCATCTTCTTTTTGCAGTACACTGATGGGGAGGGAGAAGGTGACACCTACTACTACGAGTATCCCTACTATGAAGATGTAGATGAAGCTGTAAAGCCAGAAGCACCCACCACTAAACCCAGCACTCCTGAAGTGGCTGCTGGAGCAAGACCTGAAACCAAGGAGGTACCAATGCAGGGTCCTGGTGAAGATGCATGTGATAAATGGTCCTTTTATAGAGGGGGGAGGGAGAAGAGGGTGCAGAATTTTCTATTTATTCATCTGATTGTGGCATTGTGCTTCTGCACCAGGACTATCCCGCCCCCACGCCGCTGCCTGACGGAGGAGACCCCGGGAAGCAGACAAAAGAGGACGGTGCTGTGGATGACCCTCTCGTGGATGAGTACAACTATGAAACCATTAATGAGGAGTATTTCACACCTCTCCCCTATGAAGATGTCAACTACAACGAAGAAATAGACCCCCAAGGTGGACTCACCGAAAATGCCGTGGAAGCTGAGCTCCCCACCAGTACCGTCATCACCTACAATGAGACCGATGTAATTTTGATTAATCATTTTTCCTTTCATTTAGTTTATCAACTCTGGTATTTCATAGCCCTGGGAGCAAAGGAGATGTGATTGGCCTTCTGGTAAATCTGTAAGTGGTTTGGGCAGCTGTGGGAAGAGGAAGAGTCTTGTAAAATATTTTCACTCCAGATATCTCAGGGCGTGGACCTCAGATACTTAAAATTTGGTTGAGGATTAATTCCCTGGAAAAAATCTGTTCGTATTGGCACGTGTGCTTGCTCATGCAAACTGCTTGTCTGACAAAAATCAGAGAGAGAGTCAGTCTTAAAGTCTAAGTAAAGGCATTTTATTTCAAAACTATTACTACAAATCCTTAAAATGTTGATTTGAAGGAGAGCATCATTATTTTTCATTTTGTCATTCCTTCTGGATAGCATTTTCCTGGCTTTCAAATTGTAATTTTGGAAAAAAAAAAACCCCAAAGATTCAGCCCTGGGATGAGCCCTTGGTTTTGCTTTGCTGCCTTCACCCCGAGAGAGCCCCTCAGCTCTGTGCAGATGAGATCAGGCCAGATCCAAAAGCTGACGTTCCTGTTGGAGCAGTTACATTTTTAATATACTTGAAGTAAAATATGGTGCACTAGAGACTCTTCTATCCTTAAGACTTGCCCAGCTCCAGCCTTTTTATACTGGTGCTTAAATAGCTGAGCATTGGGCTCATCCTTAGATGAGACTGGGATAAATGGTGGTGCTGCTGTGTGCTGTGTAGCTCGTCACGCAAGGGAACAGCCCTGCTCCATGAGGCAAACTCCTTGTTACCCAGAGCATCAGCAAGAGGAGGTAGTTGATGGTGGGATAACGTTTTCTGGGAGGTAGGATGGGCCATGCCAGGGTTTTGTGGCTCCTGCTGAAATGCAGAGGAGATACTTGGTTATGGGAGTGGCAAAATTTGAGGTTTTTTGGGAGGCAATGGAAGGTGTCAGAAGAGATGGTGAAATTTGGCCAATGTGTTTGGAGTTGGACCTGGAAGCTTGAATGAAAAGGTGTCCAGGAATGTGTCCAAGCAGAGTTAAGCAGCTGGATCGAGGCAGGAGGGGAGCCAGCCAACCCCCAAGGGATGAGTCCAGCCAAGGGGGGAGAAAATACTGCAGTGGTGGAGGAGGTTGAGCAGCCCAGAATGATACACAGGGAGAAGAAGCAGAAAAGGCTCCACCGTATCGAGGAAGCGAGCACCAACCTGAGGGAACCCATGGTTGGGAAATGTTTTGATTTCCTGACAGAGAGTCAGAAATCTTTGGCCAAACCTGAACTTTCTACTGGAGAGGAATCAAAAAAAAAAAAAAAAAAGGGAAGAGGAAATAAGAGGCTTTGGGGCCACTTTAGTTGTTGGGAAAAGGAAATAGAAGAGAATGAAAGTTCAGGTAGGGAAACACATGTTGAAGCTTTGCTCCTGAGCCTTCTCTCAGCAGAGCATCTCTCAGGGAGATAGTGCAAACCATGCCCCCAGCAGAGACAGTGTTGGGATGGGGAGGCTGTTGGTCTGAACGCTCCTGGGGTGGGAGGGTCACTCCACTTTCCTCTGCCCATCACCTAAAACATCCACTGGAGCAACTGGGCAAGGGGACAACGTGCCTGTCCCAGGGCTAATGCAGTGTGACATAGACAAGACTCCCAGCAAGTGCCAGCCTGAGGGACTGATACCCAAGAGGATATAAGTTTAGGGTTTACACCTTGGAGTGGGAGCTGAGCACCCTTAGAGCAAACCAAGCTGCTTTAGGAGCAGTGTGGAAGCATCAGGAGCTCGTGTGTGCACTCGCCCCGTTGTTAGAGACAGGGTTTCAACAGAGGATGCAGCCTGCTGAAGTGGTTGGAGATATTTATTCTTTTTTTTAAAAAAAGAAGAGCCAGCCCTGGCACTGCTCACTCTTGGTCCTGGGATCAAACATGGTATCATTGGTTGGGTGCAGAATAGTCGTTTTTAGCATCCCTCACAGACCTGGCTGTCGCTCTTGAGGTCGACCTGTCTATATTTTGGGAAGGCCATTCCTAAAAACATCCCTAATTCCTAAAACCAGAATTAAAAGAGGATTTAGTCACAGAGAAGTGCAACTTTGTGGAGCCTGTGTGAGCGGTTTTGGAGGCAGCCCTAGTCTGGGAGCTCTCCTGGGCTTGGGTTTCATTATGGCTAATAACTCTGTGATAAATGCCAGTGAAGCAATGCTGAGATTTAGTAGGCAGTGATACTCCCATGAACGAGAGGAGCTGGGGACAGATATATTTTGTTCATTGCCTGCTATTCATCAGGCAGCTTGCTTTGCCTGTCCAGATGCATATACCAGGGCTCCACACTCACATCCCTTTCTCCAAAGGGAGAACTAAGAGGTGATGTAAATGAAGCTGTTATCACAGGTTTTTTTGCACACTGATTTATTTTTAATTATTATTTTGGCCTCCTCTTTTCTTTGTGGGCTGTTTGCTGATGCAGGTTGTCTGACAGTATTGGTAAGGAGATTCTTTTTTGGCTTTTGTTTTGTTTTTCTCCGAAGCACCTGCGGATCTCAGCATGGAGAACTTCCCTCCTTCTCTGCCTGGTTATTCAGAATATCTTATCTTACCATGCAAATCGACTCAGAACTTTATCAAAATATCAAACCAGATGGTTTTGACATTAATGCCAAGAAATGGCAGTTTGGAAAAAGCTTGCTGTGTTATCTCTAAAGCCTTATAGCAAGATAAATGGGTTTTAAGGTTTCAATGTGAGAACCTGGATGAAAGATTTCAAGCAGGATAAAAGAAGTGTGTGATAGCACTAGATCCCTTTGAATGGTGCAAAATAATACCAACTTCTCCAGGTATCCTGAGTAACTGCCAAACTCTAATTCCTGCAGAGACTGCTTGGTATTTGCAGAGGTGAAAGAAGATGTGCTGGCAGAGGGATGGTTTCCTTAGCACTAGACTTATCCTTGCTTTAAAACCTCTTGTGTTTAGATACAGATGCTCATGCTTGTTCTGAGCAGCACTGGCACAGGGACAAGGTCTGCAAGTGGTGGTGGCATTCAAGTGGTTTGGAATTCATGGTAGATAATTTCTCTGGGAATGATTCAATTTCTGGATCGTTTTGTTCATTACCTGGATGGGGAAAAAACCCCACCAACAAACACCCTATCAGCACAATGATGTATTTTACTGTGCTGCTTAAAGGGTGCCAAGAGACAGCTGCCTGCCAGGCTGTAGAAGCAAGGAAATTCTGATACTTGTCTCGATTTCCTTGGTTGTGGTCCATAACCCAGGTTTTCTAGAAGCAAACTTGGATTTTTCCACAATTCTTCCTGAACAATTGGATTGCAGTTTTGATGCACATTTTAAATACAGGACTGGATGTGTGACTTTTACACTAAATAATCCAGTGTCTCTAATACTGAGGCTGTGAGAGATGGGTAGGGAATGGAGTGTGAAACTTCCATTCCCTGTTTCTTTAGACCTTCAGTGTGACTGTGAGCTGCTGGTCTGAGCTCTGTTTTGTTCCTCTCAAACTTTCATAGAATCATAGAATTTTTAAGGCTGGAAATGACCCCTAAGATCATCCAGTCCAACCATTAACCCACCGCCACCAAGTCTACCCTTAGACCATGTCCTCAAGCACCGCATCTCCCCGTCTGTTAAACCCCTCCAGGGATGGGGACTCAACCCCCTCCCTGGGCAGCCTGTCCCAATGCTTGAGGACTCTCTCAGGACAGAAGTTCTTCCTAAGATCCAACCTACATTTTCCCTGGTGCAGCTTGAGGCCATTACCTCGAGTTCTGTCACCTGTTACTGCTCCTGAACTCCTGAAATCCTGGGGAGAGACAAGGCATATGCTTTGAAATAAAGATTCCCCTCATCCTTCTTGCCTGTCACTGGAGAAGACCCTTGTAGGTCACTGGAGACCTTAAAACTCCACAATTTAACTTTTCTTGTCCACTTTATCTGCAACTATTAATATAAAGCTGCTTCTCTTTGCAAAACCCACAGTCTGCCCCTTAAACCTGTGGTGTGTACAGCCTCACAGAGATTTGCAGCCTGACATCTTGCTGCTCTTTTGCTTCTAGGCTGCTCAAGGAGGAGATGACCTGGATAAAGATTTCACAGAGGAGACAATAAAAGAATATGATGGGAATTATTATGATAACTATTATGACCGAACAGTCTCTCCTGATATTGGTCCTGGCATGCCTGCCAACCAGGACACCGTCTATGAAGGGGTAAGAACGTGCCTTTTCCAGTGAGGGTCACCTCACCCAAACCATTTGTCTTCTCATGATAACAGTGTGGGGTTGGCAATGCCAAAATCAGAGGGAGCAACTCTCTTGGGAAGAGGTGCCTTGAGGAAGAGATGCCTCATTTATTTCCTACACAAACACCAGCAGTCCTTTGGCTGCAGAAGTTGTCCCAGGACCTCCAGCTTCTCCTCGGGGTGGTGATGCAGAGGTGGGTGATGTCCTCTTTGACTTCTGGCTTTGTGTTTCCCTTCTCTGCTACAGATCGGTGGCCCGCGGGGAGAGAAGGGGCAGAAGGGGGAGCCTGCGATCATCGAGCCGGTAAGGACCAGTGGGGGTTTTGGGGGGGTTTGGGTGTTTTTCCCAAGAGAAAAGGTACAAGGGGGGTGTTTGGTGTGGCTTGGTGCTCTCAGCAGTACAGCTGGGAGCAAGATTTCCCATGGAAGAGTTATTTGGTTCATATAAAAACTTTTAATGTAAAATACTGTAATTATGTTTTTTTTAAAACTTCAAGGAGTGACCTAAATTATGAAGGAAGTGCAAAAATTTCCCATGAAATCTCTCATTTACCAAAATAAAACCTAGGCCTTTAGAACAGAGGCATTAGGCAGAGGACACATCTCAGCTCTCCAGGGCTTTTAAGCTGTCCCTGGCTCGGCAGCAAACCCATCCCCGAGTGCCCGCAGCTGGTGGCCAGGTCATATCCTGACCTGAACTTGAGCTTTGGGCCGGCTTTAATTGTGCAACTAATGGGTTCATCTCTGTGGAAATAAAAGGGTTCTCCCTGCACACAGCCAGAGGAGAGGAGAGGTTTGGTCCTGAGCCTGCTCTGGGCTCCCACCAGCTTTCCACTTCCAGGGAAACCCTGTGTTGTCCTGGGGGTAATACCTGGAGAAGTCTTTTGTTATGATTCTGGCCTGTTTCTGAGGTGGTTTTTCATCCTAAATAGGGTTTATAAACTGCCTCTGACTTGGCAGTCAGCAAAAAATGTGGGTGCCCAACTGAGCCCCCACTTTGGGTGACGGTGGAGCCGCTCCCCAGCTGCCCTCGCAGTGGGGACGACTCTGCCCATTGAGTGGAGCAAGTGGCCATCAGTTACTGTCCATGTGTCTGTCCTTCATCGTGTGTCAGGATGCTGAGGTACCCCCTGTGCCCCCCACTCCTCCCTGGGCTGCGAATTGGGCCTCGGGCCCTGGCCACCACCTCCCCAAGCTTCGTCCCCGAAGGGCCAAGCGCACGCTCGCTGCACACCAGCAACTCAATTAACCTAATTTTCCATGGCAGAGGGCCAGCACGGTGCCCAGCATCACAGCAACACTTCCCACCACTCAGAGGACATTCCTTCTCTTTTAAATCTTCCTCCCTTTCCTCCTTTGCCCAACACTTGAGGAGAGGGAGGGTGGGGGGTGGGGCAGGGAGAAGCTGGGATGCAACAACACAGCTTGAAAATCCCAGGTGAGTGATTTATAGAAACATTTCCAACCTTTCATAGAATTTCATAGAATTTTAAGGCTGGAAATGACCCCTAAGATCATCCAGTCCAACCATTAACCCACCGCCACCAAGTCTACCCTTAGACCATGTCCTCAAGCACCGCATCTCCCCGTCTTTTAAACACCTCAAGAGATGGGGACACAAACACCTCCCTGGGTAGACTGTCCCAGTGCTTGAGGTCTCTCTCAGGACAGAAGTTCTTTCTAAGATCCAACCTAAATTTTCCCTGGTGCAGCTTGAGGCCATTACCTCGAGTTCTGTCGCCTGTTACTGGGGAGAAGAGACCACCCCCCACCTCACTGCAACCTCCTTTCAGGGAGTTGTAGAGAGCAATAAGGTCTCCCCTCAGTCTCCTCTTCTGCAAACTAAACCCCCCCAGCTCCCTCAGCCTCCTCCAGACCCTTCACCATCCTCGTTGCCCTTCTCTGGACACACTCCAGCACCTCAACATCCTTCTTGAAGTGAGGGGCCCAAAACTGAACACAGTACTCGAGGTGAGGCCTTTCCTTCCTTCTCTTCCCCTCTGTGTCTCGCTCTCCCTCTGCAAACAAAAGGAGGAGCAAACAAAAGGAGGAGCAAACAATTTTCTTCTCAGAGGTGTGGGCAGGGGTGGGGGGCAGCCAGACCCCAAGGAGGTGATGGCTGAGACCCAGCCTGCCCTGTCCAGAACCAATCTGAAATGCTACAAAGCGAACAAAATAGTTAAGTTTAATCATCCAGAAAGAATTTGGCTGCCTTTGCTGTTTCAAAACACTGGAGCACGTTTAGCCTTTGCCAGAAAGTAAACAAGACCAAATGCCGCCTTTTCCCTCTCCGTGCGATTCCTCTTGGGCAGGGAGAAAGGCAGATTTGCTGCGCTCTTTAGCTCGGGTCGGTTTGTTGTTTTTTTTTAAAGAGGGAGCTGCAGCAGAAGGGGGAGTAAAAACCAGATGCCCAAGTCGGATCCTGCTGGATTTTCTCTCCTTTTCCTCCTTCAATCCTTGCTCTGTGCTGACGCTCGCTGGAGGCAGCGGGGCAGCACAGGCGCCGGGTGGGGAGGGATGCGGTCGGGGATGCTGGGACCCCAGTATCCCAGCTCTGGGGGCACCAGGCTGCTTTCACCCTAATCACCTCTGCCTTTTGTCGGGGTGGTGGTGGGGGGGACCCTGGTGCTCCCACATGCTGTCAGGAAGGGTTTGGTTTGCAGTTGGACGGCACCTTTGTGTGCTGCAGCCGGATTTTCAGGCTGTTTGTGATGCTGGTTTCGCTCGTGGGTGGCACATGGGTGTTGATTGAGTGGAAGCAATGCCCTCTTTTTGCTGGGACAGTCCCAAATCCACAGTTTGCTTGCTTACCCCCAAGGCAGTCACCCTCGGTGTCAGCCCCACACTGGTCCTGATCCCAAATCTGTCCCACGTTTCCATCACTCCCGTTGATGAACGGTCATATAAACACTGGAGTTTGCTTGCAGAGGAGAATCTCCAGATGTCCCTAAAGCTGGAGCTCAACATAAGCCAACAGATAAATATGGGAAGATGCCAAGGATGTTTGCATTGCAAATTGGCTAATTAGCCTGGACTCTTCCCCCAGGCAGCTGAGCACCCCTAGGCTCTGCAGCTGGCTGTGGGGAGCAGAACCTCAGGTGCTGTGTGCACTCAGACCATGGTACCACTGGCATCTAGCAGCCTAAAAACATCTTGAGGACACCTGTGTGGACCTTTTACTCTCTGCACCTGCCCAGAAATAATTATTAGTTTCTGGTTTGCAGCCTGCCATCCCCAAAACATGCTGTCACTGGTCTCAGCAGGAACAGAGTGGACCTTGGGGTGTCCGTATGGAGAAAGGTTTGCTGGGACCTCTGGGTTTTCCTGTTCAATGTCCTCATCATGTGTCTGAAAAGGAGCTTAGTTGGCATTGTTCTCACAGGACACCTTCTCCATCAGCATAACTTGCCTCCATCTGCACAGCTCACCTCTTGTCAGTATCCTCCAGCAGCAAGGAGCTCGTCCTCACTGCGAGTTGGAGGGATGTCGTGTAGGGTTCACCCCTAATTCTCACCCAGGAGAGAGCAGTGTCTCCGTGGCAGAAAGTGAAATTACTGTCAAATTGGGCACGGGGTGAAGTCCATGACCTAAATTCTTTGCTGTGAAGAACGACTGTGCAGAGCAGACACCTCTGTGATGACAGCAGCAGCACATTTCCCCGAACACGTTCAAACGAGGCAGGAGCCAGATTTTAAATGAGGTGGTAATAGGCAGTGTGGAAATTGGGAAGGACAGAAAATAGCTCTGGCCACGTATTAGCAGTGCAGAAACATGCATCCCACTAATGGAAGCAGGGATGGTTCGTGGCAACATCTTTCCCCTGTTTTTTTCCTCCTCTGGGCTGAGAGACTGTGGCTTGGAGGGCAGGAATGCCTGGATTTTCCTCTAGACATTTCCGATTCGTTCAGCTCAGCCCCGTCTGCTGCAGTGGGGTCAGCCAAGGCCTTTAGCACCAGAGCCCCAGCCCAGCACATCGCCCTGGGCTGACCTGCAGCCTGTTTCCTCAGGGCTTCTCCCTGGGAGCTGACTGCATACCTGCAGGGCTTTACATCATGGGTGTCATCCTGCAGGAGAAATGTCCCTGTTTGCTGCAGATGAGCTGGCAAGAGTTGGGACTGCTTTGGTTTGACCTGGGTGATGCTGGGGGCATGGTCACTGGTCAGGAGGGGAAAGGGCAGTGTTCATTGTGGGGCTGTGCCCAGCAGATCATCCTGATGTCTACTGGAAAGTGTTTGCCAGGTTTATTGGGAGGTGGCTTTTCTGCCTCTTATATACCCATGGGGAGGGGAGAGGAAAAAAAAAAAAGCTCAATTTTACTGAGTACATGATAGACCTGATTTAACATTATGACAAAATATTTAGATTAAAAGGAATGGAATAACATTACCCTGCCACTTTGCCCACACAGTGATTTCCTGGGTACACAGAGTAAATCACAGCATGCAGTCTGGGGAAAGGAATGTAAAAAAAAAAAAAAAACCCAAACCAAAACCCAAAAAAACCCCAACAAACTAAATTTGCAAATTGATTATTAAGTATTTTATTTTTTTTAAGCTGCTTGGGTCTAGAAACAGCTTCTTCCTAAAGAGGAGCCTTTCTCCTGCTGGATGTGCCCCAGGGTTTGCCCTTTGCCTGGCCATGAGCTGAGTTGTGGTTAGGAAGGTGACCCTGTGCTGGGGCAATGGGCTGTTTAGCTGTGCCCTGTGGGATTCACACTGATGGTGTTTGGCTTTTCAGTGGGCACTGAAAACCCAGAGAGAGTGGAAACCCTTCAGCTCTGGGATGCTTCAACCCAGCAGCAAGACCTGAAACCTTCAGGGGCAGATGAAGCCTTGGGGGCATTGAGGATGTGCCTTGCTAATCACTTTTTCTTACTCCTCTTTTATTCAGGGTATGCTGGTGGAAGGCCCACCCGGTCCCGAAGGCCCAGCAGTAAGTGGCAGTTTGTCTACACCTTGCACTGAAGGTTGGGTGGCTCAGGGGTGCTGGGTGCATGTGGAGGGCTCAGGGGTGCTGGGTGCATGTGGAGGGCTCAGCACACAGCTGTCTGGGCTCTGTTGCTTCCATATGCCATGCATGTGTCCAGAGCGCTTCGGGGTCAATCTTCTGGTGCAAAAATAAACAGAGAGCTCTAATTCTTTTCCTGCTCCTCGTACAAATCTGTTACAAATAATAACACATTTTCCTTTTGTGTATTTTTTTTTTCCTATGCTAGGGTCTTCCAGGACCTCCAGGACCAACTGGACCCGTGGGCTTAATGGGTGACCCTGGGGAGAGAGTGAGTACCTGTGTTTTATTCCTCCTTGGCTGAACCCGTGGGTGGTTTTGTGTGGGCAAAGTGAGGCCGTGGTGTATCACTGGAGCCCTAAAACACTGCTGACCTTCTAATAGTGATTTCTTCTGGGTCAGCTTCAAAAGGAACTTGTAGACAGGTACAGGGCAGAGCTTTGCAGCCAGGGGCAGAGGAGCAGCCATGCCAGTCAGATGCACTAAGTTTTCTCCAGGTTAAGACCAAGTCTGACAATCTGTTCTCTTTGCACCCTTTGGCACTTGGCTGCTTGTTCCAGTGTGGGACTTGGGTTGTGGTCCTGGGAAAAGAGGGTAAGCACACACACAAATAGCTGTCAGTACAGTAGAGTGGAGCTAAGCAAAGATTCAGCCTCCTTGATCCAGCTGATGTGGTGAGTCCTGGGAGAGGGTTAGGCACCTCTGGAAGTGGCTGAGCACAGCTGGACACTGGGATGCAGGAGGGATGTATCAGAACATGAGAAAACACCAAGTAGATTGGCTGAATATTTTTCCCAAAATCCTTTCTGGCCCCACTCACTGGGTTAAGTAAAGACTGAGCCATTGTGCCTTAACTTATGGAGGTGTGGGGGGGGTGTTTATGCTGATATTTACCCCTCCCTTCTCCCCTCAACTTTTGAAATCCAGCCATGTCCCCTTTTCTCTGATGTACCCTTGAGCTGCTGTCCTTCACTAGCACTGCCCTTGCTATGGTTCCTCTCCCACCCCCTGAGCTGGTTCTCCATCCCACCTGCTCTTCCGAAGAAAAGCAGGAGATGGGAAAACTTACAGGTCAGGTCAGGGTGGGCTGGGACCCCTGGGGAATGGCTGCCCACCCTGGGGGAAGGCAGGAGGGTGGATTCCTGCAGGCTGGAGGACAAAGCAACCAGCTGGCTCCAGAGATTCATTGTTCACCTCCCAGCCCGATGACATTCATGTCACAAAGTGCAGGCACTGAGAAATGAAACCGTTGCTGGCCTGTGCTGGGAAGTCTCTGCTGCAGTTTTAAGGTGTGTGTGAGAGATTACTCAGGATTTGGGGTGTTTCTGTGGCAATTACCCTTACCTGGACCCCATGTTTGGGGTTGGAGGTTTTTTTAATTGAGGCTCTTTGTTGCCTTGCTGGTCCCTGGGGACGTGGCTGGAGTCAGCTGCCCCCACATTCCCCGTGAGCATTGCTGGGGAGACCCCCAGCCCCTCACACTCTGGGTGTATTTATCGTTCTTTGATGGAACAGTAATAATGTTTCTCGTGGCTGTGACATGATTGAGAAGGAGAGGCCCTGCCTGTGCTCCATCGATCGATGCCTGCAAGCTTGGAAAGTCAATACACAGCTGCAGGCTCAGCCCATGGCCTGGAGCCAGGGCCACTGCTCGGAGAGGTTGACTTAACCCCTGCAACACCACGGTCCTGCTTCCTCCCGAGCTCCCCTGGCAGAAGGACCAAGGGGGAGGGTTCTGCATCCTCTGGTGTCAGACTTCGTGGAGGACAGGCAGTGTTTTACATCTGGCAGTCTAGGATTAGCCTGTATGGCTTCATCAAGCCCTTGGTGGCTCTTCACCCTCCACAGGTCCTACCCATCACCCAGCTTTCTCCATGTCTGCTCTCAATGCGCCTCCTCTGCTCCCGGGAGCTCGTTTTCCTGGCAGGATGGATGCTGACCCCGGGGACGAGGAAGTCTCCAGCTCTGCCCTTTAACCAGGCAGATGCAAACAGTTGCTGGCCAGGCTCCCCTGGATGGGCCACCCAAAGCCAGTCAGCAGCAGACACGCTGTCCCTGATGGTGCTGCTCCACACCCTGAAATGAAAGGCGGAATTTGCATTCAAGCACAGACGGCACATCCTGCTTTTGGAAGTGTCCAGAACAGAATGTAATACAACATATTGTGCAGAGAGGAGTGATGAACTTGCAGAGCCTGGAACTGCAACTGCATTAAAATGCTCCTTTTCAATCAGAACAGCCCCTCTTTTAATTTGTTTATTATTAACCCCGTGCATAGCTCATGAATTTACACGTCACATAGGTATACAGTGAGGAACACCTCCTACGCCTGCATCTGATAGAAAGACCTTTTATTTGCAATCAGGCAGGTGTGCTGAATTAATATGCCAACAATATTCAGCTATGTTAATATTGGCCAACACTCATTTAGCTGTTTTATTCATCGAGTCAGTCTGTTCGTTCCTCCCAGCGCGAGGAAGAGCTTGCGTCACCCGCAGCGCCGCAGAGCAGCCTGTTTGTGGGAGGTTCCCAGGACCAAGCTGGGAGGAGAGCTCTTTAGGATGACTTAGGCAGGTTTCTTCCAGCACTGGGAAGATGGGAATATGGCCCTTAGGAGACCAGAGTGCTGTTTTGTGGGTACTTAGGGCTGGAAAGGAGAAAGTGGGGAGAAGGTGTCCCTTTGCACGAGATGAGCTGCGGTGTTGGAGCACGGGGCAGCTCTGTCACCGACCCCACTGAGCACTTGGAAGTGGGAGGTGTAGGGATGCTCTGGGCTGGATCAGAGATCAGAGTCTCCAGGGACAGGCTGCTCACAAAGCAATAGCTTTATCTTCCAAGACTCTGCAGTGGTTGTGTCCCAAAGGATTTATCCCCCCACCAAGGACAGATTTGCATCTCAGAAGTGTAATAGGGTCCCTGAAGTCCTTGTTGGAGTTCTGAAAGGTGTGTCAGGGTGTCCTTTTTCCCATCAGATGGACACTGCTGCCTTACCTGGAACACCCACAATATTGCAAGAGTTGGGTAATTTCCTGTCCAGGGCTGAAAATGGCAGAAAACTAATCCTGGAGAGACAGACACTTAAAGCAGATTTTGAGGCTCGACGCTGGTCACTGCTCAGTCACTGTCAGCTGCTCAAGGAGCCCGAGCACTTTCACACCAAGGTTTCAGTTTAGCCATTCCCTTGAAATATTGCATCAGTGTTTGCACTCAGCGTGGCATGTTAGAACACTGCACCAAATGAAAGTTGAAGTCCCCTTCCCTGGCTGCTATATATCAGCAGATCTCAATTTACATAATGAGTGGCACAGATTTACACCAACTAAAGTGTTGAGCTGCATTTCTTGAAGGCATTCATGAATTGAAGCTGGAAGTGCTTTATGGGTTTGATTTCCCTCCATACCATTGCCCCATGCTGCTCCACCCCAGAAAGAAGAGACCTCACACACCTAATGTGAAACAAAAAGAGGCTTTTATGTATAAATTGCATCCCCATCTGTCAGGCAGAGAGATAAACAAGCTCATTCCAGACCCATCACGTGCGGGGCTGGAGTTAAAGGAGATGACAGGGATGAAAGTTTATTATATAAAATGAGTCTGGCCTAAATTATTTATTGTGCTTTTGCCCCAACAGATGGGACTGTCCTCTGCACCTCATGAGCAGAGTCAGGGACTCTGGTGTCAGCCAGACTAAGTAAACAGCATGAATGTAACATCATGAGCTTGTCTTGAAAAATGGATGGGCTGGTGTGTTACACAGTCTCCCTTCAGCGCTGAGGGAGCTGCCAGGGTGTTGGTTGGTTGGCTTGTTGGGGTGTTTTTTTATTTTTTTTGCTGATAAATCACTGGCTGCAGCGCTGGCTGCTGCAGTGCTGGGAGCAGCGTTGTTATTCTGGGCCGGTTGCGGTGCAGACCTCGGCTCCTGGTCTGCAGCGCTGCTCTGCCCTGTAATTAGGGTGCAGGTCCAGCCACAGCCCAGCCAGAACAATGCACAGGGTGGAGCAGTGGCAGCTCTTCCCACCCCCCAACGCTGGTGCTGGGCTTTAATTTAGTGCTTGAAACCTTGGCTTGAATGTTTTGGGTTCCTTTTGATGAGGGAGGTGGTGAGGGACATGTCAAGTTGAACACGGTATAGAGGGAACACGGAGATGTGAGACGTGCACCAAGATCTTGCTGGAAGACAGTGGGGCAAATATAATGTACAAAATGCTTTTGTTTCATTGTTTGGCTTCTTAAAATATTCAGGATCTTTGTTACCTATTTCTCTTTCCCATCTTTATCCACCTCCCTCTGGCTCGTGGGGTAAGTGTGTGACTTTCTGGAGCAAGATCTGGCTCTTCTGTGTCCCTTTAGCGTGTCCACATGTGTCTGTGATTCATGGAAGGGTTTTGGTTTTCCTTCTGTTCGGTGTCCACACTGGCTGGAGAGCTTCAGACAGGTGGAAGAGAGTCAGAACTGAGATAGATGGTTGTTGCTTGCTCTTCCAAGAGCTTTGGTTCTCCACAGATGGATTTATTATTGGTGTTTACTAAGCAGGGGAGTGTCAAAGTCCTCAAACATGAGCTGTTGGCCAGGCAGTTCCATCTGTCTTGCCATGAAACGAGCACCAGGGCTCCTCTTGGAGCCATCTCCACTGGGATGTGATCATCCCATCTCCACTGGGATGTGAGCATCCCATCTCCACTGGGATGTGATCAAGCCACTCGTGCCCTCAGCTTCTTAAAATGGTGTAAAAATTGCAATTAGTATGCACATGGAGCTGGATGTCACCCTCATTTGCTTGTAGGATTGCTGGATGGACACGGAAATTTGGGTTAACTTACACTTTTTTGCCAAGTAGCCCTTTGAGAACTCAAATAATCTATGGGCTGTCTTAGGAAAATTGGCCCTATTTGATTATTTATAGCTTCATCGATAGATCTTTTACTGCATACTCGTTTCTTTAGTACAAGTTGAAGATACTCAACTGATGTTAATCAGCACAGCTCTATTGAGATCCTCAGAGTTTTGCTGATTTACAGCCACTGACAGGATCACTCCATTGTAGATAGAAGTGGTCTCTTAGGACTTGAAAAAAGACAGACAGAAGAGAGAAAAATTGAATGGCCTGGATGACTGAACATGTACAGAAATGTATTTATCTTTCCACACTCCTGTTTCACTGACCTGAGTTATGAAGCTTCATATAATTTTTAATAGGTTTTAACAGACCCAACTAAACATTGATTCCATTAACTTGGAACATTGCAGGGACTTTTATTGCTCACTTGAAAATTGCATATGGTAGACTCTGGAAATACAAGGGCTAGGGTGTAATGAGATAGAATTACTAAGAAAAAAATGTGTGTGCTTACAGATGTGCTTCTACAAAACTCACCATAGCATTGGGTTCCCTACCTGCTCATTGTCTCTCTGTCAAGATAGGAAACCTTCTCTGTCATGACATATGTCTTTATAACCACAGTAACTCATGTATGAATATGACTGAAATGATGCTGTAGAAGTTTATTTTAGTTTCTTTCTCTTCTTGTAGGGACCACCCGGTCGCCCAGGTCTTCCAGGAGCAGATGGCTTGCCAGGACCACCAGGGACAATGCTTATGTTGCCTGTAAGTAGAACTGTAACTAAAGAAGTATTCAAATGAGTCAGACTTCTTGGCTCTGGCACTGCTTAGTGCCTGTTCTTGCAGAAGTCTTCCATCTCTTTTACATCAAGGACACGTTTTCCATGGTATAAAAGATGGATCCAGATGGTTCCCCTTGTAAATTTACTTTTTGCATAGCACTGGGGCTTCCTCATTGGTCAGAAGCACAGGGCAGCTGGGTTAAAATTTCCAGAAGTGATGAATAAGTTAAGTGGTTTTGACTGGGCATAGTGCTGGAGAGTGAAAGTCATGAGGAAGGAACTTAAGACACCTCCAAGGGCCTGATTTCCTTCTTACACAGAGGAACCTCTAACAGCCCTTCAAAGTAGGTGCCAGAGTTGTAAGCACCTGAGTTGTTTCTTTTGATGACCAGTAGTTAATTTGCATTAGTTTGGGGAGTTTTTTTCTCCTATGTGAAGCAAGTACTGAGTCAGCCTTCTTGGTCCTGGGATGCTGAAGGAACAGTTAAGTTTTGTGTCTGCTTTGATGTGACAAAACCCTAAGGAAACCAGCTGCTGAAAACCAGTGGTTAGGTACAAAAGGGAAAGAGTCTGTAGTGAAAAACCACAGCACTCTTGTACAGGCTCCAAATGGCAGGGTGATACTTGTGTAGGTTCCTGGCCAAGTGCCTGGGACAGCCTGAGCCAAGTGCTCAACATGGAGCTTAACTGGCCATTACAATACATTTGTTGGCCCCTACAGTAACCAGTCACAGGCCCATAAATTGCATCTCTTTGAATCTGCTCTCCAAGTCAGTGTGGTCATACACCTAGTGCCAACCAGCGAGATGCAGAAGTGAAATGGAGGTGGAAGAACCATCCAAGTAGGTTCTGCAGCCTTGGAAGGTCCTTGGAAAACCCCAAGCCCTTATGCAGGTTAGGTGGGAGAAGGGAGAAGCTTACTGGAGACTCCCCTTAGAAGGGAGTCCCTTAGAAGGGAGAAGCTCACTGGAGAAGTGAGCTTGTAGCTGTTGAGGATGGAAGGGGCAAAAGAACATTAATCTTCTGCCCTTTCAAGTTTGGGAAAAGAAATCATTACTGCTTGGTTGGTTTTAAATCCTGTGTGTGCTGAGGGATCCTGGCTTGAACAGTGGGCCAGATTGTCCTCTTTGAAGCACACTGCTACACTTGAGGAATCCAGCCTTTGTCCCAGGGCAAACAGGCAGCTACAGCCAAATAACCTGACACAACCCTGTCTCCAGGGATCTCCTGGCCAACAGCATCCATACAGGGAATATCAGCCCTGTGAGAACTTTGCATTTAGTTTTGTGTGGTGGTGTGTGAGGAGGTCCTTACAGCTCAGAGCCTGCAGTCCCTCTTACTGTCTGTTCCTTAGAGCTGGTAGAATTTGCTGTCTGTGAAACAGTTTGTGCTCGTGAGCTGGGTCACCTGAGAGCTCCATGGTTAATGGAATAGTCTGGAAGGACAGTGATGGGGTTGGGTCAGTCATGCTGAAAAGAGTTTTGGGCAGTCAGGCTAGTGTGGTGGTGGAGGTAGGGCAACCCTGTGACCTGCTGTCTCCATCTTGTTCCCATCAGTTCCGCTTTAGTGGAGGAGGAGATGCTGGATCTAAAGGACCTCTTGTTTCAGCCCAGGAGGCCCAAGCCCAAGCCATCCTGCAGCAGGCCAGGGTAAGTGGTGGGCAGTGGGGATGTCTCCTGCAGTGTGGTGGGGATTTCTCTTGCAGCAGATGCCCAAGGAAGCAGAGAAGGACCAGAATAAATGTGAGAGGAGACATCTTATCTTCATGCTTGTATCATCCATGGTGCTAGTGGTGGTAACAGCCTTTCATCTGAGATGGAATTGTTTTGTGTCTTGAGGTGATGACATCTGGATGCCTTGGCCTTGTACTATTGGCCAGCAGCAGCCCAGCCCATAGAAACAGGGTTTGAAAGTGTCCACAGAGCTTGGACCAGGCCTTCTGCTGGTACCAGCAGTCATCCACCTCTTGGCTTCAGTAGTGTCCACTATATGTGCTGACAGTCTATATGAACAGTTGTGGTATGTGTTGTAGGGGTTTTCTTTCATTCTTTCTTCTATTTTTTTCCTTCCTCCTGCTAAATGTCAGTAATCACCCGTGTGTCACACTGTTCCCAACTCCACCAGTCTCAGCAGGCAGGCTGCACCTTTCTCTAATGTCTTTCTTTGGAGATACAAAGCCCACACAAGCTTTTCTTTTTTCCTTGGATGACCTTACTGACTGGTGATCACATCATCCCTGGCAGTTATAGGGGCTCACTGGTGAAACAAGCCCACCAATGTGTGTGCCTGGTGCCACTCCTGTTCCCTGCCCAGATGAGTGCCATGGTGTATAGAGCTCCACACTCATCTGTTCAAAATTAAACCTCATTTCTAGACAGTAGAGTTTTGAAACTTCCATGAATGTTTGAGTGAAGCTGTGTTTGATCATTGACATGTCAACAGCAGAGACCTGGGAGGGACAATTACAGCACGTGGGGTCTCCACAAGTGCCCTCCTGCTGTGATCTTGCCCAGAAGAACCCAAATTCTGGGTGCAAGCACATTTTTTGCACTAAAGGGGAAAAAGTAAGGTAGTTTAGGGAGGCAGTTTGCAAAGGGACATGCAGCTTTGGGGGCAGTGCTCCTCTCCCTGCTGAGTGAGACACCCAGGGCAGAGCTTAGGTAGCTCCACATCTGTCTGCAGCTGGGGTGTCAGGCTCAGATGCAGTCAGTCCGTTATTCAGAGCTGTTGGCGGTCGCTCTGGCACAGACCTTTTGGGGCTCTCTGC
The DNA here is from genome assembly GCA_013399135.1 of Heliornis fulica. Lineage (NCBI taxonomy): Eukaryota > Metazoa > Chordata > Aves > Gruiformes > Heliornithidae > Heliornis > Heliornis fulica. The sequence continues at coordinate 139,741 of VXBZ01004883.1, read as the reverse complement.
TGAAATAGGCTAAAAAGCAATTTATTTCTCCCCTGAATGACATCAAGTCCATTGGGGTCTCCACCCAGCTGGGTGGTACATGTCTATTTTAGGTTTGTAGCAAGGATTTTGGCTTAGCTGGCGTTAGTCTGGTTTCCATCCACCTCCTCTTTCACAAAGGACTTTGATTTTATACATATTCAAGTGGAGTACGAAGCCCTGATGCCATCAGCCACTGCACTTTCCTGTCCATTAACCTTGCTCTGAGAATAATATTGGTGGATTATGTTTCTGGTGTTACCTTGTCAGTCTTAATTTCAAGGCAGCCTACAGTTTTTTTTCCATCAGCATTTTATTTTGCTGGGAAATAGGGGGTTTGACCAGATGAACATTTCATAAGAAGCATCTGCTTTCTCAGACTCTCTTGTTTTGTTCTTTTTTTTTCTTTCTTTCCTGCCTTTTGAGAATTGTGACTGTTGTGGGGAAAAAAAAAAGAAAAACCAAAGCAGCTCCCTCAAAATCCCTTTTCTCTGTCATTTTGGGTTGGGCTTTTGGTTTTGGGGTTTTTTAGTTTTCAGATTTTCAAATCCTGGGTGACTTTTGGGCTGTGGATGATAATTTGGTTATTTCCTAATGGAAAAAAATCCATTTCTTGATTAACTTCAACCTATTATCCAGCAATTTCAGCTGAAAACCCTGATACAAAAGCAGAAAGGTGAATAAATGATATTTTGGGGGGAGGGGGGTGAAGTTTCAGGATATGGCAGGAATGGAAAAGGAGTCCTGCAGGAAGGGGGGAGCGAGGAGTGTTTTTTCTTGTTATCATTGCTGTTAATTGCATGATTTGGTTGATTTATTCCCTCAAAATTTGGCTTTCCTTAGACACTGACCTTTGTCGCAGCCATCAGTGTTTGAGCAGCTCCTTTTTAATGGGGTGTTGTAAAATGATGCCACATAATCCAGCAGTTGTGCAATATTTATGTTATTCCAAGTGCAATCACGAGTAGGTTTTAATTACCAGAGTACACAGATAATTGCAACTCCTTTAAAGTGTTGAATTGTCATGAGAGAACATACTGTCCAAGTGATGCTTTGAAGCATGGACCAGCCCTATTACCCACCATGGAAATTACTGACTTGATGCATCGTTACATGACTCTTTAATTATTGAACTAAAAGCCCCCCAGTTGCAAATACAATTGCTGTTCTGTTTGCAGGATGTTAAATAGCAACCAAAAAGGGGAAAAAAATAATCCTCCAGAACTGAACTCCTGAGATCATAAAGCAAAAATCCTCCAAAACTGAGCAGGGAGAGCAAACCCTGGGGCCTGCTCAGGCAAAGCTTTGTCATTTACCTTCAATAATTCATTGCCCAAATTGATTGTTTAATTCCCTCTGTACGTGATGATGGGAAAAGGGGTCTGACCTGCAGAGGCAAATCCTGATCTGATTTAAATGCAGGGAGCTCCTCACCCCTCTGTCTGCCCTGGGTCCAGGCCAGAGTGTGTATGTATGGATCTATATGAAGGGGTGTTGTCTGTGATGTTCATGGTGTGGGTGCATGTGGTGTAGGTCCATATGTCCTCCCAGCAGACCCATGCACCATCTGGGGGCTTTGCTCCTTTGAGGATGCACAAAGGAGTTGGTGGGGCAACGGGTTGGATGTTCTTAGGTAAATTCACTGCGGATATGGTGAGTGCTCCAAGGTTCTTGGGGGTGAGAACATGTGGCAGGTGGTACCATGGTGGCTTTGTCCCATTGCAGCAGTGAAACAGAGACAAGAACTAAGTGAGGTTTCCATTTCTGTTGCAGTTGGCGCTGAGAGGACCAGCGGGTCCGATGGGTCTGACAGGGCGGCCGGGCCCCATGGTAAGTGACGGGCACGCGAGGACGGAGCAGGCCCAGCTGGCACCAGCTCCGTGGATGCTCTGGGTTCCCTGAGTGAATGGCTCATTCTTAACATGATATGAACCTTCCCTTTGGCTCTGATGTGGAAAAATGTATTAAATCATGTTCTCTGTTCAAAGGGACCCCCGGGCAGTGGAGGACTAAAGGGAGAATCTGGAGAAATGGGACCTCAGGTGAGTATGGGCAGATTGGGCGACCGGGGGTAACCAAGGGGAAGGAGGGTGTGGAGCAGCCAGTCCTGCTTTAGAGGCTCTTGTGAAGGAGCAATTCAGTAACCCAGAGAGGCAGCTGAAAGTCTGAAGGTGTAGGAACATCTGTTTTGCATGTAAATGTCCCTTTGAGTATCCAAATACAGACTTGAGACATAATTTTAAGCCAGCAGTGCAAAGTTCTGCAGGTGGTGATGGGTCCTCTCCTGTTAAGACATCCATGGAGGAGTCCTGTGAATATGAGACAGGTTGGAGTGTGGGGTGTTCACTCACACTCAGGAAATAGCTCTTCCAAGCTGTAAATCCTGCATTAAGGGAAAGTTCTCATTTTCTAATAGTGGGGGAAGTGATTTCTCTTCATCACACAGAGCTGCTTGCAGGGCAGAGGTTTCCTCTTGGGTCAGCACACGTGGTTCCTGTCTGGAGATGCTCAGTCCTGAGCCTTTCCTGTGTATTTTGGACCATGAGCTCTGCTCCAGAGTTTCACCTCCCATTTTGTAGCCCTGATGCCTCTGACAGTCCCAGCAGCACCTGCACTGAGTTGCCAGCAAGTACTGGGTCCAGCTGTTGTCCCTTTGAGTGACATGGGATCTTCTTCTCTCTTTGATGCTTCGCAGGGTCCACGAGGCATCCAGGGTCCTCCCGGTCCAGCAGGAAAACCAGGCCGCAGGGTGAGTGCCCTGATCTCTGTGTTAAGTCCAGTTTCTGCTAGAAATCATTTGTGCTGCCAAGGGCTCTGGAGCACCCAGAGCCTTGCACAGGAGCGGGCTGGCAGCCAGCCACTTGCCCAGGACCCCTCTGGCTGTCTGGGCAGAGGCAGATGAGGATGAGCGTTACAGGCCGGGCGGTGTGGGGAGTCTTCTTGTTGTGGCCATCCTGCAGCCTTGAGGTGTGGCTGTGTTGACACTCTGGGCTGGTTTGGGCAGTCTCAGAGTGGACAAGATGGTTTCTGGAGCTGGTGGGAGTTGTGCTCTCTTGCTCTGTCAGTGTCCCCACTGATTAGTTTTGATACTGCTCAGTCCTCTGGCTCATCGTGGTTCAGCTTGCCAGGAGAGGAAACACAAATGTCATTTGTGTGACCCACTTCTGGGTTTTTTAAAAGAGAAGAAAATTACCTCGTTTCAATTTGCAGGCATCATCATTAGTGTATCTTAAAATGTGCTGGAAGATAATTATTTCAAAGTAGAATCAGTGACTGTGCTCCAGCATCCGCTGCTGCTTTTCTCACCCTCATTAGTGCCAGGCTGAGCCCAAGATGTGGCTTCAGAACCCACCTGGCAGCTCCTCCCTCGCTGAGAGAAGCTCTGACTTCAGTAAAACCCCCCTCAGCCCAGAGCAAAGAGCAGATGTCTCCGTGCTCCCACCACCCCCTCGGTATCTGACTTGGCTTTTCTGTGTTGCAGGGCCGAGCTGGCAGCGACGGTGCCCGGGGAATGCCAGGCCAGACAGGACCAAAGGTAGAGCCACGTCTTTCTGTGCTTTCAGAAATTGCATTTGCTTCCAAGCAAGCCTGAACTGGGGGACCCTTGGCAGGAGAAGCCCACCTAGCTTGGAGGAGATGGTTGAAATGGTCCAGTGACTCCTGTGAAGTCACAGCCTCTGCGTTTGAGAGAGGGAAGTTAAATACACACCTAGAAAGCAGAACTGCAATCTTTTTTTTCTTTGCTTTTCCTTTTATTTGTCCTTTTTGGATGCAACTTTTTAAAATTGCCACATCCTCTAAAGAAAGAAATGTGCTTCCTTGGCTGCAGTTGTAGAACAAATACTTCGAAATCCCAATTATGGAAAACAAACACGAACGAGCAGTCGGAAACATCCTAAAATATAAGTACCAAAAAATTACTTATTAACTGGGTGAGGAACTGCAGAAGGTACAGTGAGGAATTTTAATGCCCTGTATTTTTATTTGAAACAAAAATCCCTTCATTCAGCTGTGATCTGCTGGTATTATCGAGCAAGAAAGAAGCTTTTCCGCTGAAATTGAACGCGGAGACAGTTTGCTCAGGGAATCGTGTATTAGAAGGTTTAAGTACTTTATTATGTAGATACTTAAAGCTGGAATAGATGAGGGGTTTTGATACAGAGACAGGAGACTGCAAATCATTTATCCAGTAAAGTGCTTTAATGAGCATCGACTGCCCTCAAAGGAGGGGATGCCAGGGAAGAAGGGAACACACAGTAACGAGCAGCGCTGGAGAGGAGGTGGAGATGTGCTGTGAGCAGAGACAGAGCCATGCTCTAGGAGATGCTGAGAGGAGAGAGACAGTGGTTACCCTGGGTGCACCTTGGCCAGACTGATCTGTCCTCCAAGCTGCTCAGATGTGGGTGCTGCCTTTCCTCCCCAGTTGGTACTGGATTTGTGGAAGGGAGGGTACGGGTGGCTTCACACCTTCACGGAGAACAAGGGGCTTCTCTACCCACTTGCACTTAGGAGTTAGAAGATGGTGTCACCCACCATTTGCAAAGGCCTCTGTGTCTGTGTCCTGCAAAGTGCTGAGGGTTTGGGGAAAAGGCTGTCTCTGAGCCTTCCCAGCCCTGCTTTCCCCAGGCCAGGAGACTGACACAGGGGTTTGGAGCCGGACGCTTGAGCATCCATGCGAGTCAGCACGTGTAGCAGCTGATGACATCCCTGTTCAGGCCAAACCAGGTCTGTCTTCTGACCTTGACTTCATTGAGACAGTCTCCAGAATGTATTTGTACATACATTTGTTTCCTTTGGGTGTCCAGGAGGGTTATCAGGATGTATGGGATGGATTGTAGCAAGCTCAGGGTGGTGTTTGGGGACCTGTTGGCAGGCATGGGAATACTAGTGTCCAGCCTGGTCACCAGTGGGTTGTCATCTGAAACCCCATGGAATTAAAAATAAGTAGAACCTGTCCAGAAGGGAGATGCTTTAGATCACAGAGAAATCACCCAGAGAAGCTTTGAAATCCACATAGAAAAACATTTTAAACTGTAGGTGCTGGGGGAAGAGGGAGGAGGCAAAATAACTCTGAGCTTTTTCTTCTTTTTAATCTGTTAACTTTAAAATCATCACTGGGCTGATGGGAGGTGAAGGCTGAGGGGGAAAATCAATCTCTCCTCGATGCAGAAGGGAAACAAATTGGAAAGATACTCAACAGCAGGTAGAAACATGCACTAAACTGGTTTTTCTTTCAGGGTGACCGAGGGTTTGATGGCTTGGCTGGTTTGCCTGGTGAGAAGGGAAATAGAGTAAGTTGTCATCCACTTGTCTTCTGGCCACACNCCAGGATCAGCATTCACATCCTGGGAAACAGCAAGTTCCTGAAAGGGGAAAGTGGGGGGTGGGGGGAGCAAAACCAAGACTTAATAAAATAAAGACTGAAAAATAAAGCAAGCAGCAACAGCTGCTTTTAGGCAGTGCAATTGTGAATGGAAATTGCCGGAAGTTATAATGGGATTCTTCTCTTTGCTTTGTAATTAAACAATGGGGGGGGTGGAAAATACAAGGAGCCAATTATTTTGGCAGGCTCTTCGTGCTTCCCCTCCCTAGAGGGTGCAGCCATTGCTTTATAAAGCAAGGAGTGTTTGATCAGAGGAGATTGGATCGTGATTAGAGGCTCCACAGGAAAGGGGAGTTGGGGCCTGGGAGAGATGCTTCATCAGCCACAAGTGGAACAGGGTCCTGGGGTAAAGCAGTGACAGTGTGCAGAGCCAGAGTCCTTCTCCTAAAGGAGCTGCAGTGCCTGCTTGGTTCCCAGACCCCTGCTGAAGTGTCACCAGTAAATCCCATGAGCTCTGTTCCCGTGAGCTCTGGTCCCTGGAGGACATTTATTTGTCAGTGCTGGAGCCCAGTGTGGCCCTGAGTGGGTAGAGAAGGGGAAGTGTGAGGAAGAGCATGGGCAGACAGGACCACAGGGGTATGAGTGCCTTCAGCACCCAGGCAGGAGGGTCAAGCCCATTGCTTGGTTTCTCGGTGTTATCCCATGTGTTCCATTCCTCTGCCTCCTCTGAAGCTTTTCCTGTTGCTCCTTCACAGGGTGAGCCAGGCCCCCACGGACCCCCAGGAGCACCTGGAGAGGATGGGGAGAGGGTAAGTGTGTCTCTGGATTCAGCAGTCCTTTGAATTCACAACTACCTCCTGTAACACGAAGCAGATGCAGCATCAGCCCGAGACGTGGCGAGAGCAGCCGGCACCGGCGTGTCGCCTCATGCAGCCCGGCAGCACCATCCTTGTGTCCTGGGGATGCTGGGGAGCAAGGGCACGGGAATAAAAGTGAAAATAATATATTTTTTTTTTCTAAAGATCTGGTCAGAAAAGTCAGGTTTTGTTAGAAGGGCAAAATAACACCAGAAAAAAGTTGGCCTTCCCGGCGTGCAGACCATCACTTCTGAGTTTCTAAGATCCAGCCAATTGCAGCGAGAAGAGAAGAGAAGAGAAGAGAAGAGAAGAGAAGAGAAGAGAAGAGAAGAGAAGAGAAGAGAAGAGAAGAGAAGAGAAGAGAAGAGAAGAGAAGAGAAGAGAAGAGAAGAGAAGAGAAGAGAAGAGAAGAGAAGAGAAGAGAAGAGAAGAGAAATTCCAGACAGATGTGGGAATCAGAGATTGAATCATTCCCTTCTCCTTCTACACTGTTTAGTCAACAGAGGCCTTTGGCAAAGCTCAAACAAAGTGATTCCTAGTCTAGAAGGGCTGGTTTAAGAGGAGAGATTGAGAATGCCCAATCCATAGCTGTTAGGAGCGTGTGGTTTAATCAGAGGAGGGAGTATGGATTTCCCAGGCTCTAATCCCCCTCCACAGTGTTTTCTTTCCACCTTCAGCTATTTGTTTCCCCTGTAAAGCACAGATAATAACACATTCCTTGCCGGGAGGTTGTCAGGATTAATTAGCTGTGGCTGTACAGTGCTTTGAAGTTGCAAAGGCGAAACACATGTCTTATGAGGGAAGAACAAGTGTCTGGGGAACTTTAATCCTAGAGAGGAAAAGAAAGCAGTCAAGGTGTGTGGGGAGAAGCTTGGAGGCCAGAACTGGGGAGAAGAGTGTGAATTTTATCAGCAGGAGAGGATGGTCTGCAAGGGCTGGCGGCTGGGATTGATTTCCTAAGAGGCACCCTGAGGTTTTGGGCAATTTGAAAGCTGCTCAGCACCATCTAGTGCTCCTGGGGAGATCCAGTGGGGCATCAGCAGGAGCTGGGGATGGAGGGGTGAGCAATGACCCCTTTGCAGCCTCTGGTTTATCTGAGGAGCCTGTGGGCTAATTTGCCTACCTCACGTGCCCAGGGCAGCGCTCCCATGCCAGCCTCCCGTTCAGTTTGGTGCTAAATCTTGCAGTTACTGGCTCTCATGCCCTGAATTGTTCCTACAATATCTTGTCTATTAACAAAATCCATCTTTATTAACATCAACATGAGTTATGAAGCATCCTGACAGCATTTCTAATCCTTGGTAAATTCTGCACACGCAATATTAGTCTCCAGGCTTACGAGGTCCCTACGCACAGCTACTCCTTTGTTACTCAAGGGAAGCTGGTTTTCTGTGTGATTATTATTTAACAAGAAAGAAACACCTGGATGTGACTGAAATATAACTGGTTTGTTCTGTCTGTTTTGCTGCTTCTCTCCATGCCTTCGCTGCTGAGCAGGGAGACGATGGAGAAGTTGGACCCAGAGGTCTACCTGGAGAACCTGTGAGTATCTCCTTTGACTTGGTGTACAGCAGCACTGCTGTGGTCAAGGGCTTAATAGGGTAATGGTGGTTTAGGGGTCTGGTGGGACAGGTTTTCTGGTGCTGAGCAAGAGCCCTGAGGTCCTGCAGGGGCTGAGCTTGAAGATCCATGTTTAGAGAGTTACCTTGTCTGTAACAACAACTCTGGTTTGCTTTTGTTCACCAAGGTGGCTGCCAAGAAGAGGGCTCATATTTGGCTCATGTTTTGTTGAGTTTTTGGGATTGATTTTTTTTTAATTAGCAAAATTCTCATTGATTTTGATTCCTTCCTGGCTGGCACTCAAAATGTAAACCCTACAGTTTTAAATGTAGAGCTTAGATTGGTCTCATACCTTTCCTGTGTGTATCCTCATCCTGATGTGCTGTTTAGGATTCAGGTAAGCAGCCTGGGGTAGGAATTTTGTGTGATAAACAGATGGGAAATACAGTGTTCATAGCAAACTCCAGGGAGGAACTGTTCTCTCTGCTATTGCACGAGAAATAGCAGCCATCAGGTGCAAATCTCCCTTGTAGAGCAGCGTGAGTGATCCCTTCTGGATGAAATCCTGGTGGTATCAAGCTCAAGAAGACTTTTGCCCTGACTTGGCTGGGGTCAATATTCTGTTTGCAGTACATTAAACTTCATAAATCTGCAGTTTGTCAATGTTTGGGTGCTCATATGTTGCTAACACAGGAGCAGCCAAACCAGGGAGGGAGTTCCCAGTATCAATAAGGTTAAAGGAGATATTGGTGATGGTGAACAGAGAGCTCCTGACCAACCCAACTCAATGCTTTCAGGGAGGATCCCACTGAAAGAAACAGTTGGGATGCTGAAAGCAATTTTCCCTCAATCCTGGTATTTTTTACTTCATTGACAATTGTAAACAGCTTCTGGCTGGCTGCAGGTTTGTGTGTGCAGTGCAGTTGTTTTCTGCTTATTTAATCCAAACTGCATTTCCTTTGTTATGAAAAGAACATGAACTATCTATCATTTACCGTTGGCTTTGCTTTCAAAACGTCTGCTTTTGTTGTTCTAAGGCCCAGTGTGGTGGCCAGAGAGTAATTGATGAGAACTGTTGGACACCCTTCATCTGAGGAAGGGAAGGGTTGGCATTAAGGACTCTCTGGAACTAAATTATAGACGAGATGTCTGATTAACTTCTGAGGAGGATTAATCAACCTCACCATCTCCTTAGCACACGTCTAAGCAATAACTTATGGGTTATTAACTTCTTAAAAGCATTTATGTGCTCAGGTAACATAGTAACAAAAGAGGGACTCAAATGATGATAATGAATGCAGGGAGTTTCATTTTTATTTCAGCAACTTGGGTAAAAATATCAGTGATGGCCAGAGGAAAGAATTAAATTGCATTACAGGAAACTTGTCACAAATATGCACACCCTAAACCTGCACATCTGCTCGGACCCAAAAGAGGGTCTTTCCTAATTTCATGGTAACTGGAAGTAGTGATGGAGCTTCAAAGTTTGTTTCTCTACATCTGGCTCAGTTTCCTTCAACTGCCCCTCACCAGTCAAGACAAGCAGAGTTTTGGCTCAGCAGGCAAAGCTTGAACCCACCAGGGTCTCCAGCAGCTGGGCCACACCTCTGGCAACCCACTTTTATTGCAGGATCAAAATCCCCACAGTCTCCAAGACCAAACACTTCCTTAATGTCTCCTGGTTTATCCTGTAACATTTCATTTGAATTCCTCTGTCCTCTCTCCATCACAAAAAGGGACCTGTAATATTTGGGCAGACAGATAAAACGTCCCATCAATCAAGAACAATTTTCCTCCATGACAGTGAACGAGCATCATCCTTGTAAATACCCAGTCTGAATTTAAGAAAGGGTTTGAAAGGTGAGCTTTCAGATCTGCAGCTGAGGGCACCCAAGACTCCATCCCTTTTCTCTCACCACAAACCCCCCTGAAGGCTCAAGGTAGAGGAGGTGCCCAGGGTGTGATGTGCAAAGCTCCCATTGAATGAATGCATTGTCCTGCCATGCCTCTGCTTATCCAATGGGATGCTCCAATATTACTGATTTCCCTGAAGATGACATGAGGTTAAATCTGGTGGGAAAGCCAGAAATGGAAAGAAAACACCATGATACCAGGAGGTCCTGACTGGTTAAGGTTTAAGAGCAAAAAAAAATATACATTGAAAATATATATTTATGCTTCAGGCAGGCCAAAATGCATTTCCAGCTTAGCTGTGTAGGTTGTTGATGAGAAAAAGGAAATCCAGAGAGATTTTGAAATGCTAACCCTTGTGATCCATTAGTAGTATCAGGTCATTCCTCATAATCCCCCCCAGCTAGAATGACTTGGCTGCAAAGTGTTTTGCATCGTTGTGTTCATTACAGGCCAATCCAGGAATACAATTAATTTAATTAGAAAAAGAAAAAGTTGCTTTAAGTGGGCTTTTTTCCAATCCAAAGAATAAATGTCCATGCTTGTATTGTTTATAATTCAAGGATATATTCTCATGCTGGTTTGCAAACCAGGAAAGCTGCTGTTACTGCTAAACCAGCAGTCATTGCCCTGCCAGCCCCAGCGCTTCCCTGGGATGAGGAGAGCACAAGCTCACCCCCATCCACACTGAAGGCAACACAGGGGAGGGGGGCTGGAAACACTAACACTGTGCATTTCCCTCAACAGGGTCCCCGAGGACTGCTGGGACCTAAGGGACCCCCAGGACCCCCAGGGCCACCGGTGAGTTCCTCTTGCTGCTGCCCTCCTCGGGCATCCAGCTGAGCACCCCCAGCCAAACACCCTCTCCCCAGCAGTTAGTCAAGCAGATAATGGAGCTGGATAATTTTATACATCTGTGTGATGGAAAGAAATGGTAATATAAAAAGAAATTATGGCTCAAAGTCTATATTCTCCCCCATTTTCAGTGGTGTCACATCCATTTACAGCAACTCAAGGTTTGGCCCACCTGAGTAAATATTAATGCCTCGCTCAGGCTGAAAAGGAAGAATGAGAGTTATTAACACAGTGGCTTTGCTATTAACTTTTGCCTGAGGGCTGCTGAGACTTTAAAGCAGTTTGTCCATATTTTGGGCAAAAAGCTGAGGAAAGAACGTGCTGTATTTTATTCAGGGGACAGTCACCTTATCTGTCATGCGGTGCTGGAAGTGCTGGTGCAGGGCTCTACGTAAATCACTGCAGCTCGCTGAAAAGTCTCCCAGCTTAAAAACCAAAAGCCAGGCTGCTGCTACAGCTGAAGGGATCAGGGCTTAATGGTGAGCCCTGTGAAGCCCTAAGTCCCTCCTGGGACACAAAGGAGTCTTCACTTGGAGAATCATAGAATCATCATAGAATCATAGAATTGTTAAGGCTGGAAATGACCCCTAAGATCATCCAGTCCAACCATTAACCCACCGCCACCAAGTCTACCCTTAGACCATGTCCTCAAGCACCGCATCTCCCCGTCTGTTAAACCCCTCCAGGGATGGGGACTCAACCCCCTCCCTGGGCAGCCTGTCCCAATGCTTGAGGACTCTCTC
>VXBZ01004883.1:79838-128262 GCA_013399135.1 Heliornis fulica | reverse complement strand
AGGGGGATTATCACCTCCCTGCTCCTGCTGGCCACACCGTTCCTGATCCAAGCCAGGATGCCATTGGCCCTCTTGGCCACCTGGGCACACTGCTGGCTCATGTTTAGGGGGCTGTCAACCAACACCCCCAGGTCCCTTTCCCCCAGGCTGCTCTCCAGCCACTCCTGCCCCATGAGGAGTGTTCACTCCTATTCCTCTGTTGTACCAAGGCTCAGGATCTGCTCCCATACTGTCTCCCACGAGTGTGCCGTTACTCCCGGGTTCCTTGCGGAGCCCCAGAGCGGGGCAGTGCCAGAGGAGCATCCAGTGAGCCACCTCCAGGTGACCACACACCCTTAATGAAGATGCTGGGGGAGCGTTTGAGCCCCCCTGCTGTTTGTTTTGGCACTTTCCCTTCACCCGCTGCCTCGTTGAATGGTGCATCTGCACCCTGAGGTCTTGTGTCCAGTTGTCCCTACTCCTTTGTTACTCCTCTCCTGCTCGCTGTTGGAGGCGATTGGCTGTGGTCCTTCTCCAGGATTTCCTCACCCTGGTGTGGATTCTGCCTCATGAGTGGGTTAAACCAGTGGGGAAAACACCGAAGCGACTTCCCAAAGCACAAACTGGAGTCACAGAATTTGCTGCTTTACCAAACACCTTTAGGAAATGGTTCCCTTTCCAAAGGGCCTCCTGATGTTTTATTATTTTTATGACAATTTCTCTGCTTTTGTGGCACAAAATAAAAGAGATGTTTTTCTTAATGTCTGTTTTTAAATCCTTTCGCAGGGAGTGGCTGGTATGGACGGACAGACAGGTCCCAAGGGGAATGTGGTAAGTTTTTACTGCAGATTTCACAGACAGTTCAGATATTATGTACAGCAAAATGTAAAATGTACTCTGTTAAATTAGGTTTGCTAATTGCTTTTTAGCCTGGTCTAGATTCCTGTCAGTCTGTGGAAGCCACAGAGGGTATCTTCCTACAGCAAATGGGTGATAATTTATTATAGTTTCTGATGGAATTATTTCCTCATGAAAGACCAAGCATTTTCATCAAGATGTGTGTTATCCTAATGAACATCAAAATAACAGTAAATTAACTGAGGAGTGGGAAAAGAACCTGTTTGTGCCTCATACTTTGTACTAACTGGGTGAAATGGAGTCCCTGCAGAAGACCCTGTGAAAGGCCAGGTTGGCCAATATGGGCTGTGTCTCCATGAAGAGAAGTGAGTTTGCCCTGAAATCACTTCACCCCTCACTGTCCCACTGTGGAGAGAAATTCCTTCCCTTTCCCAGGAACTCTAGGTTACTGGCAGTGGGTTAGAGAGGGTGTGGAGATGCTTCCCCGGGGCAGGAGCCGTGGTGCCCAAAGAAGCACCAGCTCTGCTCTTGCCGTTCCTGCCTTCAGCTCTGCCCTTGTCTCCTCACAGGGTCCTCAAGGTGAGCCGGGTCCCCCAGGACAGCAGGGTAACCCAGGTGCCCAGGTAAGAGGAAAACCCCTTTTCCATGGGTAGGAACAAAAGCATGATAATTTTGAGCAAGAATCATTCTGGATTCTGGACCAGCAACACTGAGTTTTGCTGGGAATTGTTTTGCTGATACATCTCTGGCCCAGAACCTTCCTGAAAATGCTCTTTGCAGACCCCCCTGGTTCCCACCTGGCTTTTTCTGCCACGATGCAAAGCCAAACCCAGGTCCAAGCAGACTCTGAGTCCCATTGCTCACATCTGATTTCTAGCATCCCGCGGTCCGCTTGCTCTGGAGCCAGATGTGCAATACAGATGTCCAAGCCTCACTGTCAGCCTTCTGCACAGCTCTCAGCAAGTCTCACTCCTCCAAGCATCTCTGTTTCCATCCTGGGGATGAGCCTGGCTGCACAGAGCAGAGCAGCCCAGCTCTCCCGAGGAGACAGGCTGTGCAAAACTGAAATTTTATCACCTCTCGCAAGGGGTTTTGAGAGTGAATGGAGCTGGGGAAATCCCCAGCCATTGCAGGCACTAGGATGATGCTCAGCTGAGTTGCTGCCAGAATACATTTGGAACAAATAACTTGTTCCTTAATGACCCAAGATGTTTTGTTTTTTTTTTCTTTTCCCAGGGTCTTCCAGGTCCACAAGGCGCGATCGGTCCCCCAGGAGAGAAAGTACGTTGAAATACTGACTTAGGACAACTGTTGCCTTTAATATGCATTTGCTACTTCAGCTGCTCCCCCACCCCATGTGCAACATCTGTGTGCAGCCGTGTCTATGAAAGTCTAATGCCTCTCATTCCAGACAGAGGAGAGACAAGAAAGCATGGTTTACCTCTAATTCATAATATTTGCATTCATTTCCCCTCTTAAGAGAAACGGGTTGGAGGCAGCAGCCTATGGTAAAACATTAGGAGAAGGCTGAAAATTGTCTGTTTCTGTGGGCTGAATGCCTGGAAGTCTGAGCAGGATGGTAATGGGAAGAGCTGGTGGATTTGGCTGGCTCAGCTGAGATCCCCTCCTCCCCTCTCCATGCCTGTGCCAGCACTCTCTGATTCTCCATTGTGCTGACTTGGGCTGGGTGCTGGCCTGGGTGTGCCCCCTGCCACCCCAGCAGCCCTGGGACCATGAGGATTTACACAAGGGGAATGGTTTTGCCTGCAGAGGAGTCATTCTGAGGGTGTTTGCTCAGCTCCTATTGAGCAGGGACACGGTGTGTGTCCCAGGAGAATTCCCCACTCACATCAGCAGTGTGGGGTGGACCCAAATTACTGATCTTCCTTTGCCAGCCAATTATCGTGCCATTTATTGCCAAAGAAAGGGCATTTTTTGGTCCAGTGAGCCCCATAGTTTGATATCCTCTGACTTGTGTGCACGTGTGGCATCGTGCCCCTCCAGCCTGACATGTCACACCCCCAGCATTTGCCCTTGACTCTCATTGCTACGTTGTGTCTGCACGAGGTGCTGGTACAAATGCTGCCCCATCCCAAGGACAGCTCTGCCCACTGAAATGAGAAGACTCCCTATAAGTCATGGAAGTTTTTCCAATGCTCCCCCCTCTAGAGCCTTTCACAGCTAAGAAAAGTGATAAATGTGTCTCTGATGCTCTGGAGACTTTGATCATTGCAGCTGTTGATTTTCTGTTTGGTTTTAGGGGCCGCTGGGCAAACCTGGCCTTCCTGGCATGCCTGGGGCCGATGGTCCTCCGGTAAGTCATCCTCTCCCAGGTCTCTGCTTGGCACTAGGCCTGTGGGGCCTGATCCTGCACCCTGTGGTGCACCATGGGCTGGTGGAACACGTGAGCCCACAAGGTCACGTTTCGGTTGGGTTGAAGGGTTTGAGGTGGATAAGCCCTACCCTGTCCAAGCTCTGCTCAGCCTCACAGCACAGCACTAGGTACTTCTCACTGTCTCTTTGGGTCTCTCTTTCCCCTCCTTCTGTTTTTCCTCTCTGTTTTGTGTAGGTTGGCAGCTCACCGAGGTGGGGACGGTGTCCTCTGTGTGTGTGGCTGTGTGTAGCCGCAGCACTAGCACGGGGTGGTCCTCGTCCCGCCCGGGGCCGCCGGGCACTGCTGCAGAACGGTGATAAGAGCAGGTTGAAATTGCATGTCAGTGGTGTATTCTCACAGCTCCCTCCTAATCCTACTCCAAACATCATTTGCTCCTTGCTCTGGAAATTGGTCTTAAAAAAATCCTTGGCCTTTAAACCCGACTGCGTTTTTACACACCTCAGGGGCACCTGGGTGTGAGAATGACGAATGTGAAGTAGTTCCATTCCACTAATGCAAATGCAGAGTATGGCCAAAGAGGAAAAAAAATTACATTTCCCACCTTGGGATTATCATTCCTGCAGAGGGCATTTCGTACAACTGGTAACTGAGTCAACAGAGCAGCTAAAGCAAAGCCCAGAACATCTCTGAGGCTGTAGCTTTCCGTGTGAAATTCCTCCAGCAGCCTCCAGGGAAGTTCAGCTGGAGAAGGTGCCAGGTCTATTTTTATGCAGACTGAAGGCTGGGTAAGACCTGTGAGGTGAACATGATGGGTCTGCAAGGACACAGGTCCTTTGCTGGTGGGTTGGGGACAACACCTCCTCCCCCCACCCCTATGATCTCGTTATAGAAATTGGTCTTGGAAGACATCTGAAAATACCTGAGGGCCTGGAGCACCTCACTGCAAATCTGACCAAGCTGCTCATCAGTTTTTTAATCTCAGCAGCAGTAATGGATATAAGTGTTTGGAAAAGGGTGATGATTAGACAAGGGCTTTTAAAATCTTGCTGTGGTTCCATTGTGCCTGCCCAGGGTGCAGGTACCAGGAGCTGAAGGCGAGCACGGTTAGATGTCCCTCTGATGCTCTTGGTGCCGTTTAAACTCACAGAACAAATTCAGATTGTGTTTTGTCCTACATTTCATTGCTGTCAAGTGACAGCACTTTGCTACTTTGTTAAACCAGTGTTTTATGAAATCTGGCTTGTCTGACATTTCCCTTTCTGAAGACTGATGATGTAGCCGAATCTCACGAACTTACTCGTTGTATTGCCAGAAAGTCATTTGTGTCTTCAGGAGGGAGTTCATAAGTAAAGAAACCATCGAGTGCAGAAGGCCTTAGAGCAGCTGGATGTGCTCTCATCTTATAAAGGAGAAGGTCCCTGGGTGTGCAGTGAGCACGGGGGGCTTATTGCTTTAGTGGAGACATTGTCAGACAAAGAGTCATCTTCCATCCCGGCTCCAGTTTGGTTCCGTGAATAGGAAAATCAACACTAAAAACTACTTGTGTGGATTCCCCCTGTTTCTCCCTAACCCTCTGAGCTCCATCTGAGGCACTTCACAGTTTTGTTTTCTGCTGTTTCCCATCCCAGCAAAAGGCATCTAAAGACTATGAATGAGAATGTGCTGGAAGCTCTGGGATGTTGAGTTATTCAGCATCAAATCCCAGGAGGAATGCTGGCCAGCAGCCAGCCAGTCCAGATCTAATGGGGATGCAGGTTAGCTGAGCATTTGTCATGAGATTCTGTAATGGACTCCAGGAATTAGGAAATTAATGAGGAGCTCTGACCAGTCTGGGCATCTTGTGACCTTCACAAGTTTGCTAACACACAGAGTTAATTTTATCTGTTTTCCTATCTGCAAAATTTATATGCTGCTTGCTGCTGAACTCGCTGAGGTGCTCTGGTACGTGAAGAGCATCACAAAATGGTCTGTGCTCTCTGCTGAAAGGTGGTGAAGAGTAACAGTGTAAAATAGCCTGGTAGAATACCACCAAGGACCCAGGCTCTTCCTTTTGGGGGCAATTTACTCTTCCAAGTTGGCTTCCAAGACGGCTGATATCAGTAAGGGCCTCCTGGCAAGCAACTGAGCGAGCCTGTTGGCTTCTGAAGCTTTAAGTGTGCACTAACCCCGTTTCCCTCTGTCTCTTGTATTAACAGGGTCATCCTGGCAAGGAAGGTCCTCCTGGAGAGAAGGGGAGTCAGGTAGGTATCAACAAGATCCTCACTGACACTGAGGGGAAGGTCGCGGTAGCTGGATGGAGACGCATCTCCACGGGGCTGCAGGGATGGCTGGGCAGTCAGGGGATGTGGGTCAGCAGAGCTGGAGGAAGCAAACCCTGTGGAAACTGGGAAGCTGAGCCCAGCTTTCATCTGTTTGGGAGTCTTCTGGTGCTGGGGCTGGTCTTCTCTTAACTCCTCCCAGCTCTCCAGGCAAACAGCGCCCCGCAGCCCAGTGGATGTGAAAACTGAAGCGGTGAAGGGAAACCTTCTCTTAATCAGACACAAATAAATATCCTCTGTGGCACAGGGAATGCAGAAAATAACTCTTTTTGTATTCCTGGTCTTCCTTTTTCTTCCCTTCCCCCTCCAAGTCCCTCTTTAACAGTATATTTGAGACTGTTGCTGGAGGCTAGAGTCTCTGAATTATACAGCCATCCGTCTGTCCGGGAGATTTACCATCTGCATTCCCGCTGTGTCCCATTCGGTTGACAAACATTGCATTTGTCAGAAGTCTTTGTTTAGAGCTCAGGCTGGTGTGATGGACATCCAGCACGAGCCTTGCTCGAGTGCTGCATGGAGCACAACCTGCAGCCATTTGTCTGGCTGGTGTCAAGAGAGGGTGGAAGTTCAGCTGTTGCCCTCTGCAGAATCCGGGAAGCCCAGAGGTGGTTGTGTCGGTGTTCCCGGTGCTGGGAGGTGCTTGACCAACGTCAGGGTGGTGGTCTTGGGGCATCACTGGTGCTGCAGGTCTGGGAGAAGTGGCAGGGTGTTTGGTTTGGGAATTGAGCAAAGTGAAAGGTAATTGGGTCCAATAAAGTGGTTTATTTGCAGTTATAGGACAGCATGGGAGTAAGGGTAGGAAGGGGAGATTTTGCAGGGCATGTATCAGGCACTGTGTCCCACACAGCTCATGGTGTCCATGGGGGTTTGCAGCTTTTGGTGCCAGAAAGGAGCTCTGTGAGCATCTCCTCTCCCACATAGCTGAGGCCCAAAGGATGTCACCCTCAGGCTTGTCCCTCAAGCAGTAACTCCTCGCTGTGGTCGTCATCACCACAAGCTCTGCTGCATTACTGTGAAACCTGGGTGGTTTTGGTGAGGAGAGGCAGCAGAACGTGTTCTGCCTCTTTCAGAGAAGTTGTTCTTTATTCTAAAGCACAAATCCTATGTATAAACCCCCATATCTGACCAGTTGTTGGTCCTGACTCTTCTCACCCTCCTGTCCTATGGGGTGGGTCTTTGCTGTTGGCTCAGCCCAGTGCACCTGCTCGAGGTGATGGTCCTGAAGCTCTCTGTGCTAGTTCGAGCTGTTTTCATCTGGCAGTTTCTATTTCCACCCAGTCTGAACCAGCTGCATGGCTGGGATATTTGTTTTCCACTCATTCTCCTTATTGCTGCACCTTCATACTGATTTTTGATGTTTTCCTTCTTTGCATTTTTTTCACCCCAGGGTCCACCAGGTCCCCAGGGCCCCATCGGTTATCCAGGACCACGCGGAGTCAAGGTAAGGGGGACATGGAAACAGTGTCCATGGCATTGCTTGCTCAACTCAAGTTCCTCAGGTAGTGCTGGTGGTGGACACTGTCTGTGGGTGCAGATGTCCTGCCAGGATGCTTAGGGCCACCACTAACCATACTTGCTGCTTGAGTGAGCCTTGGTCCAGCGTCTTCCCTCAGGCCACGAGGATTACAAGTCCCCCTCTCTCCAGTGCTCCCTTCCCAGGGAATCAGCACTTTGGAGAGATTTCCCTTTTAATTCTAAGGGAGCACAGCTCAGTCCCATTCCAGTCATTTCCAGTTTACAACCAAAGTAAATCTCAGCCAGAATGTGAAAACCTTAACAAGGCTTGTTAATAAAACAAAATAGCCTATTACTAAAACAAAGCAAGCTTTTCATGCTCCTGATCCAAACCCTTGTTAGATGAAGCTTGTGCATCCTGGCAGTGTGCTTTTTCACCAGACTGAATTCCAGCTCTTTCCTCACTCCCACTGCCTGCAGTGCTGTCATGCTGATAAGAAGGCACTGGGTGGGTTTTTTTCTCCCCATTCAGCTGTGGCTGTTATGCCCATCAAGATGTATTAGTTCAGGTGCAGATGCATCCTGCATCCCAAAGGCCCAATGAATCTGTGGGGATGTGTGGAAAGAGATACAAACACAGCCTGGGGACTGAGTGTAGGTGACATTAAGCCCTCTAAAAGCCCCTTGTACATTTTTTTTTTCAATAGCAGAAACCCATTTGTTCTTCTGCCTTCAAAATTTAAGCAGGATGTGTTTAGCCAAAGCAAGTTTCCATCTCCTTTATTGCAGGGTTGCAGACTGAGATGTAGTGGTCCATTAGGGAATGGTTTGCTGTTGTGTTTACAGCTAAAGTGGAACTGCTCCACACTGGAATGATGTTGGGGAAGTGTGTCAGCCCCAACCCCATAGTGTGTACAGACACTCTGGCTTTCTGCAGGCAATGCTCTGTCAACTGCATGAGCCTCTGGTTCAGAAGAAAGCTTGGTGTCTCATTGGGTTTGGAGCTATAAATAACTTCTAGGTCTTGCCTTGCTTACCAGAACCCCATCCTGCTGCACACATTTGGATGGGCTTTTAATTCCATGTTTCTTGATGTACTAAAGGGAAGGAAATAATTAAAACACTTGAAACAAAATGCTGTTCCTCAAACACCACCACCCCCCAAATAGCCTTTTATTTTTATGGGAAGAATGGGATTGCACAGTAAACTGCTATGGGTACCCAAGGGTGATGGTTTATGCTAAGAAGCAGGATAGATGGGGGTCCAACAGGTTTGGGCTGATGCACAGCAGGGTCCACATCCTGACCACACTCAGCATCTCCAGTTGGACCTCCAGTCTGGACCTCATGGACTGATTGCATTGGTGAAGCGTTGTCCCCAGTGCCCACACCAGTCCTGTTACCTCTTTTATTTTTCTTTTCCCCTTTCTTTTGGTGTCTAAATGAACCTAAATCCATCTTACCTCTACTCTTGTAATGTCTTGTTTTATCTCCTGCCAGGGAGCAGATGGTGTTCGTGGATTGAAAGGCACCAAAGGTGAAAAGGTGAGTTAACACCATGTGTTTGGATCGATTTCCTCCAGCCTCTGAGCACACCCATCCTGCAGGATGCTCCCTGCAATGGTGTCTCCTGCACAGAGGTTTCTCACAGATGAGCAGGAAACTTGTGAAACCTGAGTCAATGAAAAAGTCAACACAGTCTGTCCCTGCATGTCTCAAAGGTGAAGTTGGTTCCTCCCAGGGGAAGAGAAGGAGATGGAGAAAATTCTTTCCCAGATCCATGTTTCTTCTTTCCTGCCCCAGTGATTCAGGAGCAAAGCCGGCAGTTTTAGCTAAGGAATCCTGGCAGGGATCTTCCAAACTTTAAGAGTCTTCCTGGGAACTCAGTCTTCATTGCCTATGAGAGGTTTGCTGTAGGATGAAATGCATTATTGATTTGAGTGCTGCAATTAAACCTTCTTGGCTGAAAGAAATATTGCTGCTGTCCTAGAGGTTGCCTCGAAGCATGGTGTAAAACATCTTCCACGGAAATAAAACCAGTTGTACTTCAGAAATCGTTGGTTCCCAGCACTGGGTAGGTGGTGTTACACCAGGACAGATTTGTGATCTTGGCTTGGAGCCAGGATAGGATGTAGGGAATACTTGCTGTGATCCCTTGGGGACCTCTGGTTGCAGCCCAGCCAGGTTTCCACGCCTGTTTGTGCACACCAAAGAGTTACAGAAGCCGGTGTGATGGGTGGTTGGGGACCTCACCTTAGGGTAGGGGCCATACAGTGAAACTAGAGAAGCCTTTTGGTCTTTTCTTCCATCTATACACATTTTCTACTTTTCCCCTCTGTCATTTAGGGTGAAGATGGCTTCCCTGGCTTCAAAGGTGACATGGGCATCAAAGGAGACCGGGTAAGAGTCTCTCATGGATGGAACCTGGCAGCGCTCTGCCTCTCAAGCCCACGTGTTACTGCATGAACGTGGCTTGGGGAGAGTCCAGGGTGGGCTCTTGTCAGAGTCCTTCAGGCAAGTCCCATCCCAAGGCAGGAAGCTGGGAATATCCTGTTCACATGAAGCACAGCAGCTGTAACTCCCTAAATGTGCTGGTCCCATCCTGAAGGTAAAATTAGACCAGGCAATAACACTGACTGCCAGGAGCACTGCACGATACAGCTGCATCGTCTCCTGGTTTCCAGGGTGTCTTCTCCCCCACAGTATTATGTCTAGGCTCTGGTAGGCATCTTTATTTCCAAATAATGTTCATCAAAAGGCTGAGTGAGCTGGGGCTGTTCAGCCTTGGGAAAAGAAGACCAGGAGGGGATCTGATCAATGTTTATCAACACCTGAAGTGTGGGAGACAAAGGGAAATGGGCAACCTCTTCTCAGCGGCCTTGTGAGAAGGCTGTACAAGCAGACAGCAAATCCTCCTGGTGTTTCATTGTGTAAAGAGGAGATGAAATCATCAAGAGCTCCCTCAGCCCCCACTTTGTGCCAAGGACTGAAGGTAGCACCTTGGGGAGGTGACCTCCATCCACCCCAAATCCAGATAGACTCAAACTCCTCAAATAAACCTCTTTGTGGCTTGCAAGGAGCACAGAGAAGACAAGAGCTACTCGAGAGCCTCACAGATAAACCTCTGTCCCCCCAGGAAATGGTGGCTGCCTGTGCTCGCAGTGTGGAAGCATCTTGTTACCCTCTGTGACAAAATGACAACTGTTGCTTTGTGTGCCCGCGGTGTCACAACAATCCACGTTAATTGCTTGGTCCTCTCCGCTCTCAGGTTTCCTAACGATTTTTCAGCACAAAAGCTCCAGCCCAGCCTTTCTTCTCCGGTTGCCCGGTTCAGCCCCCAATTAAACACTTCCCAGGGCTTGCTTGCACATCAGGCTGTGATTTGGGAACTGGGGGGTGGGTGGAAGGGCGTGTTGCAATCCGAGCTAATGAAGGCTCTCTCGGTGGAGAGGTGTAGATGGGATAATTGGGCCACGGGAAAAGACAGCTATTGTGGGAGATAATGGCCAGGCTGTGTGAGTGAAAGCTTGGAGCTCTAATAACACTGCAGTTCACTTCATAACAGTCTCCTCTGAGCCTCTTGGTGAAGACCAGCTTTCTCCAAGGGTTGTATTGGCAGCTCCGTGGAGGATCTGATTGCGGTTGTGAGGGTGTTGCTGTCAGCAAACATGGGGGGTGGGAGCCCTCTGCCTCATCAACACTCGTCTTGTGATTAACAGGGGGAAATTGGACCTCCTGGTCCCCGGGGTGAGGATGGTCCTGAAGGTCCCAAAGGTCGTTCTGGCCCCAATGGAGATCCTGGTCCTCTTGGTCCTGCTGGAGAGAAGGTGAGTCTCAAGGATGGAATGGCCTGGGGATGTTTTACAGTCAAACTCACTTGTCTTTGGGTGACAGGGCAGTACCCAGCATGTGGGAGGTAATTTTAGAGCAGAAGGGGATGAAGATGAGCTGTGGATGCTCTGTGTGAAGGCTGGTCTGAGTTGTTCAACACAAACCCAGAGAAGCCCCAGGGTAGATGGTTTTAATGCAGCAGCATTGGGATGTTGGTCTCTTTGGGGGTTTCTGCTTGGGTGCAATATCTTGGGAAAAAAAAAGGAGAAATTTGAAGTATTATGGACTCAGGTCTGATTTCTAGGTGCATCCAGCTGAAAACAAAAGGGTAGCAAACCCCACCCCAACAATTCCTCATGTAGGCTCCCAACACAACGCTCGCTCTGCATCAGACCCACTGGGCCGCCCCAGGGAGGGCAGGAGATGATCACAGTGCCCCAACAGCTTTATTCCACCTGTGTAGCATCTGCTGTGGTCTTGACTTCTCTATACTTGGCATCTCCCCTTTCTGCTGGTGCAGATCTGAAGCTGCTCACAGGATCTGTCTTTCCTTCACTAACAGGCTTTTTATCTGTGTTTCAGGGAAAACTCGGCGTGCCAGGACTGCCCGGCTACCCGGGCAGGCAGGGCCCGAAGGTAACTCGTCCAGATCCAGTCCTCTGATGGGACAAGGGGGAAGGGCAGTGATCCCTCCTTCCCCCCCACACTGCCATCTGGGACAAATGTATAGATGGGTAAAAATAGCTCCCAGCCCTTAGCAGGTGGAAAACCCTTCAGTCTCCTGCAGAGCAGTGAGATGCCCTGGGACAGGGGCTGCCTGGGATGGGGGGACCAGCTCCCAGCACGGCTGCTTTGGGGATGGATACAAACAGGGATCCCTGTGAGCTTTCATGCTAGTAATGGGCATAATAGTCCTTCTCCCTGTATTATCTTTTATATCTTTAAAGATCAACACTAGTGTTAACTAATTAACTAAGGAGATCAGCTAATGAATCAGGGTCTCCCTGAAATGAAAATAAAGCTGCTATTTGCAGATTTGCAAACACCCTTTGGATCTTATCTACGTGCCCACTTTTGTTTGGGCCATTTTCAAATGATCTTTTTAAATGAAAGCTGCAGATTTCACTATATAGACTAAGGCTACAGCCTGGTTGTTACATGCCCTGGAGGCTTTGGCAGCTTATGTTTTTGTTATGTCTTTTTTTTTTTTCAAAAATTGTATTTTATTATTCATGTTCATTACATAAAAATAAAAAAAAACACAAAACAGGCTTGTTTAACAGTGGAGACATAATTATCTGCAAGAGTATCCTGGTTGTGGTGCTGATGGTTTATTTTTTAATTTGCATTTTCTATCTGGAGTAGGTGTTATTTTGCATTTCTTTGACTAATTCATGTTTTAAAAGCAGCAGCAGCTATTCTCCAGGCACTTACATCAGAAAGGAACAAGCCAGGAGTTAAATTTTCATGTGCCAACACAGTGACTTAGGAGCTAAAAACCAAAAGGCTGCCTGTTCCCCAGGCATCCACCACAAGTGTGGGCTCATCCACCACAAGTGTGGGCTCACGCCTTCGCAGTGGCTCCTCATGAGGACCCTTTTTTTGTTGTTATTTTTGGATGAAATTCCGTTTCTGAGGTCACTTCAGGTCTCTCGACTTTGTGTTTTTCTCTTTTTTTTTTCTTTCTTTAATTAAAGGGAGGTTAATAAAAAATCAGCACTGGGAGCTGTAGACATCAGGCACTCACTGGGGTTATTCCAGGCCAGTCAGCGTTGTCCCTTTCAGTGTCTTGAACCACTGTCTCTGTCTTTGCTCTTCCCCCAAGGGCTCAATCGGCTTCCCAGGATTTCCAGGAGCCAACGGCGAGAAGGGCACCCGGGTAAGAGCCGCTTTGCCTTGCTGCTTTGCTGAGTTTTTTTCTCTCCAGAGGGTAGGAAGAGTGGAATTCTGTCTTGCAGGCAGCTGCTGGGCTGATGCTCTGGCTGGTTTTGCATGAAGGGGTTGCCCAAGAAGCGTCATCCCACCAGTTTGCGTCCCGGGATGAGGTCCCCAGTGCGGGACTGGGAGAGACTCCCGACACCGGCTGCTGGGGGAGGAGGATGCCAGTAATAGCAGAGTGAGCTCTGCTGACTGCAGCTTTCCAATTAAAGGCTGGAAATTTTTCCCTCAAGATATTTTAAGAGATTTCTCTGAACCTGAATCCTTCCCGCGCTGTCAGACTTTGCTCAGGGCACAAAGAGCTTTTTAATTAACAGTAATTATTAGAGATGGGCGAATCTGTTCAGAAGCAGCAAGAACCATCTTTAGCTTGACTTGAGATTCACAGTGTGTAGATGAACACACTCTTATAAGTTCCTCCTTTTAATAACTGGAGCTATTCTAAAGTCATAAACACCCTAAAACACGGGGGCTCCATCCTCCAGACTTGTCTCTACCTCTCGCCCCACCTCCACAGACTTTGCTCCCAACTAGGGGTTGTCTAAAAACACCAATAATTTATTATTTTGAGGAAGACAAGCTCGAAACCAGGGATCCAGATTACAAACATAACATGTTCTGCACCAGCTCTGGCACAGGGAAAAAAAAAAAAAGGAGGGAGTGAGGAGAGCAAGTGGAATTAGTTTCCTTTTTACTCTCATTTAAATACAAACGACTTCTAACAGACGTGTTTGATAGGAGCCAAGAAAATATAAATCACTTTGCACTACATTAATATCATGCCACTGAAATTTGGTTTATATCCACACCCTCCCTTTTTTTTCTTCCACTGAGTAATTTTCATTTTGCTCTGAACTACAACCACAACATCCCTCTGCTCCAGCCGGGCGGGAGGAGGGAGGCCATGAATAAGGCAGCTGCCACGACAGCCTTGAATTCACCGTAGCCCTGTAATTACCACCTGCCTCATCAAATATACAGCAATAAAATCCTTGGGCTGGAGTTTTGGGTGGTGTAAAGCCCCCATTGGTGCTGCAGCAGGGCAGAGATGTGCTGCTCTGCATCCCTGAGCATCCTGCATCCCTCTTGCTCCACCTGATTTTATTGTGGTGGTGTGGAGAGCCAGGCTGCTGGGTGGGAAAACGTTCAGGGAGTAGAGCAGGTACCAGGGGTCAGTTATTTATGAGATGGGGAAAACCCCTGAGGGTTGAGCTGGGTGAGTTTTGGAAATGATCAGCCTGAAAAGGATTGAGGAGGGTGTAGGTGTGATGGGAAGGGACCTGACCACAGGACCAAGCAACAATAAGAAAAGACAAAAAAAAATCAGCATTTTTCTCACTTTTATTCTAAATGAGCTTTGTGCTCTTTGGCAGGGTATGAGGGCACTAAGTTACACCCTCATCACACCAGACATCTCTTTGGCTTGGGAATTGAGAAGGGTCTTTGCATTTCCAGTTCAGAAGCTCATGTGTTGAGAGGTGCTTGGCAGATGCTGTCCCTCTCCTGGGGCAGGTCAGGCTGGCATCACGGTGTCAGCACCCCAAAACCTCTGATGGAAAGGAAGGAGACAGGAATTTGGGGAGATAAGTGGTGGGTTGTGCCAAGGGAGCAGGGTCAGGATTGGCATCCCAACCCCAAAGGGGGAGCATGGTCTCATACCTCTGTCAGAGAGAAATAAGTTGGGTTGTGATCATTTAAAAGTGTTTGATGGGGACATTTATGCCAGTTTACCTCCAGTCCAGCAGCTCACACTTGTTTTATCAGTGGGTTTGTATGTAACAGAAAGGGGTGGAGAGAAATTTTCATGGGCAAATCTCTCCTTTACTGAAAGGAGCCCAGCTTGAAAATTTAAGAGTAGCAGAAATACTGATTTTTATTTTTTTTCAGTAACTGTTGTGGCATCTGTTTTTTTTTTAACTCCCAAGTGTCCAATTGAAATAAGTGAAAAGCAGTTATAGGCAGAGTGATAGTGGGGATCAAGCCACGTGAACCAAGTGGAGACCATCAACTTAATTTAAACCTGGTAGAGTCAGACTTGATAAATCCTGTTCTGTTTCTCCTGAGAGCATTAAATTATCTGGTTTAAGGAATATGTCTGCATATAGTCAATAGAGTGTCTAAGATTTGCTTCTCTGGTGCACTGTGGAGTAACCTGATCTGCAGCTGAAACAACCACAAATCATTTGTTTGTCTTTTCTCCTTACAAAATATTACAGTGACACTATTCAATGCACTTGTTTATGAGTCCAAAATAACACAAATCACACCTTTGTCTCATGATGGTCATCATCACCATCATCATCTAGGATTTGAAATAAGCTTTCCAGGTCATTATGTCAGCACACTAAGTCTTCCCAAGTCCTTGAGTAATTAAAAATAAAAAAGGTGAAAACCAAGGGCAGATCCTGGATTTTGCAGCACTATATCTTCTCCCTGCCCTGGCTTCTGGCTGTTTTGCTGCTCAGAGGGACTGATGAAGTTAAAAATGGGGGAAAAAGGGATGTTTGGAGAAGTGGGACCTGTTAAATGTTCGGATGGTTTTGGGGGGCGGCCACTCATCGCCGTGCCCGTTCTCAGCCAGCTGCCTGCGCTGGGGGCGAGCTCGGCTGAGCTTGCTTGGACATTTTCAAAGCCTGATTGTAAAATCAATAGTTAGATGTGAATAAGTGGTCTTATTTTTAGAGCTAATAGGCCTCTGCCATTAGCACAGGGTAATAGATCTCCCTGCTCGCCCGGTCTGACAGGGCCCGGGGGGTACGTGGAGGTACCGAAATCCAGCCCATTTATTTGGGTGCCTAGAAAATAATCTGAATTTAGATGCCTTTCCCCTCAGCATCCCAGTTTGAAAAATATAGGTCTGTGCACATTTACAGTGCTGTATAAATTCTTTGCCACAGTGCTGTATGCATGATTAATGATAGCAATAAGCAGGAGAAAATTTGCTTAAAAATAGAATTGAGGGAGAGGAGTGTGTGGAGCTACCTGCGGGGAGGCGGCGCACACACCTCTCCACCTGCTCTGAATTTAGCCTCCTGTAGCTAAAGGAAAAGCAGCTGGAGTGCTTTAAAATGATTTTTGTAATTAATTAAAAAAAAAAAATTCAGATATGCCAGCGGGGTTTATTAAATGGAGCCGCAGAACAAGGGGGATTCAGCAGGACTAATTTTAGTAGCTTGAAGAAAGTTGCTCGTAAAGTTTTCCCAGCTCCTGTTTTATGTTCACCTGGTTAATGAGTGCCAAGTATGAGAAGGGAAGATTGGGAGGTGATGGATTTGGGGCAGAAAAAGGCAAGTGATATTTTAAGAGTTCAGTGTTCCTTACAGAGGAAGCAACTCTTTCCCTCCCTCCCTCCCTCCCTTCAGCAGGCGATGGGTATCAACAGTGGTCTGGGGGTGCAAGGGAAGAAAGCTGAGCCTATGGGTGGGGTGTTTTGGTAACTTGATGCCAGCCAAACCCCAGGGCTGAAGGAACAAGCTCTAGGCCATTGGTTTTCTTTTAGGCACAGGGTAATGGAGCTTAATGTAAAGCCAGATTTAGGACCCAGCCATCTCTGTCTTTTTGCTGTCAGAGTTAATCACAGTCCCCCATTAGAGGAAGCTGAGTGCATCTGTCAGATCTCATCAGCCTGCTGCTTTGTCGCTGCTGCAAAACAATGTCTTAAATTACTTGTTTAGCACAAAGTTCACAGAGACAGGGGAAGATTTGTAAATATGTGGGGCAGCTTAATTGGCTTGCCTGGTGTAAAATAACTGCTGGGAGCAGGAACCCTGCTCTGCTGCTCTTGTTCCTTGCAGATTTACCAGCAGAGGTCTGGAGATCGCTGTGTGCACTGGGGTGATGAGCCAGCCTGCCCTGCTCCAGGGCAAGGACCAGCCCTTCCCCACCTCAGCACCCCAGTGGAGGGACCAGCAGAGATCAGTGGGAAAAGGGAGTGTAGGTTTTGGGGTGGGGGGGTTTGAGGGGTGTTCTGCTGGCTCTGGTGTGTTGGGTGGTTTTTTAGGAGACTGGTGAAAGTCATCCTGGGGTTTCAACCGACTCAGGATATGTTTTCTTAAGAGATTCCTTCCCTCAGATGCTGGGTGTTGTCTGGGCAGTGGATTTACTGTCCAGGAGTTATAAATGAAAAGAAATGAGATAATCAGAAGCCCAAAATAATGCACTGCTGTCTTTTTTCGCTGCAAATGAGGACCAGGGAGGATGTGGGGGCAGTTTGTGTGCAGTGGGCTCAGCTGTGAGGTTGTTCATGAGCTCAGCCTGTGCTGCTGGTCACTAACTCCTCTCCCTTTCTTTTTCATTCCAGGGGACACCTGGCAAACCAGGTCCAAGGGGGCAGCGCGGTCCAACGGTAAAGATCCGTTTCTTCCTTCTCATGTGTTCTGAAAGCTTGTTTAGGGCAGGGGAAAGTGTGATCTGGGTTTTATCCTCAGTGGGTAGGATCTGGGCTTAAAGCTACACAAAAGGGACAGAGATTTGGTGCTGGGACTCACCAGTGACTGTGGTTTAAGGTCACAACAAGATCAGACCTCTCATGGCAGTGATGAAGACTTCTGTCATCCCCTGTCTGCTGGTGGGACAACTCACTGATCCAGTGCAGCTCATGCACTTTGGGTGCTTTGCCTGTAATGCTGTGGGTAGCAAGAAGGGCTAAAATGTTGTTTTTTGTGTCTTTTTCAAGGGTCCACGTGGGGAAAGAGGCCCTAGGGGAAGCACTGGGAAACCTGGCCCAAAGGTAAGTTTTGGGGAAGGCTGGTGGAATTGTCTCCTAAAAAGCATTGGTGTTAATAAAGGACCATCTGGTTCGTTGTTCTCCATGCCCCTTCTCTCCTTTCTCCATTGTATTTTGAAAGCTGAGCCTTCCTGAGCATCTTCATCCAGCTAAATGGCTCAGAACCATAAAGCATGTGCAGCCCTAAAGCTGCATTGGCCCACATGTCAGCAGGACATCAAGTTCTTGCACGAGTTAGGGGCCACTGCAACTGGAAGGGGAGGGAGCACCCCCACACCAGGGACCTGTGATCTACTGGTGCTTCCCTTCAGCTCTTTCTTTTTGGTGTTTAAGTAGTGTTTGAGCAACCTCAGGGGCCTTATGCTGTGCCACGTGCTGCCGGTCTCCAGAACCTCACACCTTACCGAGCCACTTTGTATGCACACTGTTGGCCTACAATTGGTTACTGGGCAAAATAGGTGTTTTTTCTAGCAGCCAATCCAGAACCTGCTGCAGAGGGTGATTAAGTGACCATCAATCACTGGGTGTGTTAGAAGCAGAGTTGTTGTAGTGAGACACTGTCATCACCGCACTGCCTGCTTTAAAAATAAATGTCTCGGCTCGGTGTCGGCATGAATTTTTGATAAATACCTCATCTTGGCACAGCATTTATCTCTCAGAGGGAGGCTGTTATCTGGTGGAAATATCCTGAGCTCACTGACGTTATCTTTCCTGTATTTTTATTAAGTGATGAGGGGAGGGGGATGAGCAGCTGCTCGTTTGTCACTGGATGCTGCTCCTGATACAGAATTATTAATAGAGATGGGGCCGGGGGAGCTGGTGGGATGTGGTGGCACTGTGGGCTTGGTGCCTGTTGGAAGCCTTTGTGCACAGCAGCTGTACTGGTGAAATATGTATTTTTAATGGTGTGTTGCTTTGTTTATTCATAAAAGGGCAACTCTGGTGGTGATGGCCCCCCCGGTCCTCCTGGCGAAAGGGTAAGGCAAAAAGGCTGAAGCAGGACTCGGTCTGTGGCCGTTTGTCGTGGAAGATGTGGTGGGTTTGTGGGGCTGAGGGGGTGCTGAGGGGGTTTTGCAGCAAGAATCCCACCAGCTATGAGGTGAAATGGGTTGGTGGGGTGAGAGGTCTCACAAGTCACCTCGCAGTCCTTTCTGAGCTCTCCAAAGAAGGCTCGAGTGAGCCCTTGGGTGCTCCCTGCAAGGACCTCGAGTGTGCTGTGTAAGCATTTCTCTGAGGGAAAAGCCACCCATGGGTTTTGTGGAGGCAGCCAGACCCCAGTTTTCTGGACAGGGTGGTGCCCTGGGACCTGGTGCTCTTTTCCCCAGATTACAGCACAGTAGGTGGACAATGCTGAAACAAGGGGACACTTCTAGGTTTTTTGCCTCAATTTCTGCTTTTCTTTCTTTTTTGTTCCCCTGGATTTTGTTTTACATTTTTTAAAATTTTCTACAGAATTACCCAGGGAGAGAATATATGAAACTAGTCCTTGCTTTGCATCTTCTGGTTGTGACTGCAGGGGTGAGGGGGAGCTGCTGCTGCTGCCGCTCCAGGGAAGCAGCGCTCTGAAGAGCACCAGCTGCCTGTGGCAGCAGCCCCAAGGCCACCACTTCTCTTCTTTTTCATTCCTGCCTGAGCTGGTAGCTCCCAGGTGCTCCCAGTTGAGCTGGCATGGGAAAAGGCCTGTTTTTGATAGCACTGGGAGGGATGAAGCCCTCTTCATGTTTGCAGTGATTATTTGCAGCCGCACACGCCGCTGGGTTAAAGATGGGTTAAACATCCCTGGTGGTTTGTATCTCTCCATGCAGTTTTTTGGGGAGGTGGCAGCTGCATCTTGCACTTTGGGGTGTTTTTTTGAGGCAGAAGTAGCTGGTTTTCTGTAGCTTTGTACTCACCTGCTGTTCACACAGAGGTAGCATTTCACAATAAAACATTAGAAGTGCATTAACTGTGTTTTCTGGCTTGTTTTTCCATCCCAGGGACCACCAGGGCCTCAAGGACCGACTGGATTTCCTGGACCAAAAGGCCCCCCTGTAAGTAACTCTCTTTCTAGGCCATGCAAAGAAACACATAAAGTCTTTTCCATCCAGCTGTGACTGCCTGTGCCAGCTCAGTCTTAGCTGCTCCTCTCACAACCAGCGACGTGCCCAATAAAAGGCATTACTGAGACATCATGATAATAACAGTTTAAGATTTTAAATAGCCAAGTAAATTGCAGCTGATTATAAATGTTCATTTCCTAATGACTCACTATCACCAGGATCTTCATGGTGCCTCTGTTCTTTGTCCTCCCTCTTTATATGGGGAGGACAGCACAACCGAGTAGCGCTGCGGTGATTATACCCTTGTGGGGCACCTCACATACCTTTTTGGAGTGATTTCCTTCCCTGGGGTGAGCAGCTCGTTCCTGCTCTGGACCTGTAAGATAAATCTTTCCTTTGGATGGGAAAGGGATGTATCTTTTAGGGTTTTGAGCACCCCCATTTCACTGTGAAATGGATGGGAGTTAGTGCAAGGAGGCGAGCAGGTTTGATTCAGTCCTTTTCCCAGTTTTACTACTGTGCACTTGGTCATGTTCCTTCTCATGTTCCTTCTCACCCTGGTTTTCTGCTGTAGGGTCCTCCTGGGAAGGATGGATTGCCTGGTCACCCCGGACAGAGAGGAGAAACTGTAAGTAGCCAAAAGCCTTGGACAGATCATTAGCACCGATTCTCGTCCTGCCGGTTGGTTTTTCTAAACCCTTCTGTACAGCTGGGGAGATGTGGCCACATGTTTGTTTTCCCTGGAGGTCTGTGTCTCTCCAGCTGCACGGGATGGTCTACAGGAAGCAACCCTCTTCTGAGCAGGACAGGTTGGTCTAATGATGGTTTATGTGATGGTTGTGCACCAACTCCTCTCTCTGTGTCCCTTCCTTAAACTGTGGAGGTCACGTGCGTCGTGCGTGGAGAAAACAAGAGCAGAGATGTAGTGATGGTGGTGACCATCACTACATCTCTGCTCATCTTGCAGCATCTATCACAGCTGAAGCCCAACTGCCCCTGAGGCAGTTGGGCTTCAGCTGTGATAGATGCTGCAAGGGGCAGCTCCACGTGAGGCTGGAGGGATGTTGGCAGGGGTTGAGTCACCTCTTGCTTTCGTGAGGCAAAGAACAAACTGGGGGGTGATTCCCACACGCTGGGGGGTGATTGCCAAGCAGTGGGAGCAGCCAGGCTCTGTTCCCCAGGGACTCACAGAAGTGCTCATCCCTTTGGCCTCCCGGGGGGGAGGCTGTGCCTCTGCTCCTTGGAGTATTATGGGTACAGTCTGTGCTTTCTTTTCCCCTCCGTCTTTGGGAGATGTGCAGGTTTTACATCTCTCTATTCCAGAGGCATAACTCTAGGGCTGTGATAGCAGGCATTTTTCATGTGAGACAGGCCCCATCCTTGGCAAGCTCAGCTTTCTGCACCCACTGCCTTAGATCAGGGGCAGTTTTACTTTCTCTGGAACCTGCAATGGGGAGAAATAAACTCTTTTCCCTTCTTAATGCACCTTGTGCCCGACACCAAGAGCTGCTGCACAGCAGAGAAGAGTTACAGCCTGGGGTTGGGCACACTTGGCTTGGGAGGAAGGCAATTCCTGGCCAAGATGAGGAGTGTGATGGTTTTGCTCTAGTTTGTCTGTCCACACTTGTGTATGAGCCTCTGCCTTAGCACCCAAGTGTGAAGAGCATCTCTGCTGACACTGCCTTCTAGCCACAGCTACGCCCAAGGCCCTCACCGAGTTTTGCTTACGCTCCCTCCAGCAATAATCCCTTGCTGCAACCCCCCCCAGAGCAGCTCCTGGCTGTTTAGGTACCTCACTGTGTCGTATGCATACTGCTTTGTCCATTTTAAAAGGTTTTGTTGCACAGATGTAATCATTGTTTCTCACCAAAGGAGAACGATGAGGCATGTGGAAGGTATGATACCCTGGCTGTCGTGCGTCTCTGGTGTCCTGTTTTCTGCACCTTTTTTTTTGCTTGAAGGGATACCCTCAGCAAAAATGATCCTCCTGCCATGTACTCCTCTGCATGCAGTAATTAGTATTCTTCTGTTTGGCATTTTTTTGGGGGATGTTTATTCTTTTTTCCTCAGCTGTTGACAGTCCAGCTCATTCCCTCTCCCGGCGCTGCATGCTGCATGTTAGCCGATAGACTCTTTGTTCTGTGCTCATTCTACAGGGGAAAAAACACCAACACAACAACCTACTTCCTCTACTCACCTTTGCATTTTCCACCACTGCCTTTCCTAGCAAATAGGCATTAAAAAGGCTTTGCACATTAGGCATTTTTTTTCCCCCTGAACTTATCACACCACAGTTTAATGAACTCGCCTGGCATTTGCGAGGCGACGCGGATGCTGCTCAGCACAACGCCAGCTGTTTATTTACTCTCCACAAGACCGACTTTCAGGCAGTGGTTTTGGTGTTTTTTGAACACACACTTCTCAGGTCAGGATTAATCCTTCACTTAAAGGTGAAGAGAAGAGTTTTCACCTGCCAGAGCCTGAGTGCAATATTTCATCCACCTTCACTGAGTTCTCTACAACATGGAGGGCACTTAAGTTCACTTTAGAAGTAGTAGTAAAAACTTTACTTGCATCTGCTGGTACCAACTTGGACTAAAGCATCAAACTCCAAGTCTGTGTGAATATGAATGGAGAATGAGCTCTCAATTCTGGGGGGTCTGAAAGTGCTCCCTGATGGCTTTTTTCACTTGCTCTAGCTGTAGGTTGCCTATCACAGGCAAATCCTTCCAGAAACCCCAAAATCTCCTAATCTGTGCCATGAGCAAGCTTGCAGAGTTCCCTTTCCCCTGAATCCTCTTGGGGTTCATGCAGATGTGTGTGGAGCAGAAGTCCCTTTTTTGTTCCATTTTCCTTACCCAGTGCCAAAAAGTGAGGAAACATAAAACCCAGTTAACAACCATTACCACATGAGTAGCCTTGTCAGTGCACTCCACACCTTTGTGCAAGAAAACCTAGACTTGAGATCTGTCTGTCAAGTAGCTCCCTGAATTTGACTTTTCATTCAGTAGAAAATAGGCACAATGAAGGATGCTGAAATATTTGGCCATATTAAATTTACTAAGATTGGGTCTAAAAAGACCAAGAAAAAAGCCTAAAAACCCTGTGCTCAATGCTCTGACAGGATAAAAAGAAACCCCTTTCTTCAGATTAATAAAAAAAGCCCTGCACAGAACCAGCTGAAGTATTTTCCTACAATAAGAGTTTAAATCATACATTCATTTCACAGAGATATTTTGCCATCTCCCCATCAGTGACAGGATATTTCCCGCGATCCGCAGACAGCTAGAGAATAGCACCGAGCAGTCTCTTTAGTGTGACACATTACCACTGGCTTAGGATTTATCTGATTGTCTTTTGTGGCAATGAGAAAATAGCCTCTGTGCCCTCAATGACATTTCTCAAGCTTGTCAGCATGTTATAGTAAGAATGATAATTAATGTGCTTTTTAAAGAGCGGCTTAGGAGAGCTAAACAATCGCAGCGGTGATAGTTCGTTATTGTCACTCTTCAAATGTCATCATAAGTAGCTGTCACGGAGACTTCCCTACTCATCAGCTTTTGGAGAGAAGCACGTTGGTGATTTCTTTTCAGAAGATGCTGAGGAAGGAAATAAAGCTTCACTCAGCCCCCATGGCTGGTGGGTTTGGGGCTTCGGCAGGGCTGAGCCTAAACCGGCACCAGGATGGGGAGCGGGAGAAGGGAAAATGGTTGTTGAGGATTACTCAGCATGAAGCATCATGCACATCTGGACTCTTTAGTAGCCATTTCCTCTATAGGTTTTATGAGCATAGAAAATTTTAAATATATCTATATATAAAACATATATATATAAAGCCAGTCCTTCAGCCAAACCACAGTAGCTCCATCAAAACAGCAGAGCTGAGCTTTGAGAATCCTGTTTTCTTCCCCTTTTTCATCCCTGTACAAATGCACATTTTCCACCCTCTCTTTGATTTCTTTATTTCTTTTCCCTTTGGGTGTCCACCTGTTCCTGGTCAGGAGCTTCACCAGAGGAGCAGCAGTTGGGTAGCAGTGTGTGACCCTCACTGGAGCACTCCTTGGCAAAAGTGTCATCTCTTTCTCTTTTCCCCTTCTCTAACAGGGTTTCCAAGGCAAGACTGGCCCTCCAGGACCCCCTGGTGTCGTAGGACCTCAGGTAAGCAGATGTCCATGCTTGCACCAGTCCCCTGCAACTCATCTTCACTGGTACAGCACAGCCAGCTCCATTGGTTTAGCTGGAGCTGCTGGAACAACAGCTCACACTACACAGAAACTCCTCTTCCAGAGGAGGAAAAATCATGCTGAAGCAAGCTTGATGGCTTTGAAATTCCCAGCCAGGGTTTGAAATATGAGGATGGGTCCCAGCCCACCTCATCAAGCCTTTAGGATGGTATTTAGAAGGCTGCTGTAAACAAGGTAGCTCCTCCAAATTTAACACAACTACCTTGGTGTAAACTTGGTGTAGGGTGAGAGGGAGACCAGCTACACACCACTAACAGACCTTAAACACCCAGAGAATTAAACATAATCTCAAAGGGTTGTACAGCTGCTGGGGCGTTCAGGGCTGCGTAAGCGTGATGCAAGAGTGCTCTTCCATGCTGCTGGGAAGATATGCATCCCTCTTGAATATAAACTGCTGCTGCTGGGCCTGGTTTTCCTTTAGTCACTTCTGTGTGCTCCAAGTGGCAGCTGCACAGAGTTGTAGCCCTTAAGTACAGGCAGGCACAGCTCGGGCATCGGGTCAGCAGGCAGAGTCCTAGGCTGAGCAGGACTGGCTTTGGATTGAGTCATCTTTCCTGAACCGTTAGGGAAGATGCTCTTTAATTATAAAGTAATTAATTTGTCCTCTTTAATGATACTGTAAAGTCCCTGATTTGTAAATTCCCTGATTAGGGGCAATTCCCTGCCTGTGTCTGTCTTCTCAAGTTCAAATTAGGTTCTGTGGCAATTTTATTTGGCTCTGCTGCGCGTCTGTGGTGGCTGAGCAATCACAGCGTTATCATCCTGCTTACACTGAGTGGCACCCTGCAGCGTGACATGTAGTACAGCCACCATCCCAGCAGACACCAACGTGCAGGGACCTTACAGACTTGTGCATTTGGCTTTTGTCCTCCTCAGAAAGGGGTCACTTGGGAACTGTCTGCACCGGGCCTTGTTACACTCGTCACCATTAGTGCCCGTGTGTGGCACAGAGGCAGCCAGTAATTGCCTGTAGTACAAGTCTAATCCATTATTTATGCCCCACATAAAGAAGAATCAGCACAATTGTAGAGCACTTAGGAAGTTTTCAATTGAAGCAAAACCCTCAAGTGTAATAATTGTAGAAATAATATTTATATGAAAGCTTTCGTTCCAGAGGTTTCAGTGTTTCTAGCCTGTCAAGTGCAATGTTGCCCACTTCCAAAACAAGGCCCCTTTGGATGCCAAAGAAGACATCTCTGCAGAGTTTCCTGGTGGCAATCAGGGGATAACTGAGGGAAGGAGCATCTTCCATCTCAGTGCAGCCTGAAGGAATAGACTCACAGCCTGAACCTCATCCTTCATTCCTTCGTTGTTCGCTCTGCTCATAACCCACCACCTTCTCTCTGATCTCCCTTTCTAAAGGGTCCAACGGGTGAGACTGGGCCAATGGGTGAGCGAGGACATCCCGGCCCTCCGGGTCCTCCAGGTGAACAAGGTCTTCCTGGCCTCACTGGAAAAGAAGGGACCAAGGTAGGGACCAGCCAGCTGCTCCATTTGCTCTCCTTGCAAGCGTGGATGCCCGCCTCTCCCCCCCGAGATGGAGAGGGATGACTCAGAAGAGACGTGATGTTTTGCAGTGTCTCATCACGACCTGAGCCCAGAGGGAGGAGCTGGGTCTCTATGGAGTCTGCAGATCCTCAGTGATTTCTCTCTGTCATTGCAGGGGGACCCAGGTCCTGCTGGCCTCCCAGGGAAGGATGGTCCCCCGGGCTTGCGAGGCTTCCCCGGAGAGAGAGGTCTCCCTGGCCCCATTGTGAGTAGAGGCTGCCCGGTCCTTCCAGTGCAAAAGGCTCCCAGAACCCAGCTCCCAAAATGACTTTTGTTTGTCCTCCCTCCAGGGTTCTCCAGGGCTGAAAGGCAACGAAGGTCCCCCAGGCCCCCCAGGCCCAGCAGTGAGTATCCTTGCCCTTACAGGCACCACCTAACACGTTTACAAGCTTGGCAAGGCCAAACCAGAGGGTTGGTCACAGCTCAGTGCTTTACTCGCTCTTCCCTTTGCACCAACTAACGACTCGCTGGATACTGCTGGGTTTTACAAGACAAGCATGTAACAGCTCAGTCTTTTTGTGGTGTCAGCTTAAGAGCATATGTGACAAGCTGAGGGAACAGGGATGATTCAGGGCATTGGGAGTTTTGCTCCTAAGTCACCAGCTTTCCCTCTGGAAGTTGTCCCCACTTGAGATTCGTGCTCAGCGCAGCACTGCTGGAAGGAAATATTCATCGTCCAACCCTCCCTGCTATGTTGACCATGAAGTGGCTCGTGCTCTTATTCCAGGCTGATGATGTGCCCCCAGGAACTGAGCTCCCTGCACCATCCAGAGGAGAACCCAGCCCTTCCAGGGATTTTAATGATTAAAACATCTGCAGGACCCCTTGGGCTACTGGTGCTGGGTCATCATATGGCAGTCATCCCATCAAACATGCTTACCATGTGTTTGCAGCATCCTGCTGCTGGGTTTCTTTCTCTGTGTAGATAAAGCTTGATGTTCTGGTTAATGCTTCCTTCTTCTCTGAACAGGGCTCTCCTGGTGAGCGTGGTCCTGCAGGATCAGCTGGCCCCATAGGCTTGCCAGGGCGACCTGGCCCCCAGGGACCTCCAGGACCCGCAGGTGAAAAGGGAGCCCCAGTAAGTACCAGTATAAAGATCAACATGCATGAAATGTGGGTGGTAGGAAACTGAGCAGGGAGACATTCACTGGGGTAAGTGTATAAAAGATTTTTAAAGAAAAAAGGAGGAATTAAATCAGGAAGGACTTTTCTCACCTTGGGTGCATCAAACCACTGAACATTAGCTGTTTGGGACACCCCAGCTATCAAAAATGGATCTGATCCTAGGGACCAAAATGTCTCCAGGCAGTGAGAAGGGGTGAGGAGTGAACAGGCAAAATGACAGCCTGTGTGACCTCCTAGGGACAGCCAGAGCATGAGTCCCTGGGCAGAGAAGTGAGCCACCCCCATCTCCACTTACAAGGATGCACGGACAGTAGCGATTCCTCAGAGCCTACATAAATCCTGATCCTTGCTCTGCTCTGGCCAAGGAGCATCACAGGGAGGTGCTGCAGATGTTCCAGCTCTGCTTCCCGGGATGCTGCGTGATGTGGCAGCATCAGTGTTCCCAGGCACCCCTCTGGTGCCCGTGGAAAGAGCTGCTGTCAGCCAGAGTCCTGCCATATGGTCCCTCTCCGAGCGCTCCCCAGGCACGCGCCTGAAGTGTCACGTGAAGGCAGGGGAGAGTGGGCTGGGGTGGCTATTTCTGGCTCTGAGGAGCACAGTGACAGGCCTGAGAAGGAAAGCTGTGCCTCTGCTTCACTCCAGAGTGGCTTCACAGGGACCTTTGGGTTGCCTGCCTTGGAGTTAAGCTCAAAAGTGTTTATCTGCCACCATGTTCCACGTTTTCTGGCATATTAGAAACTCCAGCAGCTAGTCCAGGGGCAGGAGTTTCCAGGGGGATCAGCTTCATGAACATCTGGCCTGCCAAGTACCTGTGTGATGTGTGGACAGATGAATAGACCTTTCATGTGGTGTCTGATTATTCAGAAGAGAGCACCCAGGATGCAGATGCAATTAAATTCCGTACGAGGAAACTGAAAAATATCCCCTGTTCGGCTCCTGTAGACACACAAATTTAATTGAAGACTCAAGGTCTGAGAAATACATGTAGATGCTTAAGCAGGAGGCCAGCAGAGGTTGCTTTGTTCATGTCATGTATTTTCCTTTGTCTGGAAGCTCAGGAGGGAGCCTGGGGCCTCCTGAGACCCCCCCACAGGTTGGGGGTCAGCCAGGGAGGGAGCAGGCAAGGGAGTGCTGGGACAGCCAGGAGCAGAATCAGTACAGAGCAGCTTAGCTGAGGTCTTGTTTGTCATCCAGAGAGAGATAGCAGAGGGTGCAGATTAAATCTGATTATATTGCTGTAGCAGTGAAATCACAGCTGTGATCTGGGTATTCACTGCTCAGATTTGTTTGTTCTTTATCTCTCCAGATAGAAATGTTGTCTTGTTTCAAACAGAGAGCGCAGGGAGCCTGATGGAATAGCTGGAAAGCGGTTTGGCTGTACGTGCCTACAGAGTCAGGGGTCATTAGTGGCTGAATAAAGCGTTAATGGGATGTAATGGGTTGACTGGGGGGTAGAAGAGAGCTCTGTATGACCTGCCTGTGCCTTCTGCTTCCAGGGGGAGAAGGGTCCTCAAGGACCAGCTGGCCGGGATGGCATCCAGGGCCCGGTGGGACTCCCAGGTCCAGCAGGTCCCGTCGGCCCCCCTGGAGAGGATGGAGACAAGGTGGGAGCAAGTCCCTGCTGTGCAGGGTCACTCTGGGAAGGAACTGGGTGATGTGTCCCATTGCCACCATGCTGACCTGCTGCTTCCACGGATGTGCTGCCAGTTATAGGTTAATGGCACTGGTGATCCCACGAGATGAGCAGCGGCAGAGTGGGCTGTGTGTGCTCTGCCAGACCCCTGCTCACAGGGGCCTGACCTTGCCAGTTTAATCACCTTTCCCCACTCATTAAGGCCCTCTGGACTGGAGGATTCTGAGAAAGCATTAGCTGGGATATGTCACTCATTGCTGCTCACAAGGTCAGCGTGATGATGCTTCTTGCATCGCGTGGCCGCTGAGGTCAACTTTAGGGCTTGGTGCCACCTGGGGCAGCCAAACCTCTGGCCTGTTTCAGAACACAGCAGGGGGTTTCTCTGGGAGTTGGCATCTTTGGGAGGAGGGTGCAGAGCTGCAGGACTGTTGCTTCAATATGGAGATGTGGAAGTGGTCACCAGATGGATTAATTGTGCCTCTTTGCTCCTGGCAGGGTGAGATCGGGGAGCCTGGCCAGAAAGGCAGCAAGGGCGACAAAGGGGAGCAGGTGAGTGGGGTGCAGGTTGTCACAGCTGCTTCCCTGGAGGAGTGTGGTTATGTTGTGTGATGTGCTGGAAGCAGAAAACAATGCCATTTTAATCTCTTCCTGTCATTGCTTCATCTTCTTTGCTTCAACAAATACCCACTCAATGTAAAAAAAAAAAGAGTGTCTGAAGTGTTTCTCCTCCATCTCCCAGGAACACCCTGAGATGGTTCCATGTCACCCATGTCCTATGTAAATACCTGTGAAGCATTAGAGCCCTTCCAGTTAAAGCTGGGTGTTTGGCTGCAGTTCATTTTCTTGCTGCTTATAGCACACTGAAGCAGCCTTTATGTGCTGCTCAGAGCCTGAGGAATGGAAAATAAATCACACATAAGTACCTAGAGAGAACTGAGCAGCGTGATATTGCTTTGCTGGAGCAAAAAACACGTTTAGACATGTCTGCTGTGCCACTGGCACCACGGCTGAGGGATGCTGGTGTGTCTGGGGAGCCTGGACCCTGACCTCCATCTCTGTTTTGGGAATTAACATGTGTTTAATGGAGGCTGTGTTGAAGGGCAGCACCTTTTCCAGGTGAGGTTTTCCCCCTCTGTGATCATACTGGTGACATTGCACTTCTTTTCCATGACAGGGTCCACCAGGTCCTACTGGTCCACAGGGTCCAATCGGTCAGCCCGGCCCAGCTGTGAGTATTGTCCCCTGGGGGCAGAAATCCTCTTTCTTGCCATAAACTGTCCTGGGAAGCACTGCAAAGACTGGCAGCTTCTTCCCAGTGCTGCTGATGCCCAAGTAGGGCATTGCATAGGAGCTGGTGGGGATGGAGCTTTGCATCTACCTCATGTCTTTGCCAAGCTGTGTTGGACTCTTTCTCCATAGGGTGCTGATGGAGAGCCAGGCCCCAGGGGACAGCAAGGCCTCTTTGGTCAGAAAGGTGACGAAGGACCCCGAGGTTTCCCTGGTCCCCCTGGTCCAGTGGGCTTGCAGGTAATTTGTAACATCAAAGGAAGGGCTTAGGATAATAAGAGCTGGGGCTCCACTTGAGATGTTCACAGGTAAAACTTACCCCTTCCACCTCCACAGGGCTTGCCTGGACCACCTGGTGAAAAGGGAGAGACGGGTGACGTTGGGCAAATGGTAAGATACTTCCCCACTTCCTTTTTCCATCACTGACAGAGATGTTGCTCCAAGAAATATGTCTTAAATTTGTCTCCCCTTTCTCTCAGGGCCCACCAGGCCCACCTGGACCCAGAGGTCCATCTGGACCACCAGGAGCAGATGGTCCACAGGGACCTCCCGGGGGAATAGGAAATCCTGGTGCCGTAGGAGAGAAGGTAAAGAGTCCAAACAGCCCTGCTGGAAGCCTGCAGGAGTTTGCTACTGCAGAGCTCATGGAGGGGCTTTGCCACATCAGGAGCAAACTCTCCACCCTGCAGAAATGTGAGTGTGTTTGTCTTCTTCTCCACTTCATAGGGTGAACCTGGTGAATCTGGTGAGCCTGGTCTCCCTGGCGAGGTTGGCCTCCCGGTAAGTGTGCTGAAAGGTTTCCTGTAGTGGTGACCCCCAAGGAGCTGGTTGAAGGGAGGTCAATCATGGGTGCAGATGGGGCTGCAGGGACTGAAGCAGCCATGTCCCTGGTTTGGGTATGGGGTGACACATTGCTGTGTTACTGGGTATTTATAGTGTGACATTTAGTCACTGAGTACGGG
Organism: Heliornis fulica; assembly: GCA_013399135.1. NCBI lineage: Eukaryota > Metazoa > Chordata > Aves > Gruiformes > Heliornithidae > Heliornis > Heliornis fulica. Next base: position 97,984 of record VXBZ01004883.1, on the reverse strand, counting down.
CTACCCACGACTGAGCAACACCAACACCACTTAGCAGTCCCTTCCCACCAGGACTAGATCATGTCCTCATGTTTTGAGACACAAATAGATCTTTCTCAGAATTGATGGAAGGATAATTAGACATTGGTCAGTTGGTTTTTTTCCAGATAATAGAAACACCCTTTTTCCTTTACAGGGTCCTAAAGGTGAAAGAGGGGAAAAAGGTGAAGCAGGTCCCTCCGGTGCTGCTGGTCCACCTGGCCCCAAAGGTCCCCCAGGAGATGATGGTCCCAAAGGCAGTCCTGTAAGTACCTCCTCTTGCCCAACCAGCACTTCCTTGTCTTACCCAGCAGAGATTTCCACATGAAAAGATATTTTCCAGAGATTTTTGTGGAAATTGGAAATAGTTTTCCAGCCAGCAAATTGCACCTCTAATGTTATGTAGCATCAGTTCCCTACTTTAGGGTGCTAACAAGGAAAAGGCACAGCTGCACCATGTCTTCCAGCAGTGCTTGAGTTATTAGTCCTTTTTTTGCAGGCTTTCAGAAACCTCACCCCTATGGAGAGGGCCTGCTGCAGGTTTACTCTGTACTTGAGCTTATGCATTGCCAAGGTCCTCTGCACCAGAGCAAAGCTCCCAAAATAGTGTAGTGGAGATTTATGTGAATTTGGGAGCTGCACCTCTGGGGTCAGATCCCTGCTGATGCTAATTGCTGTAGCTCTATTGAGGCAGTAAAGCTGTAACTGATTTATACCAGATGACAGTGGTACAGTATTTATCTTGCTGGTTTCTTTGATGCTTGCTGGCTGAAGAAATTTATTATGTGATAAGCAAAGATGGCATGAAACAACAGAGGAGGCAGGAGAGTTAGTCATCTCTCCTAACAGATGGGTTTTTGGGATATCACTTCATTGATTGAAGCCTATTGTCTGAGTGCTGGTCTCAGAATCATTTGAAGTGCACAATAGACTTTGTGAGGAGAAGAATGGGGGAGTGTTTTAGTCAGTGAATGCTTTGAGAGGATGTTCACGTGGAAAATGATACACATCATGTAGTAAGCAAAAGCAAAATCTAATCTGCACATTCCCTGAAGCTGTGAGGATTTCACTGCCTCTTGTCCAATGTATTTGTGAAAAGCTCCATGGAAGTCCCAGGGTTGACACTGGAGCTCTGAGTAGTCTGGATGCAGAGCTGAACTGGTGGCTGTGACAGGGTGAAATTACTCAAGGGGCAAAACCAGGATGAGGTCTGGGATTGTGCCTGAGGGTAGGGAACTGGTGGTTTACTCCATGGGGTGACTGCCCACCTTGTTGCTGGGCTACAGGCTCTGCTGCTCTCCAGATGCAGTCCTTGACTTGAGCATGTCCTCCTTCTCTCCTTACAGGGTCCAGTTGGTTTCCCTGGTGATCCTGGTCCTCCTGGAGAGCCTGGTCCAGCCGTAAGTATTTGTCTCATGGAAGGGCAGTGAGGTTGGTCCTCCTGGTTTTGTGAAACACACTCTGGGCTGTTCATTCAACAGCAGCTCTGGAATTTACTCTTCCTTTACTTGGGAAAGATTAGGAAGTCCCACCATGACTGTTTGTCTGACCATACTACAACCATTGGGGCAGTAGCTCTGTGAATGTTGCTGTCTACAGCTCCTGTGGTAGAAGGTGGTGTTGCCAGTGTTCTGAACAGGAGATGGGAAGGGATGGCATCCTCTGCCATGAAGATCAGCTGAGCCACACCTGCTTCTGCTGACACTCTGCTCAACTTCATTTGCACCCTAAATACTCCTGCTTGTTTCGTTCTTCTTCCTTTTTAGGGTCAAGATGGTCCCCCTGGTGACAAAGGTGATGATGGCGAACCTGGGCAGACTGTGAGTAGCTGGATAGATGAGACCTGTACCCCATCAGTCCACATGGTTTCTGTGTGCAGGTCCAAGGACCTTTTACACAGAAGGACAGGGCAGCATCTGATTCCCACTGGTCCCCTGCTCCAGTCCTGCCTGTGTCAGCCTGGCTGCTGCCATCCATCCAGGCTGCTTGACAATACATCCTGAAGGCACAAATTAACTGACAGAAAAACAAACTCTGAAGTCCTTCACTTTAACTTGGCTGTGCCTTATGGTATTTCATGGTGGGAAGGGATAAAACAAGATACCACCTGCAGCCCAAGGAGGTGTTGGGAGTTGCATGGCTGCCCACGCCTCGGCTGAGCACAAACTCTACATCTCAACTTGAGTTTTACATCTTTGCTCCTCCCTCCTGCTTCTCGTGGTGCAGTTATGGCTTGTTGTCCTCTTCTCTCCATCTAGGGTTCCCCTGGTCCCACAGGAGAGCCAGGCCCCTCTGGACCCCCAGGAAAAAGGGTAAGCTGAGTATTTGTTCCAAATTTATTACTTTTTTTTTATGAATGTCATTCCTAGTTTATAGTAAACAGAAGGCAGAGGCATGTAAAATAAAAAAAAAATAACAGTAACATTGATGCTCCATTCACAACCATTGGAAATTGATGTGAAATTGTCAACCGAATCCCCTGGAATTTCTTTGAGATTTTAATGCCCAAATGGAAATATGAGTCTGAGGTGTTCCTGCTCTTCCTGCCTTACTGGCAGAGCCCAGGGATTCATTTAGTGAAAAGCTAATTTAAAAAGCTTTTCAGAGATATTTGTCTCCATTTTCTCTTCTTCCCTGGGGCTGTAGCATCGTTTTGCTAATTCCAGTAGGCTATTCTGGATCAGTGTGATCTAATTGTGCTTTGCATCTATTTTGTGCTTTCTCTAGGGCCCTCCTGGTCCAGCTGGTCCTGAAGGCAGGCAAGGAGAGAAAGGAGCCAAGGTAAGAGATGAATGATATTGCACTTCTGCCATGGTTTTTGTATGCCAAAAGGAGCATCCTCTGACAGCATTGGTGTTTGAAAGACAGTGATTTGATTTTGCTGTGTGTTACAACAAATTAGCCTGAATTTGGGGCCATTGGCCTCAAATCAGAGTTTATGTTTCATCTTCTTACAAACTCTGTGGAGATAATTAGTGCTTGGTAAGGTCATGGGAATGTTTTTTCTTGTTTTAAAATAACAAAGTGCCATATTTGCCATTTAATATGTTGCAAATAATACTGCATGCACAGCCCTACATCCTTTCCCACAGCAAACAGCATTGTTGGACCATGATTTGTTCTGTATGTTGGTGGGGAAATGTAGAGTGTGAGGGCAAATTATAGGTCCAGTTGTTGCAGCAGCCCCAGGGATGCTGATGGCAGAGGATGTCCCCTGCTCACTCACCTCCCAGGTCCTAACCCAGGAGAGCTTCCTGCCCAGGAGAGCTCACAGCCAAAGGGCTGCTGGAAATCAGCAGGAATGGGCAAGGCTGAAAGGTGAAGGGGTTTGGAGACTTGTCCTCAGTGTGAAAGGAGTAGGGAGCAGTAGGAAGATGAGAACAGGAAGCTTTACAAGGAATTGCACTCACTTGGTGATGTCCTGGCAGCCACCACAGCATATTTGAGAAGATCATTTGATGCCACAATGCACATTAAACCATGCTGCCTCTTGCTTCAAGGGTGAAGCTGGTTTGGAAGGACCTCCTGGGAAGACTGGCCCAATCGGTCCCCAAGGTGCTCCAGGGAAGCCTGGCCCCGATGGCCTTCGAGGAATTCCTGGTCCAGTCGTGAGTATTCCCAAACTGAGCAAAGTCTAAGAAAGCTTCTGGGCAGAGTTGTTCCTGATGCTTCACTGCAACTGTGCCTTGGACAGTGCCTGGTTCCCAGTGTAACATTCACTCTGTGCTCTGATGTCTGACATCTCATCTGTGTAACGATGAACATCATCTCCCAGCATGTTTTATCTGAGTCTTGGGTCTTCTCTTTCTGGAGTAACATTTCCATGAGCTGCAAAGTCTCTTTCCCAGTAGAGATTTGAGCATGAAAAGAAGATAAATCCCTCTGCCTTGACCCACCTGTGAGAAGCCAGAGCACATGTTCCCTGGCACAGGGACTGCATGAGGATGGACCTGCCCAATCCCAGCTAGGAGCACTGTTGTCATGAGTGATGGGGTTGAGGGAATTGCACTGTTTTACAGGGTGAACAAGGTCTCCCAGGATCCCCTGGCCCAGATGGTCCTCCAGGCCCAATGGTATGTCAGAATCATCAAATTTGATAACTTCTGAAATGGGTGAATGCATTTTACATGAATTCATTCCCTTTCTTGTTTTCCCCTGTCTCCCAAAGGGTCCACCGGGTTTGCCTGGTCTTAAAGGAGACTCTGGTCCTAAAGGGGAGAAGGTGAGAACATTTCACATGATCTTGCTGCATGACCTGATGTCCATGTCCAGGGTGGGGGATAGAATGTTGTAGAGTTGTCCTGCAGCTCACATGACAAGGCTGAGAGGTGTCACCAGCCCCTGTTCTCATACTCTGGAAGCATCAGACACTCCTTTAAAGTGATAGTGCCCCCAGGGATGAGCAGGGCTGTGCTCTGTGTGTGTGCTGGAACCCATCTGGATCCAACACTGGGTTTCCCATCCTCGTGTCCCCAAGCACCGATGGCAGCGAGGCGACACGAGGAGCTGAACCTCCGCATTCCCCCACGATGGCCCTTGCAGTCCATGGCAGCTCCAGATGTTGGGGCTGCCTGAACATGGATGTGCAGGCACCTGGCTTGCTCTGGGGCAGGATTCTTAATCTTATCCAAATGTATTTAATATGTATTAGCACCCAAATGAGCCTGCACACCAGTACAGCAGTTCTGCTTCTTATTTGTAGTGTTTCCTGTTGCAGAAAGCCAGGACACACTTCCAGGTGTCCAGGAGAGCTACAAAGTCATAGAATCACAGAATCATAGAATGATTAGAGTTGGAAGGGACTCCCAGAGGTCATCTAGTCCAACCCCCCTGCAAGAAGCAGGGACACCCCCAACTAGATCAGGTTGCTCAGGGCCTCATCCAACCTGGCCTTGAACGTCTCCAGGGATCCAGGGGCATCCACCACCTCCCTGGGCAACCTGTTCCAGTGCTCCACCACCCTCACAGCAAAGAACTTTTTCCTAATCTCCAATCTAAATCCCCCTCCCTCTATTTTAAAACCATCACCCCTTGTCCTGTCATAAAAGTCCCTACTGAACAGGTGATATCCTGTCACCTTAGATCCTTGGTNACAACAGGCCCTACTGAACAGGTCACCTTAGATCCTTGGGTTTATGTCTAGAAATATCTTTGCTGGGCAGCTTTGGCATTGGGTTACCTCTGACATGAGATCATAATTAACATCTGCTGTTTTCCCCTAGGGTCATCCAGGCTTAATTGGTCTTATTGGACCACCAGGAGAACAGGGAGAAAAGGGTGACAGAGGTCTCCCAGGCCCCCAGGGCTCAGCAGGACCCAAAGGGGAGCAGGTAAGTGTTCTGGAAGACCTTGATGGAATGTGCTTATGAGCTGTGGGGTTTGCTGCCCCTGAGCAGGTACAGCAAAGCAGAGATGGCAGGAGACTTTTTAATTTGGGGGGAATATTTTCTGTATTGGTGTAGTTTATTCTACATGTGAAACACAGAGATGCTCCAAAGTTACCCATTTCAGGTTCTCAATGGCCATATTGAAAGAGTTGAGTAGACTTGGTGGGATGGTAGCAGAAAACATGCATCTACAGGACTGATTTTCTAAACTGTGTGCCCATGAGAGGAGATTCCTGGCCACACTTGTCTGGGTCATGCACACAGTTAGAAACCAGTTAAAGCTCCAGATTTGAATGGAGCCCAGATTTGGTGGAGGTCAAGAAGACCTCCAAGGGTGGTCTTCTGTGCTCAGGTGTTAGTTGTGTAGTTAGGGACCAGCATCACTGCATGCAGATTGATGTTCTGTATTTTTTCAGGGTATCACAGGTCCCTCTGGACCAATTGGACCTCCAGGACCACCAGGATTACCGGTATGTAACAAATAATTATCTCTGAGTTCCCTGGGAGCTCCTCATTCCTTTTGGACTCACCTTGGTGCTCCCAGACATACCCAGCACAGTCCCTCTGGTCTGACCTTGTATGAAGATGAAGATGGGGTTGGGTTTGCTGAGTCCATAATAAACACTGGAATGAGTTATGGGAGTATTGGGGGGTGATGCATGAGATGAGTGATGGGCACAGCATGATCAAGGCAGGGAAATTTCTTGGATTACCTGCAGTCATGTGGTGAATTTTTGTACTTCTTCTATGGGATGCCCAAAGGCTGCAGCCATCACCCTTGAGCAACCAGCATTTGTTCTTGCTGGGAGCCCTTAGCACGGAGCCAGGACCAGCCCTGGGTTACTGCAATCCCACAGCAGCTTTCCCAGTCCCCAGCCCATCAGGAGGATGAAGCACTGACACAGATTGGTCTGACACAAATGCTTTTGGTGTGTTGGCAAATAAAAGCAACATGTAACTCAAGTGGATGTGAAAAGTGAAAACAGAAAGGCAGTGAATAATAAAAAAAGCCTTATATTACCCTACTCTGTCTCTCTAAGGAGACACTGACTTCTCTGCTGGGAAACATACTGACACCTTTATTTTTCCTCTGTTCAGGGTCCACCTGGTCCCAAAGGTGCTAAAGGATCGTCGGTGAGTACAGATGTTGTTAAATGAAGAGGCTGAGGAGCTCTTAAGTGCATAACCTGCTGCAGCTCCTCCACATCAGTGGCATTAAGGCAATTAGCCCAAGACAGCTGTAGCAGATGCAGCCTTTCCAGGCTGTCTCAGCCCAGAACTTGTAATTGGGAATGACTCCTCTTGTACTTCATTGGACATCAGTGCAGCAAAGAGCATAAGGAGGAGTCCAGTGCCTTCTCCTTGGGAGAAAAACTGCTGCTGTGAAGCAGAGGGTATTAAAAATAGCCTGGAAGATGGAGGTGGGAAGCTGGAAAGTGAGGAACGTGGTGAGAAATGCGGTGCTGAAGCAAGTTTCATGTACAGATCTCCTATGCAGCAGCTAAAAATTCTTCTTGGGCAACTTCCTAAAGTCTTTTTCCCACATAGAATTCAATCCTTTATTAATTTTAGGATTTTATTTGATGTATAACGCTGCTGAATGGGTTTGGAGGGTTAACATTTTCACTCAGTACAAGATCCTCCCGTTTCCATTTTGTTTAAGCAAAATTTGGCTCTTCAACCCCAAGTGTTTGATCATCTTCCCTAAACATCAAAAATAACCAAACCAGACATTTTCTTGGGTCAGAAGGGAGATCAGGGAGGCTCCTCTTGTGTATCTAAAGAGGCAGGAGGAAAGGTTTTGCCACAAGCCTATTAAAAGGAATAACCTTTGGGATGTGATATAATTGACAGGTGGTTTTTTCCCCTGACTAACACAGTTTTTGCTTGTTTTTATACCTAGGGTCCAACAGGTCCAAAGGGTGAATCAGGACTTCCTGGGCCCCCAGGGCCTCCTGTAAGTAGAACCCTTTGCATGAAGCATGAGACAAGGTTCAGATCTAGTGGGTGTTGTACTGTTAGGAAGTTGAAGATTTCTGGGCCAAGATTCATCCTATCAGGAGTCATAGCCATGGATGGGCATCTCTTAGAGATGCTGTGGAATAAAGCATGGTGTGAAGGGAGAAGTTACTAATGGGAAGGTGGCAAAAGAAGTGTTCAAGCCTGGTGGTTTCCATCCACACCATCACAGGTGGTTTACATGTTTGATGTGTATCTTCTGGTGCTGTTTCTCAGTGCTGGTGGCTCCTTTGGCCACCTCTTCTGTCTCTCCCCCACCATCTCTGTGATGAGCAGCTGTATCTTCTTTTCCCACAAAACAGGGGCCTCCTGGAGAAGTCATCCAGCCCCTGCCCATCCAGTCTTCCAAGAGGACCAGGAGAAACATTGACGCCAGCCAACTGGTGGACGATGGGAATGCCGACAACTACATGGACTACGCTGATGGCATGGAGGAAATCTTTGGCTCACTGAATTCCTTGAAACTGGAAATTGAGCAAATGAAGCATCCACTGGGCACTCAACATAACCCAGCACGTACCTGCAAGGATCTGCAGCTCTGTCACCCTGATTTCCCAGACGGTGTGTCCCGGGGCAGAGGGGGTGTGGGGGAAACACCACGTGTCTCCTGCGGGAGAGCGCAGGAGGAGCAGCAAATCTGGGCCCCAGGATGGCCCTGTGAGCCCTGGATGGCTGATAAAGCAGCAATATGTAGAGAAGAATGAGGATATATTGTACAAAATAGCTATTGTGGCTCTATAGTGCCATGGTATAACCTAAAACCAGAACATAACCAGCTTTCAAAAATATATTTACAAATAGGAGCTGGTGAAGCATCCCCAGCAGGATGGTTGCTGGGAAGTGCCTGTCATCCTCCCTCATGGTGCTGGTTCTTTCTTCTCTTCCCTCTCCTGCATCCAGGTGAATACTGGGTTGATCCAAATCAAGGATGTTCCAGGGACTCTTTCAAAGTTTACTGTAATTTCACAGCTGGTGGAGAGACTTGCATCTTCCCCGATAAGAAATCTGAAGGAGTAAGTCCATGCAGCCTTTTTATTTACCCCCCCCCACCCATCATGGTGATAAGAGATTGTTTCCTGATATGAATATTCATAGACAGTCGATTTCAGGAGAGTTGAGCTAAGTTAGAATTAAAGATCCATTTCTTTGTTATACAACGTTGGCTTCTAAAATAATAAGGAATATATTTACAAAGAGGGTTTGTTTGAGTAACTCAGATTTAAACTATGATTTAGGGCAAGTCTTCAGTGATTCCCCAGGCATAATAATTGCTAAAACCTTAATTATTATTTTTTTTTTACTTTGCTTTACAAAGTCAGGAGCGTGTGTCAATGCAGGAACTGCAGCTCCATTAACCCATTCCTTGTCCTCCCTCCCACAGCCGTTCTCTGCTGTCTGTGTGCATAAGCACCACTGGTTCCTCTGCCCTTACTGTGTCTTCAGTCAGAGCAGATAAACATTTATCTCCTCCTTTTTTTTTTTTCCTGGTGTTTCTTGTGGGTATTTTGTCTCCTAAAGAAGTGCAAGTAGCTTCTGCGCTCTTCCTGGCACCGATGCACAAGGTTGATTAAGTGATTTGTGTAATGATGTGATAACTCAACCACACTCATCATTTTTGTCCATATCCATGGGCTCTGTTTGCTCTCACTGATGCCTGGGGACCAGCTCTTGCACTGGCCAAGCAGAAGCTCTTGGAAGTGGCCTGGGGGAGCTCTCGGTGTCGCAGTTGTGCTGCAGCTGGGTTACGATGCAGACAGAGCAGCTCACTCCAGTGGAAGCTGTTGGCACACTGAAGTTCATCCACCAGAAATATGTGCCAGCACAGGACAAATAACTTGCAACATAAATCTCCCTTGAGCTTTTGTTAGGGCTGTTGAAACAAGGAGATGGATCTCTTCCCCTCTGCATTAACTTGCCATGGCTCTCCTCAAAATGTGTGTGGCTGGAAAAGCAAAGTCTGCCTGTGATTTCACAGTGGCTCTTCTGCCACTCTGACTCTGTGNTGTTGGTGAGATGGAGCCAGAGAGCCACTCTTCTGACCACTGTGACCCTCCTCAAATGCAAATTGTGCTACACTTCTGCAGTGCTGACATAAATAAGGAGAAGCTTCAGCCTGCTCTTTCTCCACATAAAGGAAAGAAAACCACTACCAGACCAGCATGAAGTCTTGGCTGGGTGGTTTTATTCTAAGGCACAGCAGGGTTTAAGCCATATCCCCTTTCAGTCCATCCTTAACCCAGCAGAAAGACGCCGACTCTCCACACGGCGATGGGAAGGGACAGTCCCAAGACACCTGCATACAGCTTGGCTGTTGGTTTTGAGGAGATTTATGGCACAAGTGCAGGAGTTAGTGGGAGGGAAGGGGAGCAGATAGCAGCCATGCTCCTTCCTTGTGCTCTGACTCAAGAAAAGTGATTCATCTGCTTAGATGGGGCTGCTCTAAAGGATGCTCTGACAGCTCATTTCTTGTCAAGGTCACCCCCTGCGTCGCTCTGGGTAATGGGAGCCCCATCATGTGTGATGGTCCAGCACCGACTGCAGAGGATGCTCTGCCCATGCTGCTCCTCACTGCTTCTCCTGGATCACACTCTTTGCCTTTCCCAGCCCCACAGCAGCTTTCACCACTCCCAGCTCTGCTTTCCCACCCTAGCCCTGCCAGGAATATCAATGCATCTTTTACCTCCAACATTTCCTTTTCTCCCTTCTGTTTTTCCTTCTGTCTCTCCCACCAATAGACTGCACTGCTGGTTTTGCATCCAGAGTTTTCTAGGAGGCAGAGATGGTTGGTCCTTAGTGAAGGTGGTTGATTCCACAGCAGCACTGGGCAGCACCGTGTTGGGAGTGAAGGTGGTTGATTCCACAGCATCACTGGGCAGCACCATGTTGGGCTCTGCCAACTGGTCTTGTTACTGGTGTCCAGGGAGTAAGAAAACATTTTAAAGGAAGTGGGATGCTTTCAATAAAAGATACAGACTTTTCTTGTGGAACTGAATGTAACTTTTTTAATTTCTTTTTTCTTTTTTTTTTGTCTTCTCTCTCTCTTTCCTCCTCGCCGCCCACAAACTAGGCCAGAATTACCTCTTGGCCAAAGGAAAACCCAGGCTCCTGGTTCAGTGAATTCAAGCGCGGTAAACTGGTAAGATGCATCTTGGTGCTTTCTGTTTTCTTTAACCCCTGTCATATTTTACAGAGTAAAATGGCTCGTTGGCCCAAAGAGCAGCCCTCCACATGGTATAGTCAGTACAAGCGGGGGTCTCTGGTAAGTGGCTGACCTCGGCCCTCCAGTCGGAATCTGCTTCGGTATGGCCGGGCCTGTCGCACTCTGCATGCTGGACTAATAACCATCACGAGCCACAGTAGGAGTATTTAAGGTGGAATACAAAAAACAAAACAAAATCTAATGGGGACACTTTTTTTCCCCCCAGTTTTCTTGACTGGAAACTTCAGAGCTTTCCCCATCGTTAGATGTGACCCGGGAGCTGTTGCTGGTGTGTCTCTGCGGAGCGCTGCTGTGGGCTGCATCCTGCAGGAGGACTCTGGTTGTCTCCTGAGCAGTTCCCATTCCCATTTTGGGAAGAGCAAACTGGGTGTCCACGTGGTGCTGTCCCCCAGCAGTGCAGCTGTTTCTCAAGAGCTCAGAGATCAGTGATGCTCCAGCGTGGAGCTGGGCACGGTGCTGTCACAGTCCCTGCTCCCTGGTAGTGCTGTCACAGCCCCTGCTCCCTGGTACCCAGGCTGAGGTGGTGAATCTGCACATCTCTGGCCTGCAGCAGGTTTTCCCCAAAGGATGGATTTCATCTCCCACACTGGAGATGAGCCACACTGGGGGCTCCCGTGCGACCCTCAGGTGTGAAGTCCTTGGTTCAAAGGAAGGTTTCAAGCCCTGTGTGTTTGCCAGACCTGATGGACAGGAATCAACTTACAATGGAGGAATCTTGTGAGGGAGAACTGTCCTAAGGTTAAATATCAGCAACAAGCACAGCAGCAACATGAAAAACAGAGAAAAATCTCTGACCTTTTGTCCTGTAAAGGGACATTCACACTGGGCATAGATCACTCCCACCGAGCCTGATCCCCGGGCAGGGATGTCAGAGCAGCAAGTGATTAGCATAAACCAGCTCTCCTTCAGCAACAGGAATCTCCCATGTGTGTATCAATTAGCAGGATGCAGGTAATGAGCTCAGACAAATCAGGAGAATGGGAGAAGAGGGAAATACTGGGTTGGATAAAGCCAACCTGCCCTTGCAGCAGGAGATGCTCTGCTGTACCACACTGGGAGCTGCCTCGTGCAGTCACCCTCTCCCCAGGGCAGAGGACTCTTGCAGTGCCCCAGACTTCCACCTTAAAAGGCAAACAACAAATGACATCACAGCGTTGTTTTCCTGAGCCACATTTCATCGCCACTAAACGCCTTCTGCTCTGGTCCTGCCGGAGGAAGGACATGGCTTCAGCAGCTTCTCTGCATCAGCTACTGCAGCCCCAAAGCCGAGGCTTCAGCCTTGGGGCTCCTTGGAGGGCGACTGCTCAGAGCTTAATTAGAGAGCACTTCATTAGTTAATGTTATGAGTACATATATTTCTCCATTTTCCCTGCTGCTTCTCCCTCCCCTCCTCTCCTTCCCCTGACTGTTGACCAGACTGCATTAGAGGCAGAATTGCCAATCTAGAGCTTAGGGCATTTTTTAAATTTTATTTTCTTGAAATAGAGATTTCAGTGCTACTTGGAGCCCTTTGTTCCATCTTTCCCTCTTGCCATTTTCTTGCTTTTCTACCTGTCCTGCGTTTTCTATTCGTGGAAAAAAACAAAAGCCACCAGCACATGGAAGAACTGCCTGAGCAAACCACAAAACTGTTAAACACACAAGCCCTAAAAGTAAAAATTGGTTTATTTTTTCTATAAAAGTACCTCTTAATTCACCCCAGTCAGGATTTGGAAGTATGAAACTGGTAAATTGGGGATACAAATCACCTGGATGCAAAATGATTTGGGTGTAGGCACGGGTGGGCTGACTGAGTCTGAGTTCCCTCAGTGGAGAAGGTTCCTGATGTCTTTCCCCACAGCCTGAGCTGGTCTCTGGGACAGCTGAACCCGTGGGATGCCCGAAGCCGAGGGGAGCGATTCCACATGGCTGCCCAGGGCTGTTAGAGCACAGGATGCTGCTGTGAGGGGCTGTGTGAGTCTCAGTGCTTGCACTGAGGGGCTGTGACAGTGCTTTCCTTTCTTCTGGGGGTGTCTGAGATAAGGGAGGGACGTGATGAGTATGAAATACACAGAAACAGAATTCTGTCTCTTGATCAGTGCCACAGAATGCTTGGAGCTGATGTCCTACCATCTCTTGTGGTGAATCCAAGCTGCCTCTCGAGGGATAAAAGGGTTGCAGATATTTTCTGGACTCTGCTTTCCTTCTGGGTGTCCCACACAATGCTCAGTAGCTCTAACAGGGCCTGCCACCCATCCTGTCCTGTTATCCTCACAGCCATATGGCACCTGCCACCAGGAAATGCTGCCACAGAGGAGACAGGACAGGATGGATTTTCGCAGAACCTTGTTCCCATGAGCAAACCTTGTGCACACAACCAGCTCCCAGCAGCTCCAGTTGCAGATCAAGGGGTTTCATGCAATCTGCAGAGTCACAACAGCATCCAAGACCCCTTAGCAAGCAGTCAGGCTCCCAAGCCAAGGGCTGGTGTGAAATGGGAATAAGATCAGTGAGAGAAGCAGATCCCACAGGTCATGGTGCCACGTGGCGCTGGGTGTGCGCCACGCTGGTGGCGTTTCGCATCCCTCCCCTTCCACGTGCTGGTGGTTTCCTGGTAGCTCTCCCAGCATGCCTGGCTCCCTCATGGTCAGTCATCTTTCACTCTCAGGAGGACAGTGCAACAGCATCCTGACAACTGGTTGGTATACTGGTTTACTCTCACAATTATTCCTTTCACTCGTGATTTTGTTGTCTGGTTGTGAATCTCTCCTGCTGTTTGCAGCTCTCACCACGACGTGATGTTTCATGGCACCTCGAAGAACACTGGGCTGTTGGTGTGCCTGTGTTTTTCTCCTGGTCATTGCTAAAGAACCCCCCTGTCTGTACAACAGTACCAAACAGCAGCTCTGCTGGCTTGGCCGTGGCAGGAGATGCCACCTCATGTGCAGATAGTTTATACATTCAATCCAGCTGGTGTGCTGCGTGTTTGCTTCCTTGATACAGGGTACAAAAGTCCCAGAAAGCCCTGAATCCCCTGGGTGCTAGAGCAGGTTTCAATAAATTGTCTTTATTTCTACAGAAATAGGTTTCTAGGCACCATTCTCCTGCAGAGGGAAGAAAAGATCCTGATGTGCAAGATGGAGCAAATCCCTGGGCTGGCTCCATGTTCCATGACATGCCCTGAGGGCATCAAATACGTTTTCCCTCTGGCTGAGCAGGAGCAGGGCTGCTGCAGATGAACTGTCAAGATTTCTTAAGAGCCAGTGTGTTGGTGCCCAGGAAAAACAAATGGGAAATACCCCAGTGTGTGCAGAACAAAGTACCCACCATGGGCAGAAAGCCATGTCCAAAATGGCAGAGAAATAGAAGCCCCAAACCCTTTCAGAAACCCTGTCAGAAGCCCCAAACCCTTTCAGAAACCCTGTCAGAAACCCAAACCCTTTCAGAAACCCTCTTGATAAGCTGGAGAAATATGCTCAGTGTCAGCTGAAACTTGAGACACGTCTCCCCAGATTGTCTTAGCGCTGCATATTTTTGCAGCCAGGGCTGACATCTCCCTTCCCTTCTCCTCCTGCCCTGCATCATTTTTAGCTCACAACCAGCAGAAGCAGTAAGATGCCCTGGTAGCCATGCCAAGACCAGAGCAACCCCATAGCATGGCAGGAGCAGTGTCCACACCTTGTTGGGCTGGTGGGACTGAGCCCCACACACCAGGTGGTAAAGATGGGTCAGACTGGTGGTAAAGATGGGTCAGACTGGTGGTAAGATGGGTCAGACTGGTGGTAAAGATGGGTCAGACTGGTGGTCCTCAGCCCCCTGCAGACCTGTTGTGTTGCTCCTCACTTCCCAGTGTTTTCCCTTTTCCCTTTCTCCCAGCTCTCCTACGTGGATTCGGATGGGAACCCCATTGGAGTGGTACAGATGACTTTCCTCCGCCTCCTGAGCGCCTCAGCCCACCAGAACATCACTTACAACTGCTACCAGTCCGTCGCCTGGCACGATGCCACCACCGACAGCTACGACAAGGCCATCCGCTTCCTGGGCTCCAACGACGAGGAGATGTCCTACGACAACAACCCCTACATCCGAGCTGCCCTCGACGGCTGTGCGGTACGTGGGCCTGGCAAACGGGCTTGGTGCCAGGGATGCCCATCCCTTTGACCTGGGTGTCCAGCTCCATCTGCTTCAGAGCAAGTCAACCACCCAGGGAGGTGGTTGTGTCCCCATCCCTGGAGGGGTTTAACAGACGGGGAGATGCGGTGCTTGAGGACATGGTCTAAGGGTAGACTTGGTGGCGGTGGGTTAATGGTTGGACTGGATGATCTTAGGGGTCATTTCCAGCCTTAATAATTCTCTGATTCTATGAGTCTAAGTCACCTCCACACGTGCTGTGACCCTTGTTGTAGTTGCCTTGGGGGTTGTCCCCAGCATGGGAGGCACCGAGCTTGCTCTTCCCCGTGCTGGGAATGGGTGATTGCACTCAAGGTCAGGGGAATTTGTGGCACCTCTAGAAAATAGATGAATTTCCTTTATTCCTGGCTGTCCCTAAACGAAGGGACTTCCTTAAACCCACCAGTTGCTTTTAAACCCACCACCCCTGGTCTTTGCCCTCACTCCCTGTGCTCACACGGGGTGAGGCGAGTGCTGACACCCAGTGTCACACCTGTGAGTTCTGCAGACTTTGGTAAGAACCTTTTCAGGTGCTTTCAGGAAATCTTAGAGGCAAAGGATTAGTGGTTTGGTGTTGGGCTGGTTGGGGGTTTACCACAGAGCACTGCTCTGTGTGGTCCCAGGAGGGCTCTGGGTTGCACTGGGGTGCACCCAGCTCCATCCCAGCATCCCCTGAGCTGGCAGAGGAGCCCCAGCATGGAGCTTGGGTTTGCTCCGTGCCTGCGAGCAGAGATGATGGGTGATGGGATGATGCTGTGGGATGCAGGAGACTGAGATCTGCATCCCTGGCTGTGTTTCAAACACAGTCTTTAGCACCTTTCTCTCTAGTTCTGCTCCCTGTGACTCTTCTACCCAGAGTTACACAGGGTTTTACAGGGTGGGATACTCAGCAGCCCCCTCCTCTCTTGTGCAGCCACGCTGCTCTTCACCTTCGCTTTGGCCACAGGTAACAGCCCACTTCCAAAGGGACCCAGCATCCTCTCTTTGCTTCTCCCTCCTTCCATTGGATGCCTGATTCAGGATTGAGCCCTCAAAATTCTACCCTCAGGAGCTAAGAATTTGGCAAAGCAGGTGCCACTTGCATTTATTTTGGGACCCAGCTTGCTGGTGCTAAAGCACACATAATTCTCACCCTCTGCCACTGCAGCTCTTGGAGCCCACGGGGTGGGAAGATTGAGATGTTTGACAGAAAAAGCCCCCAGCATAATTTGAGATGGAAGCAGTTCTGTTCTGGCACACGTGCAGGTTTTTTAACTGCAGGAGCAATGAGGAAAATGAGATTAGAGTCACTTCTCTTTTAACCCTTGCAGAAAGGGAAAGGGCACTTCTGGAAGCGCTCAGAAGCCGTGTGGGGAAGTTTGTCCTCGAGCACTTCACATCTGCTGAGGCATCGTGTCTTTGGTGGAAAGCACCTTCCCCCTTTCCCTTCTGTAGTCTCAGGATGCTGGGGGATCTGGGGTTGCTCAGTTTAGGGAAGATGTGTCTGCTGAAAGGCCTTTTGGGTTAAGGGGAGTGTCTCCAGTGTGCTGCCCTGCTCTCCCTAAGGAGAGCTGCCTGCATGCACTGAAGATTTCAAGGATCAAGTGGACTTGCTCAGTGGCTTCTCACAGGCAGCTGTTGACACAGCCAGTCTTGGTGTCACAGATAAACAACTGTGGCAAGAGCAACAGGCACCCATGTGCCGGAGCACAGAGAGGCCAGTTGAGACCCGGAGCCGTGGTGAGACACATAGGGGTCATTTCCAGGTGTGGAGCTTTGGGCATCACTTCCAAACCAGGGTGCCCCAGACCTCTACTAGAGGTTAGGGTTAAGGTCTCTGCTAGAGAGGCTGCTGGCTGTAAGAAGGAGATAAAATACTCCAAGGGAGCTCGTTGCAGCTTTGCAGAAAGCGGCTCTGCATCACCTGTACTCCAGTACGGGCTGTGGGTCCTGGCAGGTTGTCCAACCTGACACACCAGCAGGATGTTTAAGACTAAACCCTACCAGGTGAAAAATGAGGTTGGGCTGCCCTCCATGGCATTGCCACAGAGGTCCTGGTGGATCATAGAATCATAGAATGATCAGAGTTGGAAGGGACTCCCAGAGGTCATCCAGTCCAACCCCCCTGCAAGAAGCAGGGACACCCCCAACAAGATCAGGTTGCTCAGGGCCTCATCCAACCTGGCCTTGAACGTCTCCAGGGATGGGGCATCCATGCTCTGACCATGATTGAGGCACCTGCAGGTGGCACCAGCTGATCTCCAGGGCTAATGTTGAGCCATTATTTGGATGTGTTTTTCCTAATCTTACAGTAGCTGTGATCCAACCTACCCCACCGAGACACACAAATCAGAGGGTGAGGGAGAGCCAAAAGCTGCTCCATAAATTCTCTTGTTTGTGCAGCTTTGTATGCCCTCGGGTGCTCTTCTGCTCCTCTCATAATTATTTATATTTTGGAAATAACTGTGGCTACCAGGTGCAATAAAAAGACATCACCACCTTGTGAATTCCATCAAACTTTAAATGGGATCTTCCGGTAGCGCTCGGATAATAATCAAACTAATATATTCAAATTAAACCACTCACATTTGCTCAACAACCCATCCACGTCCTCAGGGAGGCAAAACAACTGCTCCACAGCCACCACCATTTTGCCAGGCTCCCTTCCCAGCTCAGAGATGTGCTGACAGCAGTGTCCTTTGATGTGCTCCAAAGTCTGGGCTCGGTGAAGTCATCCCAGCAGTCACCATCACGCTTGAGGGCAGGTCTGCAGGGAGAAATGTGCCTTGGGGCTGCCTCTGAGTCAGCTCAGAAAATGCCTGGGCGAGATCCTCACGGTGTTCCCCGTTGAGTGGTAGATCCTTATTCAACCTTTAGACTTCAGCAAGGCTTTTAGACTTCAGCAAGGCCTTTGACACCGTCTCCCCCAGAATTCTCCTGCAGAAGCTGCTGCTCATGGCTTGGGCAAGTGCACTCTGTGCTGGGTTACAAACTGGCTGGATGGCCGAGCCCAGAGAGTGGTGGGGAGTGGAGCCAAATCCAGCTGGCGACTGGTCACCAGTGGTGTTCCCCAGGGCTCAGTGTTGGGACCAGTTCTGTTCAACATCTTCATAGATGGTCTGGACGAGGGGATTGAGTGCACCCTCAGGAAGTTTGCAGATGACACCAAATTGGGTGGAGGTGTGGATCTGCTGGAGGGTAGGAAGGCCCTGCAGAGGGATCTGGACAGGCTGGATGGTTGGGCTGGGGCCAACAATATGATGTTCAACAAGGCCAAATGCCGGGTCCTGCACTTGGGTCACAACAACCCCAGGCAACGTCACAGGCTTGGGCAGGAGTGGCTGGAGAGCAGCCTGGGGGAAAGGGACCTGGGG
>VXBZ01004883.1:21721-70770 GCA_013399135.1 Heliornis fulica | reverse complement strand
AACAGCCCCTCCCCATCTTTCTTGTAGGCCCAAGATAATACACTCCAAGATGCCATTGGCCTTCCTGGCCATGAGGTCACATTGCTGGCTCATGGTCATCCTGCTGTCCCCCAGGACCCCCAGGTCCCTCTCACCTGCACTGCTCTTGAGTGTTTGGACTCTGGGATTGCAGTGATCACTCACACCAAGCACCTGGGAGCTTCCTCCAGCCCCCACCTCCCCCCAGCTGAAGCTGGAGCTGCTCCTTGCTGCCATCCAGGAAGAAGAAACAATTCAGGAGGAGGCAGGAGGAGGCACCAGAAAGAAACTGCCCCTTTTCTAGGGCTTTTCCTTTCAAGCAGCCTGATCAGCAACCCCGTTGAAACAGAAATCATAAAGCTGCCAGACTTGAAACGTTAATTAAGATACACAACAGGGGGAGAGGGGGAGAAGGAAGGAGGGAGCCTCTGCTCATGAATTATCTGCTCCAAGAAGAAGTGTTTGTGCATTCGGAACACATGTGTCACTTAGGGGCTGAATGAAAGAAACTGAATCAAACTGCACAGGAAGTTTGTACCACCGTGGATTTAATTTCCAAACTTGCATCAGGCAGAGATTAACCTTGCTGAAGGGCATCAGTGTAAAAATTAACCCATGCTCTCAGTTTCTTCAGGAGGAGACACTAAGCAGTGTGTAAATATAATATTTATTGTATATAAACACCTTCTTTCCTCCCCCCTCCCGCTGCTTTTATCCTGCTTTGTATTCCAGTGGCTGCTCTGCCCAAGCCTGCCCAGTAAAGCAGCGTGCCTGGGTCATGCTGTGGCCTGGACAGTGAGTGTCTTTGCTGCACAGTGCAGCTGCTGATCCAGCTGTTGCTGCAGAAGAGCATCAGTGGGTTTTGAAGGAACCGCTGGCTCTGGGCGTGGACGGACACAGCAGGACCCGGCCGTTGTCCTGTGTCCCCAGCTCCAGGTGCTGTGGAGCCTCATAGCTCGTGTCCAAGGAGCAGACAGGGTGCATAGTTTAGTGTCCAGGCTCAGCACTCAGCACTCAGCACCCAGGGGAGAACGGATCAGTGCTGGAATAGACCTTTGGAAAATGTGTTCAGTCCCACACAGCTGCTCCTGGTTCTCATCCTTACAGCTCTATACTCAGAGTCAACTGCTTTCCTATCAGCAATTCTGCTGGTGCACTTCCACAGTCATTCTAAGGAGTTAATTACATAGCAATTATTATATAATTCCATATATAATATAGATATAATATAGAATTGTAGAATTTATTCCATGCAGGAGAGGCTGCTCAGTGCCACACACCACGGGGGATGTGGTTGGACAAACCACGAGTTCTTTGCTGTGAGAGTGGTGGAGCACTGGAACAGGTTGCCCAGGGAGGTGGTGGATGCCCCTGGATCCCTGGAGACGTTCAAGGCCAGGTTGGATGAGGCCCTGAGCAACCTGATCTAGTTGGGGGTGTCCCTGCTTCTTGCAGGGGGTTGGACTGGATGACCTCTGGGAGTTGCTTCTAACCCTGATCATTCTATGATTCTATGTCTCTGGGTATCCCACCTCCATGGCAGGGGTCACCTCACCCCACAATGCTTTGCTGATGATCCCTGTCACCTGCCTGCAAAGGAGGCCTGGCAGAAAGCTCTGCCTGTACCTGTGGCATCTGTGAGCCTGAGCAGCCCAAGTCCCCTGGGAATTGATCCTGCTGCCTCCTGCCCCTTCAATTGCTGCGAGTGGACACGACTCCATCCAGCAAAGAAAAGCAGCACTCGAGTACAGAGCCTGAAATAGGTCAGTAAAGAGACCAGAAATCCTCCTCAATGTTTCTTTCCACTTGCCACATACAAACTCCCCAGGGATTAATTAGTGTTTTCCCAGGGCCTGGAAAACACAAAGAGCTCTGTGTGTATTTTTAGCAGGTCTGAGGGGGATGTAGAACACTTCTCCACACTTTGCTCCCTATCTTTTTCCTGCAGTTTCCTTATTTCATGTCTGGCAAAACACAGACATTTCTATTGCTGTGTGTTGTACAACCTAATTAAACAAATGTTTCCAAAAGGCTTTGAGACCCTTGGCTGAAAGCCTGCTAT
Organism: Heliornis fulica; assembly: GCA_013399135.1. Lineage (NCBI taxonomy): Eukaryota > Metazoa > Chordata > Aves > Gruiformes > Heliornithidae > Heliornis > Heliornis fulica. The sequence continues at coordinate 68,690 of VXBZ01004883.1, read as the reverse complement.
TTGCTGTTAAATACCATTAGTAAGGTCAGCAATGCTCCAGGCCCAAAATATTTGTGTTAAACACTGTAGATAAAGTGATGGGGAACCCCCACACACCAGCTCCTGCTGCATTGCCTCTTCCAGCCAGCACTTGCTGGGAGAAGGCTGCAGTCCTCTCCCAGCCCAGCCAAGGGGCATCCCCCATCTCCTCTGCTGGTTGCATGCTGCAGATTGCAAGGTTGGGTTGGGCTGGTTTCTTCCTCCTGTGCAAGGCACAACAAGGAATAATTCATTTGCCACCTTGAATTTATTTTTTTCCACTTCCTCCCCCTCCAAAGATTGATACTGTTGTACTTAAAGGGGAGAAAATCAAGTTGTGCTGATCTATGACCAGACACTATTTATTCTCATAGAGTCTTATCTGCAATTTGTTCAGCATCTCTGGAATTAAAATTCCTTTGCAATCTCCCCAGCTAGCTGAAAATATGCCATTATTTCCCTCTTCTTCCTTCTCAGATGTCTTCTCCCTCTGATCAGGGCACAATGTTATTGATGCTGTGATTCTGTTTTACATTCAGAAGGTTGTGGAAGTTTTGGACCGTAAATAACACTCCTGTGCAGCTCAGAATTATTCTGAGGGTGGGTTGGGGGTTTTTATTCCCCATTTCTTCTTTCTTCTCCTTCTCCCCTTCCCTTTCTATCTTTCTTTCTTCAGATCTTGCAATGGGTGATAAATTAATCATTTCTTCCCCCGTAGCAACCGCCAACGTGCAATATGGAGCGGATTACATCCCACCTGCCAGTCACACTTGGAGGTGACCCTGCAAATGGGGAATAAAGAAAGAGCTTATCATGTGGATCCTATGCTGTCTGGGAGGAACCAGCCCAGCCCAGCACAGAAACATGGCTCAGCATATTAGTCCTGGGAAGCAGCTTATGGTCCTGTGTGCCTCCCTCGTCCCCAGAACCCAGAGCAGGGACAGCCTGGACAGCTGAGTCCTTGCCTGAGTGTGTTTCCCAGAGCAGATGCAGGCTGGTTTCCTCTTTTTGCAGGGGTTAAGGGGGTTTGGAAGGGTATTGGCAGGGTGATGGGACCTGGGCTGGTGTGCACATGTCCCCAGGATCCTGCCCCAGCTGATGAGATGCGATCAGCAAAGCTCTTGGTTTTTATTATTTTTTATTAGAAACAGAAAGCAGCCGAGGGGAGGTGCAGATGAACCATCCCACTGGAAAGCAGAATGAATTCTGCTGGCTAGAATCCACACACTCCTGGGCTGCCAGTCAGCAGAGACAGGCACATCTTCATGTCACCAGTCCCACCTGCCTCACTTTGCTTTGCTGCCTTCAGTGCCCCAGACCTGAAAGCTCTGGGTTAGCCCAAACCCATCCTGGGGGCTGCCCGTGGCAGGGGCAGAGCTGCAGGGTCTGCTCTGTGTTGGTGTGTTTTAACCTGGTGGGAGAGTCCTGCTGGCTGCAGCTGAGGAAGAGGAGAGGGGGCGGGGGGGGGCAGGACCCCACTAATGTGCTTGCAAAAAGCCACCCACCCCAGGTGTTGCTCCAGGGATGGTGGAGTGTGGCTGTGGAAGAGTCTCATCTTCCTGCTGCAGTTCTGGAAACTTCTCTCTGCTGCCCAGGGCTGGGAAGGACTTGCAGACCCATCAGGATGCATCTCCCCCTGCTCAGTGGATCCCTCCCTTTAATTTCCAGTCCAAATAACCATTTGGGACTCAAAGAAAACCCACCTGAGACAGCTGCCCTGTGGAGTCATTACCCACTTGAAAAGGCTTTTCTGGGGCTGATCCAGCCCCCTGCTCGTGGCTGCTTTTCTATTTATTCTTTAAAGGCAAAAGATTTCATGTTGTTTCTAATTTTCTAGAGAGCTGATGGGATTGGCAAACAGAGAAAGGAGATTTCAAGAGAAGCAGCTGCTGAATAGCAGAGAGCATATAAAGCTGGGTGTGTAATCCAAGCTTTACCAAGAGCCTTATTAAGATCTAGATGTTTTATTGCAGGCACAGATCCAGCTGGATTTGATATTAAGTTTTGTGATTTCTCCCTTTCCCCACCACCCCTTTTCCCTTCCTGATGTTATATTTCCCCCCCCTTCATGTAATTTGCTGCCTTTTGCTGGAGGAAAGAGTCTTGTTTAACTGGTACACATGTTGCACCGAGCAACATCCTCAATTTAAATGGAAATTCTATCAATAACAAATGCACTATCTCTCCTTGCCTGGGAAAGGGCTTAGAAATATCATTCAGAGGTAAAAAAAAAAACCAAAAAAACCCAAACCAACACAGAGCTCAAACCCATCTGTACAAGAACAGCCACAATCCTCTTGCACAGACCAATTGCAGATAATAAACTGCCCATTTGTTTGCAGCCAAGATAGTGTAAATTATCTGGAGGAAATATGAGTTCAGTAATCAAGCCTGAGAAATAAAATGAAGGTGGGGGGGGGAAATGGGAATCTCATCATAATAGTTGCTATTATCGTTTATTGCAGCAGCTCTGAAAGACTTTGGCTGGAAATAGGGGTCAGTGAGTGGAAATAGAGAAGCTACAGGAGCAAGAAGGAGCCTGGAGTAGATGTGAGTAACAGCCTTACTCCTTACACAGGGGAGAGGGTGCTTTAAATGACTCAGTCGAGGTCACAAGGGGTTTGAGGTGGGTAAAGGGACTAAAAGCACGGCAGGGTTCCAGCATTGCCATCTCCAAGTCTGCAGCTTTTGATTCCTGTTTGCTCTTCTCACAATTTAGCTGTTATATTTGAAGCCTGACTCTACATTTCTTGTGGCAGGGGTTGTTCTGTGTCATGCAGTGCTGTGGATGCCTTGTAATGTGTCCCCAACGTGGTGGAAGTCCAAACATAATTAATGTAAAATGAAATTGGGTTGAAATATATTTAGCCCTTTTCTTGTGGGGAAAAAGAAGGAGGGAGAAAACCTAAGATTAAATATTCAATTCTCCTTTTTGTCATTCAAAACTCCAGAAATCTTCAGAAACAGCTCTTTGCTGGGTGAGAAACTTTTCAAAATGAGAAACTTTGCCAGATGTCCATATTGTTAAAAAGCCATTTTTCTCCTACAAGAGCTGCTTTGAGGAAAGATTTTCAGCCAGCTGTAAAAATAAATCATTGAGCATTTCTTCCTTTGACTGGTGAGTTGTATAGGCATTGTGTAGATGATTTATCAGGAGGATCACATGAAGATGCCTTCTCAACTGCACTCAGTAAAGCTGAAGCCTTGGAGTTCTCCCTGCAGAGCACTGATGCTCTGTTGTCACCGGTGGCACCGTGTCCCATTGCACCAGGTGAGGATCAGATCTGTGGGCTTAATTCCTGTATGCAGGATGTGGAGATGAGTTTTTATCAGGTTCATTTGGGGTGATGGGGGTCCAGGGAGAGGCACCCAGGTGTCCCCAGCCCCACAGGCCCTGGCTCAGGCTGTTTTCTCAGGTTCATCACCTCCCAGGTCAGTATTAACCAAGCAGGAGGGTGTTCAGGAGATCCAGCTGTGATGGGATGCTTAAATGGGGGAGTTAAAATCTCTTTCCAATTATACCTGTTAATTTTACTTACTGCTGCCCAGGCTGCTGGGTCCTGGTGGTCCCTGACCCCCTTTGGCTGTGACACCAGCGAGCCCAAGCTGCATCTTCCCTCTGTGACAGGCTCTGCTTCGCCTGCTGCAAGGTGACGTTTAGCCATAGGGATGCTCCAGCTCCCCTAAAGATGGGAAAAAGCTCTCAGTCCCTGTCCAGATTTGGGGTGTAGCTGATTTTCTAAAGCTGCCACGATTCATTTATCACTGTGATGGATCCCCTGCCCATATGTTTAAACCCCAAGGAAATGCAGCCTTGCAAATATCTGCTCGCCCGGGATGAATAATTTTGGTTGACAAGCAATCAAGGAAAGATTTTCATTTCCATCAACAGCTCCAAGGCACTGGGTGAGAAGTTTCCATGTCTCTTCTCTCTGCAAAGCTGCACAGCATCCCACAATTTGCTGCTGCTGACGTTAGTGCAGTTTTCTCTTTCCCTTTCAACTCAGCCCCAAAGTGCAAAGCTGTTTGCAAACCCCCCCCCCCTCGATGGTGCTTCCCTCAAAAATAACACAAGCAGGGCCTTCCACCTCGTGTCATAAATTAAATTATAGGAGCTTACAAGACCCACCAGACCAGGGCTGATGCTGAGATCATCAATCTCATGGTGTGTCTGGAATGTATGTTTCAGCTTAGCCCTTTAGGAGTGGTGTTGCACGTGGGAGATATTTCTGAGCCTGTGGCAGGATAGTAACGAGGAGAAATAATATGTAATCATCTGTACTGGGCTGGCTGTGTTTGAGGAAAGGCTGGAGGAGCCACCTATGTGAAATAAAAGGCTTGAAGGAGCAAAGGAATCAATTTTATCCAAAGCTATTTTTCTCCAAGATTGAAGGAGAAGATCTCCCCTGCCTTAGTGCACATCCTTGGTTAGGCACTGGAGTCTGCTGTATGAAGTACTGCATGGGAAAACTGGTTTCCTTCACCAAACAGACTTTTGGAGAGAGGAAGGAGCCGTGTTTCCTGAGGAACATGAGCAGCAAAAGCTTTTTCACACCTTTAGTTCCTGTTTAGCATCTGCTGATAGTTTCTTTTTGGCACCTACAAAGCATCTATTATCCCCGCTGAGTATTTTACCCAGTCATGTTTGCTTATGGGAAATTAAGATCTGTTAAACAATAAGTAAATTCCAACAATGAGATAAAATAAATAAAGAAAAGGGGATTATCCTGCAAAGGGAGCTGGGCCTGGAGCTGCAGAGGGCTGGGTTGCCCCACAGACAGGGTCCCAGCAATTCGAGGGGACCTTCAGCCACCAAAAGTGGTTGGTTTTTTCCACAGAAACCTATTTCTGACGCTGAATCTAAGAGCTTACATCATCTGGAAGAGCCACCTCCCCCCAGGGCAGCCCTCCTCACTGAACCAAAGCAGCAGTGAGATTTTTCCAGGGTGAAGGAAATGAGGAAAGGTTAACATGTTATTAAAAACTTCATTAATATGCTAATGATCAAGAAACTTCTGCTAAAAATCATTTCTAACTGATTACCCTTCCCCAGCACCTTCCCCCCTGTGTGTGTGTACCCCGGTGTGCTGCTAAATGACTTTTTCACCATCTCCCCACAGTTTCTGGGACAATTTCCCCCTGGTTGAAGCTGCTGGGCTGGGTCCAGCCCTGCAGACAAGGGCTGAGCTCTGCCCATCCTCCTGGAGGAGTGTCCCTGCAAGGAGCAGGTTCCTCTCCTGGGCATCCCACGAAGTGCTGACACTCCGCCCGTGCTTTGCTGGCGTGGATGTGGGGAGGGGCAGATTGCCACGTTGATGTGGGGAGGGGCAGATTGCCACGTTGTGGAGCTGTTTCTCTCCCCCTCGCCGTCTGTCACAAGGAGCTGCCCGCTGTGACTCACGACACGTCCATCTGTCCCTGCCCGGCCAGCAGGACCAGGAGCCTCACTTCCCTCTGAGGAAACAGAATGAGATGTTCCTTTGGAGAGGGACCATGGGAGTGGGGCTGGGACTTCGGAGCTCACCTGTGGCATGGAGTTCTCTCTGTCTTCTCCTTGCAGTTGTCTCATGACTGAACTCGGATGCTGCTGACTCGTGTATTCCATTGATTTTAGGCTGGAGATAGATATAGACATAGATCATAGAATCATAGAATCATGGAATGATTAGGGTTGGAAGTGATTCCCACAGGTCATCCAGTCCAACCCCCCTGCAAGAAGCAGGGACACCCCCAACTACATCAGGTTGCTCAGGGCCTCATCCAACCTGGCCTTGAACGTCTCCAGGGATCCAGGGGCATCCACCACCTCCCTGAGCAACCTGTTCCAGTGCTCCACCACTCTCACAGCAAAGAACTTTTTCCTAATCTCCAATCTAAATCTCCCTCCCTCTATTTTAAACCCATCACCCCTTGTCCTGTCACACCAGGCCCTACTGAACAGCCTCTCCCCATCTTTCTTGTAGCCCCCTTGAGGTCCTGGCAGAGCGCTAGAAGGTCTCCCCGGAGCCTCCTCTTCTCCGTGATATGATGTAGATGATATAGATGATATATAGATGGTATAGATATAGATATAGATATAGATGATAGAATCATAGAATCATAGAATCCTAGATTCTATGATTAGATATAGATATAGATATAGATATAGATATAGATATAGATATAGATTTTGGTGCTTTGTATTTCAGGAGAGGTGGGTGAAAGGGAAAAGAACCAGGAGGAGAAGGCAGGGTTCTGGGTCTCAGCTCCATGCCCAGTTTGAGGTTTGCTGTAATGGCTTGAAAGTGAAATGGGGTCCCATCAATACCAGTATGCTCTGAAGGCCTCTCTCACGCCGTGGTGCTGTCACCGCCCCAGGGAAACGGGCACTCACAGAAGTGTGTACCCAGGTTATGGGTCTGCTGCACATCACTGTGGAGAGGAGCAGAAATCAGGGGCTCTTTGCCCTCCCCTTCCTTCCCTATGTCTCCTCCACACCATCACACCTCTGAGTCCTTCCTCCCTGTTCATCTTCATCAGCTCCCCGGTGCTTTTCAGTCCTTCACTGGAAGCCTTTCTCCTCTCCTACATCTCACACTAAATTATTCTTTCCCTCTGCTATTATTTAGCTCTGTGAGACTCCCAGATGTGGGCTCCTCAGCAGCAGGGTATGGAAGTACTGTGGAATTGATTCAAGAGGGAGTACATCTTTCTGCTGGAGGTGGCATCAGCTGCTGCAGTCTGGTTGCAGTCTCCTCATGCAGATGGGACCGAGAGCTTTCAGAAGATGTTTCCTCTCCCTGCTGAAGTGAGAGACCCTGGTTTTAAAGGGTCACTGGTACTAGTTGCTTTACCTTTAGGCAACTAAGCACAGAAGAAGTTAAACATGTTTTTAGGCCAGAATTTTAAAAGGGATTTAGGCACTCAAATCCCTCTGTAAAATCTGGCCCTATGGCATCGTTCACCAGGCTGTTGGTCTCAGGGCTGGGCTCAGCATCTGCAGCCACTGAGACCTCAACCTGGGAAGCTGAAATAGCAAAAATAAACCCCAAACCCACCCCAAACTTCCCTTTGGCTTGATGGCATTAGTGCAGCTGGCTGTGAAAACAAGCATAAAGCTGTGATCAGGAATCTGCAGGCACGTTCCCATCTCTGTGGCCCACAGCGTGGCCTTGCTGAGTACCCATGGGAATGTGGTTTAAGTCAACACACGTGCTCAGGAGTGGATGTCAGGGGGGTGTTCCCTCACCTGGCACCCAGTGGAGATCACTAACAGGGTTCCTGGCCTGCTGCTTTGATGTTAACAGTGTTTTGAAAGCACCTGGTGGGTGTTTGCAAGTCAGAGTCCCACGCTGGAGTCAGCCCTGTAAGTCCGTGTGCAGAGCTTTATTGGATGCTACCAATCTCAGCACACTCACCTTCCCTTGGGTTTTTCTTTTGGTTTTTCTTTTTTTTTTTTCCTTTTGTCTTTAATATTTAAAGTCCAAACTGAGAAGGAGAAAAACTAAATCCCTTTGTAAACTCCATGTTTTGGGGAGTGTTTCTGGAGTGTTTGGACTGCTCAGAGGGTGGGAGTCCAAGGTTTGCAGACTGGAGGGCATGGAGAGGCCAGTCAGACCTCCTGTGTGTGGATGAATTTATTCCTCTTTGCAGCTGAACATTTCATTTACAAAGCCAGCCTATTGCAACTTCGAAATCAAGACAAATCCACCACAAACACAGGGGTTCTGCTGTTGTTATTCATCCTCTTCCTTTAAAATGTAGGTTTTATTCCTAGTCAGGAATAAAAATTGAAAAAAAAAGGATTGCTTAGGAGGAAAACCCAGAAGTCTTGCTGTCAGAAAATTCACATCATGCACCACATAAACAAAAGAAACTCGGGGGGGGGGTTTCTTCCTTTCATGGGGCTTCTTTCCAAATTACAGTGAATGAGATGATCATAAGGATGTAAGAAAAGGATATTGAAAGATGAGTCCAAATTGGTTTAGAAATGGATCTCAGGGGGGAACACAGTTATAAAAATTAAGCCAATTAGAGTGAATATGTGTTGTTCTCCCCCTTCATGAAGAAGCACACAGAGGTAGATAATTAAGGCCAGTACAGATGTAGGGATTAGTATTCCTAGCTGTGAAGCCCAGAGTTTTAATTAGTCACTGGGTTTTTCTTTAGGGCCACGTTAATAGACAAGGGCGGGGTGACCTGTTCTTCTTCATCAGGTTCATTAGATCCCTGCTTACTGCCATGAAGTGTTGCAGCTTTGTGCCTGCAGCTGCTCTGAAGGCAAAATCAAAGCTGTAACCAAGGGTCACCCCAAAGGCACATCAAGCACATCACCCAAAACTAAGTCACGGGTTCCTGCCTTCGCATCCGTGTTTCCTTCTGAGCATCCACAGCTCTTCGGAGCAGGAGACTGAGAAAAAGAGCAGCCAAGGGTGGACAGGCTGCAGGGAGGCAAAGGGATGAAGGCATTGGTGGTACCTGCTGGGATGTGGGGATCTTCTGGTCAAAGGTGTCAGCTCAATCTGCTATGAAAGCCACTGAGACACAAGGTCTTAATGTGTGGGTGCTTGTGAAAGCATCCCCCAGCCTGCTTGACTCCCCTCGTGCTCTGCCTAGGGGTGAACATGGGTTTCTCCTTTCCCTTTTCTACCATTTCCCTGTTATCCTGAATTCCTTTTAAGAAAACTACCCTGAGACTTCTTAAACACTTCTTAAAGAAAGCTTAAGAGAGCAAAGGCATCTTTAAAGTGCCAATAATTCCAACACCTTGTCTTGCACTAGATGAGCAGATTCCCCATGAAGCTCTTAAAATACCAACAGTAGTTACAGAAGTTAAATTTCTGGAAGCACTCTGGTCTGTGCCTGGTGACTGAGCTCTAGCTGCCATCACTGCATCCTTCCCAACACCATATAGATGCTAAAACCTGAATGCACAGGAGGGTACATACATTTACTGTGCCCAGGACACTGCTAGAGCTCTGAGGGGATGGAAGGACAGAGATTTCAGTCTTGGTAAAGGGAAGAAGCTCGAGATGGTTTTCTGGAGGTTTATTTTAAACAGCTTGGCATGGCTGACAGTAGAGTATAAGATCAGTAAAGCTCCTGGGGTCTGATGAGAGGAGAAACTCAGTCCTCAAACTTAAGGGCATTACTCAGCACAAGCCAACTCCCAGCCAGGCTTCATACAAGGGCAAAGAAACCCTTTTGTTCCTCTTAAGTGATTTAGTTTGACAAGTGAGTGCAGCTGAGGTCCTGGAGGGTCCCAGCTCAGGGTTGTTCTGCTGCTGACTTGGGAATGAAGCTCGTTACACACAGCTTTGTGCAGGGCCCCCAGCCCTCCCCACCATCACACCCTCCATCATCAGCTCCAGTTCTGTTTCCCAGGATCAGAGGGCACAGGAGGAGCCTGCAGACAGGGCTCCTCCTCCTCAGCACAAACTTCCCAAACATGCAGGGAGAAATCCTTCCTATCTCCAGGAGAAATTTGTTGATAGGGCTGTGTATGGATTTGTGTGTGTGCAGAATAACCTGGCTGTTTAGCAAACCATTAATCTCCGGGGTTTATTGATGCACAAAGATTATTTGCAGGTCTTTGAAATGAAAGTATCTGTCTCATCCCCTTTGTAACTGTGTTGGTATCTGTCCCAGGCTGGAGTAAATCAGCTGGACTGACTCTGCAAAGTCTCTGCCATTACACCAGGGTGAAACTCATGTAAACAAGATCAGAATCAAGTCCAGACCTGGCAGTAAATGAACTGCAGCAGCAAAAGTGAGTTTAATGGGAGTGTACTGCAGTTTAATGGATATGTGCAGCTCTTGTTTTATTGCTGGGTTTTAGGAGAATAGCAACCATTTAATTGACTTTGATCGAGGAGGGTCTCCAAGGCGCTGCAGTCCAGGGCAGAACCGATCATGAATATCATCATCTACTCCCAACATACACTTGTTCCTGGCTACTGTGATTCCTGCCTTACAAACCTTGCTGGACACTGGTGTTGGTCCCTGAAGAGGGGACCAGTCACAACACCCCACGGGTGCAGCAGCCGGAGCGTCGTGGGCTTCGTGGGTTTTGTCTCCAGCGCAGTCGCTGCCGATGCTCGTGTCAGGGCGTGTGAGGAGTGGTGAGGGGAGAAACCCTGCCAGTCATTCCCATGTCCCTGGGCTGCTCTCTGTCCCCTCAGGACCTCAGCAAGCCCTTGGCATGCACACCCACAGAGCATGGCTCGCCCTCCTGAGCACAGGGATTCACGCTGTACTTGTGGTAATGGATGTGTCCCCCCCACCCTGTTCCCTCAGACACGCTTTGGGTGCTTTCCTTTCATGTTTCCTTTCAGGGCAGAGGTACAACGATGTGCAGTGACTGTGTAGGTGGCTGCCAGTGGCTACTGGAAGCAAATCAAGGGCTCCATCTCCTCCTACAACCCCCCAGCTGCCAGCCCCAGCCTGAGGAGGTTGGATCTGCCTCGTTCAGCATCGTGTGGAAGCGACGATGATGAGGATCCCACCAGGATCCCTTCGGGTGTGGGAAGATCTGCCCATGAAGGATTTAATGAGCACTCTGCCAGGTTTCACCATGTCACAGCCTCAGAAATGCCACTGTATTTCTGCCCTCCCTGCCCAAAACACCTGTTCCTGCTTGACAGGGAGACCCACAGGCAAGAGGAGGCTCCTGTCCCTCCTAGAGATTTCATTGCAGTTCTCACACACAGGTGACACTGCTATTGTGACAGCCACCCTTCTGCAGATGGGTCCCATCATTTAAAAATGGGCACCTTCCTTACCCCCTCTGAGCAGGGAAGTTGTTCTGCTGTGGTTACAAACACCCTGCCTTTCTCTGCAGCGTGAGGGCATCCCTTTGGACTCGTAACAAAAATAAAATTAAAATCAATGCATTAGTGTAGGACAATTATCACTCAATTCCAGTCCTGTCACCATAACGCTCTGTTTGACCTTATTCTTAGTTACTTGATCTTCAGCTCTTTAATATTTCAGCTGACCTTTTGGGCTGGAGAGATGCTGCTGTTTCTCACTAGCATTCAAGAGTCAACTTGCTCATCCAGTCACAGCAGTGGACCCGACCTCATTTATCATTCCATTTAGAGTGCCAGCAGAGCCATTATTCAAATGACTGGCCACACATGTAATCAATCTTTAATGAAACAATAATTGCACCTTCCACTCTGCAGGACATCTGCCTTTCTTAAAGGTATCTTGTATATTAATTATTGAAAACAATTGTGTTTTACCAGCAATAAGTTATGTTTCATCAATTGCCATCTTCCAAGAGAACTTTAATTGGGAAACTTATGGTCCTCTGTTTCACCAAGGGATGAGTAAAGAGCAGCTTCTGCTCCACCTTCTCACACCCTGTGATTCCTTGGGGGGGTTTGCATCTTGCCAGAAACAGAGGAGTTTGGGATCATGGGCTGCTGGGCAATAACAAGGTAAAATACATACCTGCCACCCTGAGGTGACATTGGTGAACCCCCCTGTTCTGTAAGTGATGGTATTTTATGGCAAAATAAATTAAAAGCCCCAGAAAATGTTTCCAGGGTGGGAAATTTCAGGGATTCCTGTGTTTCTCTTCCTTTTGAGGAGCATTCAGGCTCGTATTGTTCACCCAGATTTGAGAGGGTGGGTGCTGAGGCACATGGCACCAATTCAGGTTTCCACCAGCTGAAGCGCCTGATGGAGTTTGCCCCATAAAACACCAGCAGCTGCTGGGGGCTTCTTACCTGCAAAGTGGGAAGTTGGAAGACGCTTGCTGTGGGTGTATTTGTTCTTTGAAATCAAGTGGAGGTAAGTCAGGGGGCTTATTGCTGGTGGTACTTGGAACCTGAAAAATCTTATGAAGGTTCTAGTTTGGGTTTGTGGGGTTTGTATTTAATTTGAGCAACAGATCTGGGCTTTTTAATGAACATAAAGAAATCCTGCAAATTTGTTGCACTCTAAAGTGATTTCTCTCTGGAAAAGGTTCATTAGAAGCTCACTGTTTGTAAAGCTGCTTGGTTTGGGGGTAAATTGTGTGGTGAAAGAGGAATGTTTGTAAATGGGAAAGCAGTTGAATGTGTGCTAAGTGCTGTCAGTGACCCTGGTGCCCGTGGGCTACAGAAACAGCAGCACGGCATCTTCTTGCAGCAACAGACTAGTTGATATTAAGAGAGACCCTGTTATTAACCTCTTTATCTTCTTGTTTTCAACTTTTCACCACTTATTCCAGATGTTTTTTTTTTCATTTTCTCTTTCTTCCTTCCTGAAGATGCTGTTGGCTTTGTTGGGAAAGGATTTTACAATGGCCTGGTAGGCTGAGCTGTTTGCACTGGTATCCCAGTGGAGGAGGTGGGATGACTGGGAGAAGAAAATGAACAGTTCTATTTATGTAGCAAGTCTAATGATGGTGGAACAAGGTAAATATGCTAACAAAGAGCTGCTGTTTGCCTTGGCTGTGACAAGCCTGTATCTTGGGGAACAGTCTTTCTTGTTTTTAAGTTTCTCTTCCATCCTTATTGACTCTGTGCTGCAACAAGAGAGCTCTGGTGTTCTACAACAGAATGGGGATGGATAGAGCAACCCAGCAGGCAGGGAAAGCTCTGTGCACAGTGCTGTGCATGGATTGTTTGCGTTTTGCTGGGGGCAGGGGGGGTGTTTGGGTGGTTTTTTTTCTTTCCAAACTGGTTTGATGCAGCTCCCTTCGTTCTGGCTCTCAGCTGCCCTGGCTCAAGGTTTCCCTGTATTGAACTGTACGAGCTCTGTGCTTGGTGCATGAGACCAACCAGCAATCACACAACAACCTCTGCAGAGCCACCTCGGCACAGACACAATGGAAGGGGGAGTGAGCATCACAGCAAGACATGTCTCTCCCTCCTCTGCATCCCCTTGTAACTCTCTCACTACCAGCACCCTTCTCTACAAACATCAACATACAGCCAGGAGCTCATCTCCACCCCAACCAAGTCCAGTTGTGGGTGAATGAACTGGTGTTTTTTCCCCGTCTGCCCGTGTGTCACTGCTTGAGAGCAGTTTGCCTTCTCCTGTGGGACTTTGCAAGGTGCTGAGCTTGGTTCCCCAGGGGTATTTCTCATTTTAATAAACCATGTACCCCAAAACAGGCAGTGCCAGGGAGTCTCCCAGTGAAAACCCCTCGTGTACATACATTATGAGGGGATTTTACTGAGCTTTCAGCCAAATTGTGGCATGAATAACACTGTTGTTCCTATATCCTTGGGGATGTGCATGGGGCTCTAAAGGGACTGTAGCAGGCAGAGGACATGGACCTTGCTTGTGCTGAATGAGGGATGCTGGTCAGACATCCCATGGAGCCACCTGAATTCAGAGATTGTTCTAGTATGGCACCAACCTCAGCTGCGAGGAGCTACCTCGGAGCAAAGCAAAAAGGGGAGAAAAAACCCAAGTTAAACCATCCTGCTAGCACAGGATTAGTTAGCACAAGGTTAAATCCCTCTAATTTGAAAGGCAGGATTGCAGGGTGATAAATGACATGGCTTCCTCTATTGTTTGATAATTAATTGTTTGAATCCTATTGTATTAAGGGGCAGAAAAAGGAGAGATAAAAGAAGAGGAATGCCCTTTTCCTTCTGTGCCCCCTGAACTCCATTTGCTGGGAAAGGATTTATAGTTTTCATCATAATTTAATTCTAAAACATATCACTTAATTAAAGGGATTTATCAAAATCCTCTGGCAGTGCCTTTTTGTGATTAGCCCCAGATTCAGGCCCGGAATGTCATGGAGAAAATTCATCAATTGATTTGTTTAACTGCACAGGTCTCACCCCCTCCCTGCTGTGGCTGACTCCAAGTGGAAGAAACAAATCTATAGACAAAAGCTTAAAAATCTCAGATATAGATTGGTTTGCTGGTTTCATCCCTTCCTTCCCCCTTCCCCTTATCCCTGGACTGGTTTTACAAGCCTTTGTTAATGACCCGATTAATATTGATGATGGAGTGTGAAGCTGTTAGTTTGTCTGCTGGAGATGAGTCTGACTCCAGCCTGATGAGCTCTGTAGCAATGACAGGTCTGCCAGTTACTTGCCCAGTCTCTGAGGAGGGTGTAGGACATGGGTTCATGCTGGGATGCAGTTCCTTCAGCAGGGGTTTGGGATCTGTGTGTCCTATGAGCCTGGGTTAGCCTTGACCCTGTGAAGTCTTTCTGATATGGACTGCTCTGTCAGACCCCAAAATCAGTGAGCTCCTGGGATTGTATGGGGGAGACCTTCTGCTTCTTGATTGTTTGGCTGAAGAAAAGGACTTGATAAATATCATTTCTAGGCTTCTTGAAATGCCTGAAGGCTTGAAATACTGGGGGCAAATGAGAACACAAAACAGGTTGTGAATGAGCATCCTGCATCTTTGCCCTTTCTTCAGCATCCAGGTTGGCTGGGAAAGAGGAGACTTGTTCAGACACTGACTCCAGAACAGGAGCACATCCAGCCACAGGAGCCAGCTCCTTGTCACCAGCCCCAGCTGCTGTCACTTGTCTGCAAAGAGTTATTCTCCTGTTTGAACTTTTGATAAGATGCATTGAGAACAGCTCTTCGCTAAACCCATAAATCCTCCCATAACCCAAGCGGAGAACTTGGGAGTCTTATTAAAAACCCTCGTGAAGGAGTTCAAACCCTCTCTGATGACATTGTGCCAGCAGCCTCTTAAGTCTCCCACCACGAAATCAGGAGTTTCAGAGCTGTGTTTGGCACCACTCCCCGAGAGAATGGCTCGTGCTGAATACAAACCAGCGCTCGAGGGCCCCATCTCTGGATCCTCGTGTCAGCTTTAAGTGCAGTAAATCTCTGGATGTAGCTGTCTATTAGCCCTGTTTATTAGATCTGGAAGGGCTGGTGGAGAAAGAAAAGTAAAAGCTCACAGAGGGAGTGCTTTTTCCATCCTCTGAGCACTGTATGGTGATGGGGACTGAAGGTCAGATGCTGCTTTGGGTGACACCTTTTTAGTCTCTCTGTGCTAATGTTGTAGTTGGCCACTGCGTGTTTGTAGTGGAATGACCCAACACCAGTAGCTGATTCTTCTTGCCTTTGCCAACTCAGCATCAGGGAGCAGCTGTTCAAGTCAGTCTCAGGTGTAAAGGTGTTCTTGGTAGAGAATAAGAAGGTTCTGGAAGGATTTGGGAAGATATTTCCTAGTGCTTTGATGGGGACTCTCTGCTGTGTATTTTTCCTGCCTCTTGCTCGAGTTTGTGTGTGTGGAGGCACAAGCTGCATCGTGGGGCTTGGGACCACTGTACAATCAGAGCTCTGGGAACCCAGTTCATCAGGTCCTCATCTTCTGATGTGAAAAGTTGAGCATAAAAAGCTCCTTTCCCCAAAGCCTCCTCCCACAATGGCTCATTTCAGACCATGGGAGCTCCTTCTCTCATCCCTGGGCTGCTTCAGGCAGCTCCCACGGGAACCCACCTAACCAGGGTGGGCTGGGGAGGTCGTCCACACCTCACAGGGCTTTTCTTTAGGAGCCCAAGCAAACTGCTTGCTGCAGCATTTTTCTCAGAAATGGCAAATTCCTCCTGGCCCCTCAGAGGTGTTTTATCCAAAGCTTTCAACTCTCCCCTCCTGCTCTCCTGGGACCGGTGTGAAGGTTGCTAGTGCAGCAGTTCATTTGCATTACAAAATGTGAGTAAGACGTCCTCAGGCTCATGAAGTGGTGTCAGGAAACTGAATTAAAGCACAGTGCAAAACGTCCCTCTTGGTTTGTGTTTAATTAAGGCCTTTCATTCATCATTTATTTCTGTATCCCATCATCTTTGGTAGCTTATGGGAAAAAAAAAGGAAAATAAGGCTTCCTTCTGACAGAGATGCTGATAAGTGTTTTCTGAAGGCAACGGGCTCCTCTGGCAACTGTATCTCAGCTGATAATTTCTTTAACCCATATAACTTTTTTTTTTTAATGACATGGGCTTTTTTTTTAAAAAAAATTCCTTTTTACTAAAGGAGTCCTGCCAAGTTTACAAGAAAGAGGATGATTCTTCCACCCCAGATGCTAGTTACACCCTGAAGTCCCCCTGCAGCTCCCAACATTGGTGCTCAGTTCTTTGGGGGGGGACAGAGAACTGGTTTGTGTTACTTCTGGGACAAAACTGAGAATTGAGTGAGAAAGAGGAGTAGAGTCTGTCTGCTGACTCTTCCTAGTGACTGCTCTGAGTCAGGAGCTCCCATCTCCATCAGCAAATATCCCTGTGCTAGATCTGGAGTCTTTCAAGTGTGGCTATAAAAGGGTTGGTGTGCACAAACCTTGGCTTGCTTTCTATTAAAAAAAAAAATCATTCTGAAAAAGGGACTTTCTATTTCTCCTCACATCTTTATTCTAGTTACCAACACCCTCTCTCTCAACACAGATAATTAAAAATGCACACACATCTTGAGACCAGAGCTGCTCTGAAGGCAGCTCAGGTGCAGCCAAGCGTGCCCACTTCTGTATTTTACCCTTTGAACTTCACAGGAGTCAGAGAATCATTTTTCTGACAGTGATGAATAGCTCCTACTCCCATTTGTTTGCTTAGTGCCTGCCTTTAAGAAAAAATGAACGCTTTTTGCTGGCTCTGAACGTGTGGGGGAGATGCTTCAGCCTTACCGAGGTGTGAAGAGCCAGCGAGCTCCGTCTGGATGCACTGAGCTATTGCAGTGGGGGGGGTCGCATCCATCCAGAGGGTGCTCCAGCCTGTGACTGCAGCACCCGGAGCTCTCCCAGCACTGAGTAGATGCTCAGCTTTGTCAAAACCCTTCATCCCTGCTTGCCTGGATCTCCCTCTCTTTATAAAGACCCCATCTACTTCACTCCTGATCTGCTCTCCTACTTGTCCTCGGGGGAGGGCAGAGCCAGAGAGACAAGCAGGGGAGCAGTGTAGCCTCTCATCGCTCGCTGGGGGAGATTCAGGGATATTTATCACTGCCAGCAGGGAGGCAGAGGAGTTTTCATAACAACTCCCTACATGTGTTCTCCCACATGCTCCAGTTTTTACACAGGCTTCACTCTGGATCGATGCTCTGCCCTGTCCTCCGAAGGGCTGTGCCGCAGCGGTGATGCTTCAGAGCTGCCTTCGGTGTGTCGCCACAAACAGCCTTGCCAGAGCACTTCCCCAGCTCCCATCCTTTCTAAGGGTCCATTATTTAAGAAAATTAAATCTGAGGCATGTGTGTGACCATCCTTCTCAGGGTCATGCACCAGGGGCTTTGCTGGAATAAGTAAAAGCCTCCATGGGTGGCTTGTTGGTGCAGTTGTCTCCATTCAAACCTTTTCTGACAGTGCTTATCAATTATTTGGGCCCATATTAGGAGGGAAAAGCTCTGTGCCACGATGTCAGTTGTTGCTGGTGAGCAGCCTTGAAGCCTGACAGCCAAAATCCTGGATCCCCTCAACGCTGCTGCTGGTGACAAGGAGGAATTTTCTCCTCTCCTTTGGCGTGTGTGAGCAAGAGAAAGGGTTTCTTATCAAATCCCATCCAGGGCTTCTCCTCCTACATAGTCATCGCAGCTGTGCCTCATTGTCAATGGCAGAATGATGGGAGGGAGAGCAAGATGGGAGGAGAGCCCTCTTCCCATGGGCACTGGGAACAGAAGATGCTCTTCCCTCTCCCTATTTAGCCTCCTGCTGGTTTTGGTCGGCTCTGCCCCGGTTCCCATTGTGTGCACGGAAAACACAGCTGGGGAAGAAAGAACAGGGGGAGGAGATGAGGGAGGCTCTCAGATGCTTGTGTGGTAATAACTTATTTATTTGAAAATTTGAAAGGTATGTTAGCTCTGTGGTGTCTGAATACACAAGGGGTGAGCTGGAGAGAGGGGAAAAATAAAAACCCCAGTGCATCTTGTGGTGAGGCTTTAACTCCTTCTCCCCTTTTAGAAACGCAGTTAAAATGGTGAAATGTGGATGTTTCAGACCCAGTGTGTGATACATCACGAAACAGTCTAGTAAATAAGTCTGGAAATACCAATTTCTGGTTCTGCAGCATTTCTTCTAAGTCAAACCCAAACTGTGAGGGAATTAACTGAAATTCCTGACTGCTGGGAGACCCTGCTCAGCCCTGCTGCCTCTCCCCCTGAGCCCCCACGGCAATTTCCCAGCTTGGAAATGACTCAGGTGACACTCTCCAGAGAGAATCAATGAAAAAGAAAAAAAAAAGGAGCATTATTGTTATTTATTATACAGGGTATGGATTTGGTGGCAAGTCTGTGAGGCTGAACTTCATCCCTATCTCTGCATATTGTACTCTGGGGCTGGGCTGGGATGTGCAGGGGGCTTTTATTGCTGCTTGTCTGAATGTACCTGTTTGTGAAGATGAATAAAAGCCACTTTTCTCCAGCGCTGTCAGCCAGGCTCCTTTTACCAGCAAGTCTTGCCCATTCTGTGCTGACACTTAATAAGAGCTTTAGAAAGCAGAAACCGTGTTCTGAACCAGGCCCCTGCTCAGTAACAACCTGGCATTAAGGAAGCACTTAAACCAAGGCAGATGTTTACATGAGTTTTGGAGCAGAAGCTGCACAATGCTTGGGGGATACTCAGCCAAGCTTCAGGATAGAGCACTGACATCCTCTGCTCTGGAGACAGGGCTGCATTTCATCATTTCATCCTGTAATTCAGCTTTCAGGTACACAGAGTGTCTGTGGGTGATGTTATAAAATGCTCACCTTGCTGTTAATCTGCACTACAATCTACCTGCCTGAAAGGCACCTTTTGGGGGATGAAACTGTATTTTGTTCATATTGTCTTTTTTTTTTTTTTCTCACCCTTTGTTGTTTTTTCTTTCTTGTTCTCCAAACATCCTTTGATTTATCTGGTGGAATTGATTCCATGCTGGTCTCAAAACATGTGCTGTGAGAGGAGCATCTGAGGGGGTTGAGACTGGAGAAGAGGAGGCTGAGGGGAGACCTTCTCCCTGCCTGGAATGACCTGAGAGGAACTTGGAGAGAGGTGGGCGATGGTCTCTTGTGCCCAGTGACAGGGACAGGCCAAGGGGAATGGCCTCAAGCTGCGCCAGGGCAGGTTCAGATGAGATGTCAGGAGAAATTCTTCCCCCAAAGAGCTGTGGGGGTGTGGGACAGGCTGCCCAGGGAGGGGGGGAGGCCCCACCCCTGGGTGTATTGACCAGATGGGAGATGAGGTGCTCAGGGATAGGAGAGGACAGGGACAGTTGGACTCGATGATCTCAACGGTCTTCTCCAACCTTGTGAGCCAGGGCAACCAAAGGGCTCAGTCCACAGGCTCAGGGGCCAGCACTGGCTCTCCAGCAATGAAGAAAATGGTCTGTTTGAGGGGAT
This sequence comes from Heliornis fulica, assembly GCA_013399135.1. Lineage (NCBI taxonomy): Eukaryota > Metazoa > Chordata > Aves > Gruiformes > Heliornithidae > Heliornis > Heliornis fulica. The sequence goes on along the minus strand of VXBZ01004883.1, from coordinate 49,419 downwards.
GGAGTGAGAAATACTGGGGGAAAAAAGGGCAGTGAAGCATTTTTCATTCCCTGGGTAAAGGTTCACCGGTGCCCAGTACCTTGCCAAGCACTGGCTGCTCCTCTCTCCTGCAGGAGTCCACAACTGGACTTGTTCCACCCTAGAGCAGGCACGAGCCCCATCATATCATGCTGCAGGGATGAGGGAGGGGGTGTGTGGAAAGGATTATTGATCACAGGAGGATGCCCAGGCGAGGTGAGCCCCGTGCTGCCCACGGAGCAGGACTAGCTGGATTTTAATTGCACTAAGACTGATTGATCTCTTTTATTTTTTCCCCTTTTTTTTTTTTTGGTAGCTCATTACCCAGCAAGTCATTTTAATTAACACCATCTAATATGGGTTGAGACGTATTTTGCAAGTGTCAGCACTCTTTTTTTTGTCTTTTCCCTGTAGACCAAATGTGGAAAGTTACAAGAGGACAGAGCTAAATGATTGCGGTTGATTTAGCAGTGGTAAAGCAAGTCGTTAGCAAAGTGCTTTATGAAGCTATAAATGTCCTCTCCAAGTCCTTTATGGGATTCTTGGGGAAAATCTGTTTGCCATGGAGGATTATGCATGGCACCCTCTTCACCTGATGAGCAAAGGGTCAGAGTAAACACCAGGTTCTTGGGTCTCACCTTCGTGGACTGCTCCTCCCAGAAGCTGTGGAAGGGCAGAGCCCAGTGCTCTGTGCCCCATATTCTGCTCAGCTCTGGGTGCTGCAACTGGGAACTCCCTAAGAACACCAGGGACCCCTCAAGGGTGCAGTGGTGCCAAGGTGGGATCAGGATCAAGGCCAGATCTTCCAGTTGGGAATTCAATAAAGTGCCTGATAAAGTCACTGGCAAAGCTGTTGGTGGTTTTAGTTGTGTCTGATCAAGCCTCAGGGACAACCTGAGCTGGTCTAAGTTTTCCTTACAATTAAATTCTCCTCTGTCAAGCTGTACTGGCACAGTTCTCCACTCACATTTCAGATGGGTGGGGGAGGAATTTGCTGCTTGCCACCTTTTGGCTAATTTCTCAGAGTGTGAACATCAGGAGAAAAATATTTCCAGTCTGAAGTTCTGATGAATCCCTCAAGACCCACGGGAAATGTCCCCCGTTGTCAAGGATGGATGGAAAAGGGGTTGCAGGGAGAGATCCAGAAACTACCAGCAGTGAGTGTGCACACAGGAGTAGGTGAGCAGCCCTATAAAATCCTCATTCTCCTCTCATCTCGCTGCCAACATCACTCTTTCCTTTCTGCTGGTGTTCAGAGGGGGAGATGAAAAATATAAAACTGGAGGACAGCTGATACTCTTAAAAATGGGACTGGTGCCCCTGTAGCACCACTTTAATATAACTGCAGATAAAACATGTCAAGAGCAAAGAGTGTGATGGAAGCAGTGACCATGGATGGGCTTATTCCTCGGGGGTTTATTTAGTTCCTTTTTGGTAGCAAGGTACTAAATGATTTCTGGTTCCAAATCGCCCCCGGGGCTGCTGGATGCAGTCGGATTAAAAGCTGAGAAGTTCAGTGTGTGAAGTCCAGGTTCATAAACTCGTGGCTCTGGGTAAAGGATCCTCCTTGTTAGAGGGGTTCAACAGGCTGTGTCAAACCATTGAAGAATTCAGTATGATCTATATCAGCTGTAACATGTGCAGGGCTCTGTTTTCTGATACATTTCTCCTCGATACCCACTGCACTAGGCCTAAACGTGAAATATATCAGGTATTGCTGCTCCTCAAAATGAGCTGTAATATTTAATATCTCTTCAGCAGACAAGATTTAATGCAGACTTAAAGCCCAAGGCTTGTTTGGGTGGGTTTTTTAACCCTCTCCCTTACAGTTGTACAACTCCTCTGGCTTCAGTTCAAGCTTCATTAGGAGCAGACCATTGGGTACAGCAAGTGAGGATGTTCAGCTCTTAATGAACGCTGTGGTGTGCAGGCATCCTCCTCCTCCTCCATACCAGCGAGCCAGGCCCATAAAGCTGATACTACATCATCTTTTTTTTATTCATAAATATTTTTTCCATGGAACATGGCATGTAAATGCACCCCTGAGGGTTAAACTGGGGTTTCAGTGGGTGCTGGTGGCAGCTGGGGTGTCCAGAGCCTCAGGGTTGTGAGGATGAGGGCACCTGGTCATCTCTCCTCACTTCAAAAATGTAGTTTTGTTGGCAAAACATGCACCCTGTTCGTATCACACATCTCTTTAGATACTTTTTGCCTGGTTCCATGGTCCCAGTGAGGTGTTTCAGGTTCAGACTGTTCCAGCTGTGCTCCAACCAGATGTTTTCATGGAAAAAACCACATCAGGCTCCAGCATCCTTCCCCAGCTAGCTCAAATTAATTTAGACCTCATCAATTTATGACCAAAGAACTCCTGACTATAAACCAGGTCTCATTTTGGAAGCAGACAAGCAACACCACCAGCAATTAGGGTGAAAACACAGAAATGTGGCTGCTGTACCTGGTGGGGTCCCTCAATCCGAAGGGTGCTGCACGCTCAGGGGCTACAGGAGCCTTTCTCTCCCTGGAGGAGGACAGCATCTTCCCAGACTGCTCCTTGCCAGCAGTCCCATTGAGAGCACATGTGTTTTGTCTCCAGTGGGTACCTTGGCCCACGCTGGAGATGTGCCTGACCTACATAGGAGAGTCTCTGCTTTAACGTTCACTTGCTTCTCTACCCGTGCGTGTTTACACCTACGGATTTCTTCCAGGGGTAACCAGAGCTCTGTATCACCCCAGCAATTCTCCAGTGGGTGTGATAAGAACTTGTGATTTACATGTCTTCCCATTCTTTAGGTTTCTTTTTCTGTTTGCCCAGCAGGTGTGCTCATTTTGGGATGAGAGAAGGAGGAAAAAAAAAGTGTGTGGAGCACATAAAAATAGACCAAAAATCCTCCAGTCCCTATTTGGGAGAGAGGTGCTAATTTCCTTTGGGGAAAAAATACTCCATGAGAGATATAAATGGATCTTTCCTCTGTTGTACTCCATAGCAATTACTTCTGTGTGGCCAGCAGAAGTAGACTGAGCAATTAATATTTTACACTTCCAGTCAGCTTGAGTTTATAGCTCGTCTGAGCACCAGGAGAACCTGGCACAGAAAGCTCTCCTTGCTGGCCTTTGTAATGCAAAGCTGATGCCTTTGCACTAAAACACACAGATTCCCTGCAGCCCACGTCCCTGCAGGAGCTGTTTGCACCGTGGTGGATGTGGGGGTCAGCTCGTGGGGTAGGTATGACAATAATGAATGGTCCACCAAGGAAAGGTCCTTTCTGGTGGGAGGCAGCATCTCAAGGGGACAATGTTCTGGTGCTAATTCAACCAGGATTGCTGATTCCTGCAACATCACTACCAAGTTCTGAATCTTCTTCACCCACTGCAATGGGTGAGCTCTTGGCTAGATTGGGTGGGAGGGGAGAGACCCCGTGGGACCATCCATGAGCAAGAGTTTCCAGGGATGGCAGTGAGAGGGAGCAGCAGAAGAGCTGCTGCACCAAGTGGCACCTCAAAACCTCAGCAAAAGGTGGGCAGGTGCCCAGCTCCATCCTCCCAGTGTGACATCAACATGTGGCTGTTCAAGAGAGCTCAGAGGAGGGAGACTGGGGAGAAGCCTGTGAGGACAGACAAGGAGAAAAGAAACTCAGAGGAACTTTCTCCCAGCATCAGCACTTCAAGAGTTGTGGGTGAGACATGCAAATGAGATTGATTTGTCACTCTAAGGGGGAGTTGGATGCATTTAATTTATTCTTAAGCATTTCTATAGCACTCACATAAAGCTGTGCTGGTGTGCAAGATGCTTCCCCTTGCCCTTAAATCCCAGGAAGGTCAGTGACTTCTTCAGTGCAGGGTTTTTCTTTGCAAGCCCACAGCATTTGCAGCTCTGCAGGGGCTGTGTTTGCCCCCTCTTTGAGCAAACAGTGCTTTGATCCTGGGACTGGCTGCTCTCAGAGGCAGGAGAGCAGGAAAAACATGATGATTCCCTGATTCTGCAGGTTTATGTATCTCTGCCCCCCCAGCACAGTTATGGATTGCAGGTGTGATGCAACAAAAGGGCACAGGGAAAAATGTGTCTCGTGATAAAAATACTCTGATCAATCAGATCCATAACCTGGTGTTTCAGATACAACCTGGCTGTGTTTGCCCCCTCTTTGCTTTCCCAACATATGGGAGCAGCTTGATGTGAATGTGCAGCACCCCAAGGTGCACAGGAGGCCCTGAGACACACACTGACAGCTGGGTGAGAGCAGGGAGCTGCACAGATCCTGAGGGAGGGATGGGGTTAAACCACCTTTCATGGCAAAAAGCCCTGTGGTAGGTAGGCAAGCCTGAGTCAGGTGAGATGAGTAACTTTGATGACTATTAATTAAGTGCCAAGTCATTACCATGTGAACCTAAGTGGCTGAAAGTAGGAGATTTTTAGGTTTATCTGTGCTTCTAGGTTAAACATTCGTTCTGGTCCTTCCCTTTAGCAGCTGAGGTTGGTGCTGAAATACTTTCACTCTTTGCTTGGTGTTTAGATGTGGCTGCTCTTGCCCTGAGGTCTTGGTACTCAGGCTTCAGCTTAGAATCATAGAATTGTTAAGGTTGGAAAAGACCCTTAAGATCATCCAGTCCAACCATTAAAGCTTCTGTCTTTGTATCTGCAGTCCCCTTTGCCAGGGGTCAAGAGGAGGCAGGTGTGTGGTGGCTGGGTGTGTGCCCTCCTGGGCACCCTCACCAAGGGTGCTGAGAGCTGCAGGGAGGGGCAAGGGGTGACTGTCACTGTCTGTAGCTGCTCTCCTCCCCATAGCATCTATGGGGTGAGAAGCCAAAACAGCTCCTCCAGCTTCTGCCTGCACAGCCCTTGATTTGCATTGCTTGTCCTTCTGCATGAGCTTTTGGCAGCAGCCTCGCTGCCACTTGGATCCAGCAAAAAAGCTGGAGCAATTGTGGGTGCCCATGGAAGGGTTTCTAGTTGCCACAACCTCAAGGACTTGTTGACAAAATTACTTTTTTTTTTCTTTTGGTTGAGTTTTTTTGGTGGTGGTATTTTTTTTTTTCTTTCAGAGAACAGTTTTCCCTTGTGCAAAGTCACAATCTTGACTCATTCTGCAACGCTTCCTCCTGTTTCTTCCATCTGCTTCTGCTCAGATCGTTGAAGTTGGCAGTGCTGCCTCCCTCTTGCATCCCACCCCAGCCAGCATGCCCTGCCCCCATGCTGCAGTGAAGCACTGAGCATCCTCCTGTGCTGCAGAGGATGACCCTGCCCACGATGGCACAAGGAGGTACCTGCTGTCTTTGGGGTACACTGACACATGTGCACAGTCCCAGGCAGCTTTAGCTGTCAGCCAGTGGCTTTGGTTGGAGTTTAATTACCTGGGTAATGATGTCCTGCCAGCCTGATGTCAGCTGGAATCCTGCTGTGCTCCTCTCCTTGGCAGGGGTGAGGGCTCAGCTGATGTCCCCAGCGGAGTGGCCACACTCTTAGAATGAGCTGAGTCCTTGGGGTTTGCAGGGATGGGTGGGAGGTGGGGCAGCAGAGGTGGCTTGTGCCAGGGTCCTGTGCACCTCCAGGAATTGCTTCTCACTGGGAAGCACCTGGGAGTGAAACTGTGATTATGGTGATGATGAAGCAGTGTCCTGACAGCACGGTAACTTCTGGGCACCGCTGGCTGCCAGAAACACGGAGCCCGTTGTGCAGCAGCTCAGAAATACTCTGAATTGGGCACAGGGAAAAATTATAGAATCATAGAATCACAGAATGATTAGGGTTAGAAGTGACTCCCAGAGGTCATCCAGTCCAACCCCCCTGCAAGAAGCAGGGACACCCCCAACTAGATCAGGTTGCTCAGGGCCTCATCCAACCTGGCCTTGAACTTCTCCAGGGATCCAGGGGCATCCACCACCTCCCTGGGCAACCTGTTCCAGTGCTCCACCACTCTCACAGCAAAGAACTTTTTCCTAATATCCAATCTAAATCTCCCTCCCTCTATTTTAAGCCCATCACCCCTTGTCCTGTCACAACAGGCCCTACTGAACAGCCTCTCCCCATCTTTCTTGTAGGCCCCCTTGAGGTCCTGGCAGAGCGCTAGAAGGTCTCCCCGGAGCCTCCTCTTCTCCAGGCTCAACAGCCCCAACTCTCTCAGCCTGTCCTCGTAGGAAAGGTGCTCCAGTCCCTTTATCAAGACTGTGTGGAAACACTCCTTGGGTTCTTTCTCTTTCCTTCCTTTCCCTGTTTCTGAGCCATTAGCTGATGCATGGGTCATGTTTTTCCACCTTCACACTGGCAGTCTAAAGCCTAATAACAAAAGCCTTTCTTTCTTTCTTTCTTTCTTTCTTTCTTTCTTTCTTTCTTTCTTTCTTTCTTTCTTTCTTTCTTTCTTTCTTTCTTTCTTTCTTTCTTTCTTTCTTTCTTTCTTTCTTAACTTTGGAACCTTGAAGTGTGGCTTTAAGAAAAACACTGAGTACCTCATAGCTCATGATTAAAACACTGACAGTGATCAAACCAGCTCTGGGCAGATTATTTAACCTTGAAGAAAGGAAGCTTCAGGCATTGAAGAACATTCCAGTTACAATGGATGGAGGAGGGAGAGATGACCAGAGCCAGGGCAGGTAACAGAGCTTCCAGCTCCCTCAATCTTCTAACATGTCGTGGTCTGGGGCTGTCTTTTGCTACGTGTGATGAGGGGCTCCAACAGGTTAACTGGGAGACAGCTAAAACCAAGAGCTGGTTGTTCTCCAAAGAAAACCCAAGTCGTGATACCTGGTGGAAAAATTCAGCTCCAGGAGCCCCAGGGTGAGTCTTGGGGTGTGACAACCCCACTTACCTGCTCTCCATCCCAGAGAAAGCTGTGAGCTGCTCATGGGAGGATGAGGAGCCAGCTGCAGTCCTGCTTCTCACCCCAGCTCCCAGGAGCTGGCTCTCCTCATCTTTGCCACCACAGCCCTGGGCCAGGCTGGCTCTCCCCAACTGCTGAGCAGAGGCAGCAGGAGCTCAGTAAACTGAGCTAAAACCTTCCCTAACGAAGCCTGGAGCCTGCACTGGCAGCTGTGTTGCCCTTTTCACGCATTCAGCCTCAGACCCTGTTGTTTTTTGCTGTAAAAACCTGAGAGAAAGCGAAAGAGATGCCGCTCCCCAAGGCCTGAGCTTGATTTAATACTAATCGCTGCAAACATCCAAACTGTGGCTGGGGCTGGCTTTAATTAAAATGACAAAATAGGGGAGCCATGGGGATGAATTACTGGAGGAAAATGTTATATTTCCCTACAGCTAGTTTAATTAAAAAAAGCAATGAATCAGACGTGAAGGGCCTCCTTCCCTGTGCCAGAGCAGGAAGGGCAGGGCTGGCACCGGTGTTGGTGGCATCCCAGTAGGACCCTGTCACCCAAATGTCGTTAGACCCACGGTGCCAGTTCCAGAACCCCTCCAGTGCAGACACTTGGCCACAGTTTGCTGCAGTTTTTCTCCTTGCTGCCCTTTTGTTTGTATAAATTAACATACCCCCAGGCTCAAACATCGAAGATACTGTTTGCAAAGTGGTTGCAAAAGGAGAAATGAATACGGGGAGTGCTGAGCCTTTCCATGCACTGTCCTTGCAGGGCATGGGGGACAGGAGGGATGGGCAGCAGAGTGTTAACCCTTCCAGCACTTTCAGGGCTGACACAGGCTGTCAAGGTCAGTGGCAACGGCTGTGCTGCCCTTTTCACTTGGTGGATGATATTTAAGATCTGAAGGACAGGAGCAGGTCTCTAACTCTGGAAGGGAGGTGGTGAGGTTCCCCCGGGTCTGGCTTTGCTGGTGGTCCAGGATGCACAGAGGGGTTTTGCTTTTCTTCCTGCCCCCAGGCGGTCAGCAGCGCTGGCAGGGGCTCCTGTGGGGAGCAAAGGATTGCTCTGACCTACACTCAGCCCCTCCACAGCCCTGTGCAAGCACTTACCTGTCGCTGCCAGCTGCTGGGAAAGATCAAGGCATCCACGGGCTGAGGAGAAACCGTGTTAGTCAGATCTAGCAGAGGAAAACGAGGAAGAAATGAAGAGGAGCTGCTTGGATTATCTCAGTGTGCTTTTGTGGAGTGGAGTCCTGGGTGGGCTTGTGCAGCCCCACTCCTGCACAGACCCTTGTGATGTCCTGGTAGGATGTGCTTTGGGGGCTGGTGCAGGGGAAGCACCAGCCTCCTGGCACCCACCACCACCCTGGGAGGTGCAGGGAGCAGCACCCTGCCCTGGGGACAGGCGCTGCACAGTGGCACTTGGAGCTATCACTGAGTCTTGTTGCCACAGCTCCGGCTGAGTTGGGGAAGATGCTGGAGACACCCCCAGAGACTCCTGCCCAGCACTTCCCTGCATACCAACAGAAACTTGCAGGAAAAAAAAGTACTTGGTAAGCAGAGAGGAGGATTTTAAAGCCATTTTCTTTGTCCTGTTAAACATTTACCTACCCTCTGTATCACCTACGAGCTGCACGGCTGCCCTCCCTACACGAGAAGGTGTGTTTTCCAGCCCCAAAGTCACTGGGGTCTAGTAGAGCCTTTGTTTTCCCTACTTGATGGCAGAGTCCTACCCCTTCTTTCCAAGGCTGTTTTTTTTTATTCCCTTTTAGAGTAGAAGAGTGTCTCTGGATAAATAATTCTTGACCTGCAGTTTGACACACGTGTTCAACTGAACTCCTGTGCGTGATCTCTCAAGCTCTCCAGAGACTCCTGCTCTCCTTCTCCTATTAAAAATAACACTCTCATATCTAGCACTTCTTGCCCACCTCTGAATTCCCAGTGTCATCTGGGAGTGCATTAAACAAGACCAAGTACAGCCCATCTTCTGATCTCCCTGGGTTTGGCAACCAGGGCACGTGCCCACCAGCCCCTCTCGCTTACGGGTTCTTGCTAAGCCCTAATGCACTTTGATGTTTATTGATTGCTAATTTCCATCCGTGGTGGTAGCCAAAGATCAGGTCCAGTGCTTGGCTCCAAGAAAGCTTCAGCATGAATCCATCAGCGTGTCAGATGGCACAGATCTTCCTGTGTCTCTTGTACCATGCTGGAGAATTAAATCATCCTCTGAGTCAATACACGCGTGTCTGTGCGGATAACCATGTCTGCAGATAACTCTGCAACCATGGTTACAGCCTTTTAGGTGCTAGGATATTTGGGGCAGGTTGTGATTTTTTGGCTCTGTGGCTGTTCTTCAAAAGATGAAGGGGAATGTGCTAGAAGAAGCTCCGTCCCTCTGGGAAGATGGGAAGTGTCAGGCTCTTACGGTGGTTATGGCACAAGGACGTGCGCCGGCACGTTTCTCCTTCAACATCAAATGCTTTTTTATTTGATACCCTTAAAAAAAAAAAAGAAGAAAACCAAAAAAAGGAGACCCCCAAGGACCATTACCTGCTCCTTGGCTGGGCATGGTTTAGCTGTGGTTAAATCTGTTGGTGAACGACACCAAGAGGTGCAGAGCCCGTTTCACGCAGAGGGTGAAGCAAACCACCGGTGGGAGCTGTGGAGTCTGTGCCACCGGTTGAGTCACCACTGAAACGGCGATGCTGAGCCGGGTCGATAAAGGAGCCAGACTTCAAAATGGAATTAAATAATTATTCTCACTTTCTTTGACTTCAGGAGGATCCTATTAAAGCAAAGAGCCTGGATTACTGGCTGGCTGACATTTTCCTCTGAGCCTGTCTCCAGATTGGATTTAGCTCTTTTATCTCCTAATCCCCAGAGCTTTTTAATGTAGGAAGTAATGGCATCCACAGGCAAATTTAATTTTGACAAGTAATCTGACTTCCCTTCCTTTTCTGGAGATGGGTTTTAATCCTGTTTGCTGTCTGATGCTGCATTATGTGGATGTATTTAAAATCCTTACTGCTCTCAAGTCTTTCAAAGAGGGGAAAAAAAAAGAGTAACTGCAAGCCTGGAAACAAGGAATAGTTTCTTACCAAACATTTTGAAACATTTTATTGCTGCTCATTTTATTAACCCCTGCAATACACTTCAACTTAGCTCTGTGCTTCTGGAAAGCACTCATCAGAGAGACATCTGAACCCCGTGTCTGATTCTGCTCCCATTGAACTGTGGGGCTGAGCTGCCAGAGGATGCTGGGAGCAGAGGAGCAGGTCAACCATGACCTTCATCCCTGCCTGATGACTGTGTTGTTTGGGGAAACTTTCCTTTCTCTGCTTCATTCTGAGTAAGGGTTGGGATAACTCAAGGAGTGGAAATTTCAGGTGCTTCCTATCAGATGTGTCCATCAGATTTAGCTTGGTCCATATGTGCCACAAAGCCACAGCATCCTTAGGGTGATGTCCCTCTGCCACCGACACACCACAGCACAGAGGATGCTGCTTACTGGTATTTGGCATTAGATATTGCAGAAAAAACAAAACCCTAAAACCAAATCACAAGGAAATGGTTGTGTAATGGAGCTTCAAATCCCCCATACTCAGCAGAGAACATAGAAATTTATGTTGTTGTTACATTTCTCCAGCTCCAGGTCCCAGACAACCACATCCAGACGAGGATCAATTGAACTGATCGTTGGCTATTTCCGACACAGCAACATCTCACCCTGTGCTGTTGCCTTTATTCATACCAGCCCAGAGCTTACTGTTTCCCTGAAAATATCAATTGCAAATAAGGTCTCCTCCTCCTGAGAAAATCTGTACTTATTGACTGGGGACTGTTTTCACAAAAAGCCATAAAATGCAGAATGTCCCTGTCAGTCTGTAGCAGCTCAGCTGATGGTTCATTATCCGAGTACGTAAATACCCAACTCCCGCAGAAGCAGAACGTGCAGCTGGAGGCATTGATGGCATCTCACTATTAAATAATAATAAAAAAAAAATGTATATCTGTCTCTTTCCAGCTTGGTTAAAAAAAAAGCACCTCAGCAAAAGGTGGGATTACATATAAATACATATATTTGCAGATGTCAGCCACAAAACAGGACGAACTTGCAGCGGCGCTGTGGGCCCGGCGGAGCCGGGTTGGTTTTATGCAGCACGACACCGCTGGATGGAGGGAAGCTAAGTGAAGCTACTGGGGCTTTGCTGTGGGTGCACTGGTGATGAAACCAGTTAGGGGCAGGGAAGTCACATCCCATGTGCCAACATGCTCTGTTAGGCTTCAGGCTGGGGCCGTGAGCTCTGTACAAAACTGGTGTGTGGGCAGCATCAGTTAAAGGGAAAAATGGTGAAACCTTTTGCAGTCCCCATGTTTTCTTTCCCTTCCTCCTAAATTGATTCATCTCACTTGGGATCTGTCATGGGAAAGGGATGATGTTTTAGAGGGGTAGTGTCTGTCCAGGGATGCAGGAGCAAGCTGCCTTGGTGGGCTGCTAGGGAGAAACATTTAGAGAGGGTTTTATTTTCAGCTATATTTGCTGACCCAGCTCTGAGCTCTCTGAAAGCAAGCTGCCTTGTCCAACCTCTTGAACAACCACACCTTGGCCATGCTTCACCTGTGATCCCCAGTAATCACCAACAGGGAACTGGGCGTGGACATAACCTGGAGGGTCTTCTTGCAGGTAGCTGAAGAGCACATTAAAGGCCTCAGTGTCTTCGCTCCCCACAAGCAGCGGGGGGTTTGCAGATGCCGCACCCGCAATGCAGAGATGCTCTGCCCTGTCCTGGAGTAGAAACACGTGGGCAGTCACAGCCACTGAGCAGCTCACCCCCCAGCCACCCCCATCCATCAGCCTCCCCCTTGGCTAATCAAGGACCAGCACCACTATTAGAACAGGGCAAATTGAATTCGCCGGGGCCGCTGCGGCGGTGGATGTTTCCTAACAGCTGCCTGGTGCATGTGGTTATGAGCATTTGTGTTAATAATGATGATGAGCCCTGGAAATATGTCTCTCCAGAAAATAAAGATCAGACCAGCCCAAGCACCGTGTAAGCTTCATTTCTTTCACAAGGCAGATTACTTGGGCATGAAATATTGTCACTCCTTACCCCGTGGATGACTGATTCCATAGTTGACCTAGCACGAGGCAGTGTAAGTAAACATATCTCCTCTGTAGCTCTGGTAAATGATCTAAGCAATTGAGCACTGAGAATAAGGAGAGAGGAGAAAATACCATCCCAGCATTGCTGGATGTGCCTGATGTATTTTTCTTCCTGTGTTTAGCAGAGTAGTTTGGATCAGGGTGGCAAAGGGTGCACCCATCAACGCACAGGAGACGTATGGCTCGCTCACGGGTGGTGTGCTGGGATGATTCAGTCCCTTCTGTCACCAGTCAGCCCAGCCCACAGCTTCAGAGCGTTTCTCCAGAGCTTTTCAAGCCTATTTCGGTTTTCCAAACCCAGATCTGGATCTAAACCACCTCCCTGCCTGACATGTTCATACCTGGGGTTTAATGCACGTTGACACAGTGTCTGCCTCAGGTGGCACCCCCAGCCCAGAGGGACACTTGGTAATCTGCATAATTACCAGGAAAAATCCCCTTCCTTTCTTACTGTTGATAGCATTTAAAACTGGAAACCCCTGCTCTGGTGGGGGGTGGTGGAATAGATGATCTTTTGAGGTCCCTTCCAAATCCTAACGTTGTGTGATTCTGTGCAGTACTTAATGCTGATGTTAAAAATAACTCATTTGGTGTTTTTGTGACAGATGAGGATCACTATGATCTGTTTATTTTTAATCTCACCTGCTTTGTCAGCTGATGGCAAACACAAAGCTCCCAAAGTGCTGCTGCCAACAGTGACCCAAGCCAACAGGCAGGCAGGGACATCACAATGAGTTTAGTGAGAATGACTTAGGAAAGTGATAACCACTGTGACAACTCTGCCTTTTCCCAGCCTGCTTTGTATTTTCAGGAAAGGTGCATCGAGAGGAGAGGACTGAAGCTGGGTTACGATTTCCACCCATCTGCAGCAAACAAAAGACTCTTCAGGACAGGTAAGTGCCAAACTTCTAGAGAGGAAACACAGTGGAAATCAGTTCTCTTAGGGCAGGACAGGGAGTTGTCAGGTTGGAAGAGACCTTTAAAGCCCATCTAGTCACACCCCTGCAGTGATCAGGGACATCTTCACTGGAGCAAGTTGCTCACATCAAGTCCTGACCTTGAATATCTCCAGGGATGTGGCCTTCACCACCTCTCTGGGCAGCCTGTTCCAGTCATCCACCACCCTCAGAGTGAAGAGGTTTTTCCTAATATCCAACCTAAATCTCCCCTTTTCTAGTTTAAAACCACAACCCCCCATCCTGTTGCTAAGCTGTTGTATTCTGCTCTCATTGCAATATCTCACCCCTCCCTGGCTGTTAAATAAAGTGCCTGGTCCGGTGTGGCCCCTCAGCTGGTGCCCATGAGCATCAGCCCTGATGCCTGGGATGGAAAGGGTTGATCCAGCCATGCAGGGGTGAAATAGCAAACCCAGTGTTATGGGCCATGAAATGGAGAGAACATTCACTCCTGGGACAGATGGACAGGAAAGGGACACAGCCAGAAAATGACACAGCTCCGGCCAAGCAATATGTCTGGTTACCCAGTTCCCACCTCTCTTTTCCTTTAATATTAAAGCAATAACAGTGCATTATGCAGAACTGAGAAACCCCTCTCAGGACTGAGCCTTTATCATGAGCAGGCTGAAGGGTGATTGACAAACCAAGAAACGTTGCTGCATAGTTGGGAGTCAGTGACAGACGTTAGAGTCTGATCCCTGCACCCCAGCACTGCAGGGAGAGCTTAAAGGAGAAGACAAGCAACCTGTCCCTCTCTCTACCTTCCTTTATTTTTAGTAACTAAAAACATTTACAGTGATACCAGCCTTCTGTGAAGGCCTCTAAAGGGATGATGAATTTGGGCTTTACAAATGTCTGCAGAGTCTCTTGGGACCGGCAAGAGTCTCTGAAGTAACAATATTTGGATGGGAAACTTATGTCCTCCAAGCTGGCAAGCTGTGACACCGACACAGATTGCCTTGGAGCTGCAAAGATCCCTGTAGAAAGGATATAAAGTCCCTTCTCCCTTCCCCTCCTTCTCCCCTCTGTTAAATAACAACTGGCTGTGATTTACATGGTTCATTAATGCAGTGGTAGCACTGACACACACGTTCCCAAACAAGCCAGAAGGTTTATATTTGACCTGGGCCCTCTGCTCGCTGCAGATGCCCCAGAGGATTTGGAGAACAGTGATTTGAGGTGATTGCATTGGATAAGGATGTTACACAGTGCAAATACAATTGGATGCAAGCATTTAATTTTTTAAAAAACACACAGCTACTAAAGTGCCTTTGAGCCAGTGAAAACAGCAGTTTAGGTCCCTTTGTGGCCTTGGCTCTTTCTTCTCCCCGAGGACAGAAAAGGGGAACAGGATGAGGTTTCATCAGGTGGCTTGGCTGGGATCACTCTGAAACGGACCCATTCACCTTTGAGTCCCATCTTGGGGGACTGACATCCCTGGGAGGGTGACAGCACAGGTCTGGAGTGTCCCTGTGCTTCTCCCCTGTCCCCAGGCAGTGCCAACAACCTCCCAGCCAGCTTTCCAACAGCGAGCAGGTCAGGCCCAGGGACAAACTGTAAAGGTGATTACTTGTCTCCCTTGGATTGGATTTTATTGCTCCATTTGGGTTACTGTGGAGTGAGGGAAGGAAAAGGAGAGGGTTGAAAATTATGGTTGTACAATAAATGGCATCTTCTCTGCTAATGTGCTGAGTGCCTACAAACAGCTGCTAGTCAAACACCCATAAAGGTTTGCTTTGACAAGGGATATAACCTTCCCCCTTCCTGCAAATAGCTTAACTCCATCAGCTCCTTGCCCTTTTCCAGGCAGGTGCTGAAAGCCCAGGGAGATAGAGCACCCACAGCCAAAGCCCCAGGGCAGCGGGATGGAGGGTTCCCCAGGGACCTCTGTGATTCCCCCTTCCTGCTCTGGACACCATCAGGCTCAGAGATGGGTATATAGTGAAATAAAGGCTGGAAAACCAACTGGAACAGGAGACAAGATTGCTGAAGTGACGAGGGAACAAAGCAGCCAGACCCTTCCCAAATTCTCCTGTGCCAAAGATTCCCCAGGGATTCCCCTGGGATGGCTCTGAGAAAATGTTGCCCTCTGCAAAGTTTATTAAAGAGAGGCCAAAAAAGGGACTGGGGAGGAGTGGTTCCTTTAGTGACATAAGTAGGCCTGGTTCTACCTCCTCTGATTTTTAATTTGTCTTTTTGACCCCAGAGGAGAGCTGGACCCCAACAGTCTTATCAAAAGCCAGCACCCCTCTCTGTCCATCCTATGGCCACTCACTAACTAATCCTTCCTACACCCTCTAAGACCTCCCCTGACCCACACAGCTCTTCCCATCTAAACATCACCCAACTATTTATGTACAAAATTAATTATTACAGTTTCTCTTTCTGGCTGTGGGAAACATCACTGGATGATTTGGCAGGCGGGAGAGTTTCCTGGGGAAACAAGGCGAAGCAGCCGCCTTGCCTCAGTGCCAGCTCCACCCTCAGGAACTCTGGCACCTCCAAATCTGAGAGGAGGAGAGAGATTTTAAGGATATTTCCTCAAGTTTGCAAAGAATGGGGGTTGACTGGAGAGAGACCTGAGTTAAAGGCTCCCTTGCTCACGCTGGCTGCCTGTGAGCACTTAGAGCCGCTGCCTGATGATGTTCAAAGGGATGGATGGATGGATGGATGGATGGATGGATGGATGGATGGATGGAGAAAGACTTCTCTGGTCCAGCATCTCTGCAAGGAACCACGATGGAAAGAGCAGAGACAGCTGTCCCTGCTTCCCCTTGCGTCCCTCCAAGCTGTCAGCAGTCCTGGGAGGACACTAACAGGAGGAGACAGGCAGATCCTGGTGGGTCTCTGCAGGGATCGAGCTGAGGCAGCACAGGGATTGTCTGCAGTAGCTTGAGGTTCAGTCAGAAAGGAAGCACTGAAGGCATTGCAAAGTGTCAGAGCAAAGTGAAGACACTGAAGCACTTCCCAAAATGCCCCTGTGGGCCTATTAATTGCGCTATTGGATCTTCCCTCTTTTCCAGCAGGTTCCTAGCAATAGGCACGCAGCCAGCTTGGCCGTGGGTTGTGTTTATTTTTTCAGCTAATGTAGCAGCAGGATCAATTCCAGCCAACAGATCTGGAAATGTCAGAAAAATGATGTCCAGTTCCCGTGGATAATTTGTGACACACACCTGGTAGACGGTCGTTAGCAGCACAATTAATCCAGGGCTGGGGCAGAGGGATCGGAACCCCTCCAAGAAGTGGATGCAAATCATGGAAAAAACTATCATCAGGAAAGCAATAAAAGCACATTTGCCCTGTTGATTACCACTGCCTAGATGGGAAAATTGCACTTGGAAACAAGGCAACACACACAGAAACTCAGCTGCAAATGTACCTCTGCCCGCAGGACGGTAAGTGGCATCTGAGTGGTGCTCGCCTGGCACCGCGCTGCAAATGTGACCGTCCAAACTGAACCATCAGAGCTTGTTACTGATTCCATTAAGCTTTAAACAGCACTTGAGCCTTGCTCCTTGCTCACCCATGCTGGGCTTGGGTTATTTAACACATGGGCACACAGGGTCCAGCCAGACCAGGAGCTGCCAGGAACCCGACCGCCCGTACCCGCTGCCCCAGCCCTGCCAGCCTGCCAGGGAGCACAAACCTGCTGGCAGCTTTGGCAGGTGATGGAGGCTTCTCCTGGTTTGCTGAGGAAGAGAAAAAAAAATCTGGAAAAAAGGCTGTGCAGTAGGGCCTGTTGTGACAGGACAAGGAGTGATGAGTTTAAAATAGAGGAGGGAGATTTAGATTGGATATTAGAAAAAAGTTCTTTGCTGTGAGAGTGGTGGAGCACTGGAACAGGTTGCCCAGGGAGGTGGTGGATGCCCCTGGATCCCTGGAGACGTTCAAGGCCAGGTTGGATGAGGCCCTGAGCAACCTGATGTAGTTGGGGGTGTCCCTGCTTCTTGCAGGGGGGTTGGACTGGATGACCTCTGGGAGTCGCTTCTAACCCTGATCATTCTATGATTCTATGATTCTGTGATTCTATGAAAAATAACCCAAAAGGGCAGGAGTAGGCTAAGAACAAAAGAAAACAGATTTTAAAATTTAAAATTTTGCTTTCTCCAGTTGCTTGAGTGGGATTTCACCAGGTGCCACCTTTCCGTGGTCCCTGTGAGCACTGGGGTCTGCAGGTCAGTGCTTGCCACACACAGACTCTTCTCTTTCATCCTCTTCTCGCCTCTCTCTTATTTTTAAATATGCAAATTCATCAGAGGAGCGTTTCAGACTCCTGACTACAAATAGATCTGAAGGGCCTTTGAGCTCTTGAGAGGCTCCTGCCTTACTCTAAAAGAAAAAAAAACCCCAAACCACAAACACATGGATGCTGTGCATTCCCTCTACAGCACTTCCATGATGGATCCAGCACAAGGTCCAATCCTGGCTCCAAGCAGCTCCTGTGTGTATCATAGAAACATAGAATTGTTAAGGCTGGAAATGACCCCTAAGATCATCCAGTCCAACCATTAACCCACCGCCACCAAGTCTACCCTTAGACCATGTCCTCAAGCACCGCATCTCCCCGTCTGTTAAACCCCTCCAGGGATGGGGACTCAACCCCCTCCCTGGGCAGCCTGTCCCAATGCTTGAGGACTCTCTCAGGACAGAAGTTCTTCCTAAGATCCAACCTCAATTTTCCCTGGCGCAACTTGAGGCCATTACCTCGAGTTCTGTCGCCTGTTACTGGGGAGAAGAGACCAACCCCCACCTCACTGCAACCTCCTTTCAGGGAGTTGTAGAGAGCAATAAGGTCTCCCCTCAGTCTCCTCTTCTCCAAACTAAACACCCCCAGCTCCCTCAGCCTCCTGGTAGGGCCTGTTCTCCAGACCCTTCACCATCCTCGTTGCCCTTCTCTGGACACGCTCCAGCACCTCAACATCCCTCTTGAATGGATCCTCACAGCATCATCTGCCTAGTGCTGGTACCTGCCTGCAGCGAGGATGCTCCTGGGGTACAGGGCTCCCCCATTCCATCCTTCTGGATGGATTCAGCTCCATCCCAGGGAGGAGTTTTGGGGAGGAAAGTGCTGCTTTGATGAGCAGAGGGAATGTGGGGCATTAACTTGAAAACACTGAGCGTGAGTCATAATTCTCAAGGAAAAAAATAAAAGTAACCAAAAAATAAATATGCCAGCTGGGAAACACGAGGGGTTTGAAAATCTCTGATTGGCTCTGATTGAAGCATTGAACTGCAGCAGGTCTGCTGGAGAAACCTGAATGAAGACACTGAGGCCCTGATTTGGCTGAGCACACCCGGCTTTGTGTTGCTGGGGGTTCAGCACCCCAGCAGGACTAACCCAAGGCAGCAGAGCAGGACAGAGGGAACTCTCCAAAACCAAAAGCAATTCCTGTTATTCTCAATATTGCAATTTTTTTTTCTCTGAATTTAACACCTTGGCCAGATTTTGTTTGTTTATTGTTGCTCTTATTCACTCTGCTTTAGATGAGGGATGTTTGAGGCCCGTGGGGAGTGTGGGCTGTTCCCTGGGTGAAGGGAGGAGAGCCCCAGCCCCACACAGCTCACACACCCCCCTCCAGTCCCCCCAGCTGAAATTCCTGTTTATGGCAGTGTTTGTTTACCCACCATGACTTTTAAAATGCTAAATGCTCAGTAGGAGATTTCAGTTTGGATTTGATCCCCAGGCTGACCCGTGGTGTCCAGTTTAATAAGGCTGGTTTATGTATGCTGTACCCTAAATCTAAAGGTCAGAGGTTTGGTGGCCAGAAACATTCAGTCTGCACAGATTGGGCCTTTTAAACCTCCTTTTAAATATTTATGACCTTGCTTCCATGGCTGCAGGAGAATGTTGTAATAGTATTAGGAGAAAAAAAAACCCTTCTGTATCTAAAAGCTCAGCATGGGCCATTTTCATATATTATGCATCACTAAGTGCTGTTTGTGGCCATTCTTGGTGGAGTCTGGACTGTGTCACAGCAAAGTTCAGGGCTGTGCAGGGCCTGGGGTGCTGGCAGCACTGTGCATCAGCCCAGGCATCACCTCTGCCACGGCAGGCACAGCCCATGGGGTGGCTGAGGTCCTGGCAGCCTGGCATCAGGGTGGTGGGGTCCCTGCAAGGAGAGAGACGTGGTGCTGCTGGCTTCTGACCTGCTGTGGATCTGCTCTCCTTGCTGACCCACAACACACTTTACCCAAACACTTTGGTCCAAGCTCCAGAGAACCATGGATGGAGGACCCCCAACGTTCCTGGTCCCTCAGCTAAGGACCAGGCTCTTGTTTGTGCCAGCCAGATGCTCAGCAGGCAGCAATTCTGCTGTTTATGCTCTCCTGATATTTTGCTGAGAAGTGTCAGAGAAACACAGGGCACCTTCAGCAGAGAAACATCACCTGGCTTCCCCAGCACCATCCATTCCCATCGGAGCTGTGTCCCACTGCTGCCTTCAAGGGCTCAGCTGAGCCTGGGGAACCATCTGGAAGTGAGAGCAGGTGGGTTGGATGTGATGGGGAGGATGGAGTCAGAGCTGTGGATGAACATCACCCCCTCCATGTCACGGCTGTGGGACCGCCCCGATGACTGATGGTTTCTGAAGAGCAAACTGGGAGGTCAGCAAAGCTGTTATCACTTGTAGGCTTTAATCAGCTTCTAATTAAAACTGAGATGGGCTTTTATCCCTCTGCAGAGCAGTGCAGCTCAGCTTGACTGATGCCAGGTGCTGCTGGAGAATGGCCCCTATTACCCTTATCTCTTTGATTTCCAGAAGTGCTTATGGTGTAGGGGAAAGTGCTGTGTCAGCTCCATTTCCCAGGACTCATGAACCTGTGTGGGGAACATGATCTCCCATATGAAGTCATTTTGTGCAGCAATGAGGGGAAGATAACTGGATTTCCCCCCCCACTGCACTGAAATTCCCACCCCCCAGCTCTCAAGAAATAGATTGATGGACAAGTAATGGATGTACAGATGCAGGATGCCACAGGCTTCATTTCCTTAGGAAATCAAGTTTAAAATTAAGGCTAATCAGAGTTAAAAAACACTGCAGTTACCCTAGACCAAATGATACTATAATGTACTTGGTATAGTACATTCTCAATAGCAAAGCAGCATCTGCTACATAAAATGAAATGTGTGTGTCACCATATGTAGGCAGCATAATGTGGACTCAAATTAAATAAAAACATTTCAGGGTATATGGTCCAATATGCAATCTGGGCCCTGGGAAATGCTGAGATTTACTCTAAAGTTCTTAGCAGTTGGCTAAAACACCGAACCCAAAACAGTGCAAACTTGTTTTTTTAGCAACATAAGCTGTTGTCTGCACTTCCCTCCCTGTGAGCCAATATTACTTCTGGAAATTCAGGAATTTATTGTTTTTCTTTTAATATATTTTGTTATTATTATTTCAGCCTGGCTTTTTGTTGGCTTTATTTTTGTCTAAAGCTTTTTGCATCTTTCCAGTCAATGCAAAATGTCTGAGAGGGCAGAACCCCAAACAGTATCAAATACTGCTTTACATCTCAGAGCTGCCCTCCAGAAATACCACAAAGTCTCAGAGAGTTCACTGGAGCTGCATAAACCAGTCAGGCAGCCTGTTATCCATGTACCACATGTAAAAAGAAAGAGGTAAACTCTGCAGAATGACTTGACTCTCACCTTTTCCAGCTATTTTTTTTTTTGCCTCCTGAGATCTCTCCCAAGCAAGGGTCTTCTCAAGCAAGGCTGCAGGATTTAAAGGAGATGAAGATGCTAAACTGCATGAGGCAACCTTCCCTGGGTGACTCAGGCTTGTTGAGCCTCTGATATTAGTTGTTATCCTCCCTGACCCCATTTGTTGAGAAGAAAACAGGGTATAAAGTGTGGATTCCCTTCAGGTGTCAGAAACATCAGGAAAATATTGGAAGTTTTGCCTGGCTTGGGCAGCAGAGGAGTTTGTTATGGTGAAGCACTCACCTTGTGTGAGCTCAAGGCTGCTGGGAAGCTGGTGAGCCCTTTAAAACCTGCTAATGTGGATTTTGTTTTCTTTTGAAGAGAACATATCAAGTGCAGAAACCACTTTAAAGTGCTGGGGAGGAAGGTAATGTTTGCAGAGGAGCTGCAAATTCCACCCTCCTGCACCAGGTTTGCCTGGCATGAGGTTTTATCTCTCTTGCTCAGGTCCTTGAATTATTTGGATAATGAAGAGGCCAGGAAAGGCAATGTTCTACTCTTTAAAGGCAGCAAAACAAAATTTCCAACTGTGAGGCTTGGACTGAACCGTTTGATGAGGGGGTATAAAAAAAAAATGACCATACCAGAAAGCAAAGGGAAAAAAAACCAATGCTGGTAATGGAACTAGCTGGGCAGCCATCTGGAAATTTTGGATACGCCTGTAAGGACTCTGGGAAGTCACCAGGACACAAAGGCAAAATGCCTACATGCTGCTTGCACCCAGACAAGGAAACTCGAGACAAATGACAGGGAGAAGACTGTAACAGATCTGTTTCTGCCTGAGGCACTGCGGTTGACAGCAGACTTTGCCTTGGGGTCATCTGAGACTTCATGCAGCGCTGTGGGGGGAAAGGACTTGCAGGGATGGGAGGAGCTGAAGCACCTATGCTGGATGATGCTGCTGCTGCTGTCTCCTGCATCCCCCCACCACCCCATCCTCTTCACCACAGCCAGCTGGGTGCTGATTCATGCAGCAAACAAAGAGACAGGCTGCAAATGTGATAAAGGAACCCACCTGGTTGGGGGTTGGTTTTTCTGTTGCCATTAGGTCTGTCCTTTCTGGTTGCCTTCCCACTAGTCATCTCCTGCACCTTCCCTGCTCTTCAGCTGCCCTATTATTTCCTCTCTCTGATGGAAGAGGCTGGTTCTTACCATTCCTCCTGCACACTGCTGGTTTCTGACCCGTTCTCACTTTGTCTCCCTGAAGAATCAGTGGATGAATTGAAGTCTGGCAGTATCTGCTCCTCAACCCACTTCTGAGAAGGAAGGCAAAGAGCTGCAAAGAGAGAGGGATGTTGTCCTAACAGAAAAAGACACGTTGTGTTCACAGATGCATGTGTGCACCTTGCTTTTTGTTCTTATCCCCTCTGTCCTTCGGTGCAATGTGAATCCCTGGTGCTCAGGTGAAAATGCTTGGGAAGTGGCCTTGCCTGACCCCAAAGCAACAGCCCAAGAGACCAAGTTCTCAGAGAGGAAGGTATATCTGTGAAATTTGCTTGAAAACAGCTGAAATTTGCCCGAGGTTGTTTACAGTACTTCAGGGTATGTGCAGACACACAGCCAGCTTTTCCATTGTCCATGTGAAGATTGTGAAGATTCGTTCTGCAGTGGAGATGTGACCGGGCTGTAGCCATGGTACCCACAGGAAGGCATCTGCCAAAGCATTGTGTCCCTCCTGGACAGAGGCTGCTGCTGACACCCCACAACTCTGCTCCCCACAACCCACTGATGATGGTGTGACCAAGTTCCTCATCCTGAGCCTTAGCTCTGCCTCTGCTCCATGACAAGGAAAACTCTCAGCCTTCCCCAGCGCCCAGTTTCCATCCAAGTGGGCACAGCCCTGCTCCTGCTTCACAGTCCCTCCCACCGTGTCTGCATGGGACCTAGAGGTGTCACCACCTTCAGACTTGGCTAATCCATGCCATCCCTTGTGACCAGTGGACCCTGCATGGCCATAGCAGCTCTTCCATGGGTGGTGGGGAGGTGTTCAGGGGCCAGTTATTGAGGATGTGTTCAGCTGGAGCAGCCAAAGAGCAAAGCAAGAAGCAGGCTCAGGCATGGGGGGTGATTTGGAAGATCCAGGAGTCCCCTCACGTGCATTGGCCAAACACACTGAGTGCATTGGCTGTCCCTGTTCTGAGTGGGCAAAGGCAGCTGCAAACAAGATGTTTCTGGACATAAAAGGCACATGGGCATGTGTAGCATCATTTTTCAAGATGGGGAAGAAAAAAAATAAATAAACAGCCTGTAAATACTTGTAACCCTGGGGCAATAGAACCATATATCTTGCCAACATATGTGGGTTTTACTGTTCCATGACAATTTTCTTTGCTATTCATGAAAAAAATCTGTTGGTGCTGTTACCTTGGCAACTGCCGTATCACGTTGTGGTGATGCTCTGCCTTAAAGCAGCACATACAGCTTCGTGGAGCCCTTCCCTGTGGAAAGGGAGCAGGGCTGAGCCCACCCCCTCACCAGGGATGCTACAGGAGTTGGTGACAGGACAGGAGGATGTGCATTAATTTAGGTTTACTCTTTGGACAAGAAGCTACTTTGGACAATGTGATGTATAAATTTGCAACCAAAGGGGGTATTTTCCAGATGTATTGGCACTTTGTAAGGGGAGGAGAAGGACATTAAGGGACCATGAGCAGGCTGGATGTACAGCTTTGTCCAGGTGTCACCACCCCTACTGTCCCCATTAGCATCTTCTACTGGAGTGGGCCAATGTTCCAGGAAACACCTTTTTGTTTTCTTTTGGGTTGATAGCAGTAAAAATGACCAGTGGAGAGATTCACCCCCAGCATCTGCAGCTGGGATCCCGAGGCAGTTCCTAGGAGATGAGAAGAGGAAAAGCTGTTGCACAGGGAGCCCCAGCAGCATCCCAGCTTCCAGAAGAAAACACCCTGTGCTCATCACCAAGCCTGCATGAAATGGGCTGCTCAGGAGGATCATGCAGGTAGGATCTCCCCTGAGGACAGATTGTCCACTCCTTGAGTGTCAGGGGCTACTTAGCCAGCACTCTCTGAAGCCCCGTGATGCTCATGCCTGGCATGTCTGCCCCTGACATTTTCCTGGCAGTGGGATCAATAGTTTGGGTCTATTTGGAAAAGCAGTTTTATACTGGGCAGCCCTTGATGGTCCACTACCAAAATATCAGCCAAGCCAGTGGCCCTGTGGGGGTGAGGAGGGTGGGG
This sequence comes from Heliornis fulica, assembly GCA_013399135.1. Taxonomy (NCBI): domain Eukaryota; kingdom Metazoa; phylum Chordata; class Aves; order Gruiformes; family Heliornithidae; genus Heliornis; species Heliornis fulica. Next base: position 25,582 of record VXBZ01004883.1, on the reverse strand, counting down.
TGTGGGGCAGGATCCATCTGGCCTCCCTGATTGTACAAGAGCAGCTAATTGGGAGGAGACAGGCTGGCTTTCCAGGTCCAGCCTTCAGATGAGAATGGTCATATCTCCCTTGGAGCTGCTGCAGGACCTGTCCCATGAATTGGGCTGCCTGTTTCACCTCAGTGAGGATTTTGAATATGGAAATTATTCATGGTTGCTGCTGGAGTCACCAGCCTCCTTGGTGTCACAAGCAGGGAATGAGACTAAATGCGAGGGCTGGAGGATGGTTGGTGTTATCATATCTAGCCTGGGGGCTGCTGAGAGTCTCCTACTTTTTCAGCCAAATTACTGCAATTGGGAGATCCCTCCTGTTCCACTGAGCTTGCTTTCTTTTGCCCTGTGGGTGTACCAGTGCTGTCAGAGCTGACTTCCACCTCCCAGGTCCTCCTGACAGCCACAGTGGCTCCTGGGAATCAGCTGAAACACACCAGGCTGGTGGGCCTGGAGAAGTCCCTCCTCAGTGTGGGGTGTCCCTTCACATCCCAACAAAGGGATCTGGGCAGTATCCCCAGTATGACCATACTCTGCTTGGGGGTGCCAGGGCAGGGAACCCTTTTCCTGGGAAGGAATTAACTTTCCCATGGTTTTCTGCAGATGATGCTTGTGCATGGAGCAGCAAAGAGCAGGACTGGGCTTAAAGAGCATTTCAACACCCCCACCTTGAGAAAAGCTTTGCACTGGTACACCTGGCCCCAAAAATTCAGATGAAAGTATATATAAAAAAAAAATGGGAAGAAACTTTCACTGAATTCATACAAAAGGCAGGACAACTGAGTGTGGAAATAGGTCTTTGGAAAAAATTGTGATTGATATGTGCCTTTCCCTATGTAACAAAGCACTGTGAAGCCATTGTTACCATGCCTGGAAGAGCCTTCATCTCAGAAGGGAGGAAGAGAGAAAGAGGCACTTGGCTCTCCCAGAGATTTTCAGGGAGGCAGCAGGCGAGAGATGACAGAGCCTGGAAAGCTCCCAGCGAGGGAGACCATCAGCCTGTTCTTTGAGGAGAAAATGGGGAGGGTTTGTCCTAGTAAAGGGCAGAGAGAACTAGGCTGTGTGAGTTAAGGACCACCGTCTGGCCCCCTGCAGGGAAAGCAGCGAGTGGGTCTCTGCTGTGGAAGGGACGAAGCAGCCAGGACCCAGCGCACGGGGAGGCAGCGTCAGGCGGGAGCTTCAGCATCCTCGGTCGAGACTAGAGAGGGACCCACATCCCCCTCCAAATGCCACGGCAGCGTTAGCTCAGCCCTCCCAGCTGCCCAAGTCCTCTGGTTACCAGTGCAGAGGAAGGGGCTGCCTGCCACCCCCTGTCACCCCCTGTCGCCCCCTGTCACCCCCTGTCCGAGGGCTTGCCCAGCTCCGGAGGGCAGTATCAATTAGAGAGCAGGGTGCTGGCCGAAATTGCATCTTATAAATCAAGATGAGAAGCCAGAAGTGGTTTGATCTCCCCTCCTGCATCTCACAGCAGTTTCATTGAAGGCATCTTGCCTGTAATTTCTGGAGGAGCTGGGATGTGTCTTTCAGAAAGGCTCTTGGCTCTGATTTAACTGTGTCAAGCAGTGAAGAGAGGGCACCGAGCCTTCAGCTCAGTTATTTCACAGTCTGATTATCTTCCCCTGAGGGAAAAAACAGGTCCTACTTCTACTCCAAACCGTGGACTCTTGGCTTTTTTTTTTTTTATCAGATAAAAGAGCCTTCACATAGAGAAACCTTCCCCTGGGCAGCCTTCTCTGCCTTCCCCTTTGCTGGTGAGAGAGTTGGAGCTTCTTTAGTTGTGCTCCATGGGCAGGTTCTCCAGACCCTGAACCCTTTTCAAATATCTGGAGGTGGTTTTCAAAGTCTGGATTAGACTCTGTGGGAATCAAAAGATCTGATTTGTGTTCCCAGGCTCCTCTGCTGTGTCACACTGGGCAATCTTTTCCTTTCATTCCTCTTGGTTTCTGTGATTTATGTCCTGGGAGTGGAGCTCTGAGGGACAAAGCTCTTTCCCTCAGGGCCTCACACTCTGAAGCCTGGAGCTCAAGCCCAATAACAAAGTTCTTGATATTAATTAAGAAAGACTTCAAAATAAGAATATATTAAAATAAATTGGAGAGCAGATGCTTTTGTCATTTACCCAGGTGCAATGCAGGGCTACTACCATGAAGGTCACTGGAGCTAGATGTGTATAAAAGTGGGGGGATGGGGATGGGGGGGAGGAAATCCCCCTTTGGGGGATGTCAGAAAGCTGTTTCAGAGCTGTATCTGGTACTGATGCAGAAAACATGGGGTTTAACTTTTGTTCTGAGGTCTAAGACACCCAAATTAATGTCTCCTCCACAGGCCCAGCAACTGAAGGTGAAGCTGATCTGGCTGTTGAAAATGTCTGTGCAAGAGAAGCTCTTGTCACTAGTTCTGCACCTCTCAGGTCTGTTTGCAGCCCCACAAGCCCTGGCTGAACATGAGCCCTCACATGATGCACCCAGAGCTGCATCAACCCCCTGCTGCCTCCTGTTGAAGGGTTAATAGGAAGGTGCTTGGGTGGTTTTTGAAGGCACTTTAAGAAGAGCACCCAGAAGAGACATACACCCACGTGTAACCCTGCTAGTCCCCCTCCTCTCCTCCACTTTTGGTGGCAACCATGTCCTCCAATAGTCAGGGTGTCCTCCTACAATCCCTGCTCAGGGGAAGGTGATGCCTCTGGTAAAAAAAGGCCTTGAAGGCACCAGCAGGACTGTGTTCAAACCCTGCCTGATGCTTTTTGGCCTTATTGTGCTGTTCTTGATAAAGTCACAGGGAGCTTAATGTTTTTTAAAGGTCCTCAGCTTTTATGGGCTATAAAGCACTGACCTTAAAGGGAGGTGCTGAGGGAAGTATATTAAAGCTAGACCCATGTGGGATAGCCAGGCATGCCAGCTCTCCCACAGCTGCTCTCAGAACTGCCTTTTCCTAAGCTCTCTTTTTAACTTCTATCTTGATTCCTTTCCTAGAAGGGAGCTGCAGGGCACTGCCAAAACCCCCTCTCAGGAGATCTGGGGCAACATGGTCCAACCTTCCCTTGGACAGCTGCTAATGGCAGCACACAAAAGTCTATTTCCAGTTTCTGCCCAGCTGTTTGTCCCCACCAAGACTCAGCCTGGGGTCACCACACTGTAAATCTCCTGTTTTCTCCTGAGCTCTGTGATTTGGAAAGGGTCCTGTGTCAGCTCACAGCTACAGAGACCCCATCTCCTGCTCCAGTGATAACCTGGAGGACTCCAGGAGAAGAAACTCTTTGCAATAAGCAATCAAGGAGGGAAAATCCTCTTGTGAGGCCTCTGCTAATTGCAGGCCTGTGGCAAGTGATTTCTATTAAAACACTCAGTAACAATTAAGAGATCTGCATTACAGGAGTTGCCTCTGGAAAAGGGAGTGATGTTATTCACCTGCAGTGCCAGATATTGAGACTTAATTGTATTTATGAGGTCCTGGGAAAAACATGGTTTGGAAAGGATTGAAAGAGGGAGTCAGAGGTAGGAATGAGGGGTTAACAGTCCCTGGGGGGCTTGGGGAGGGTATAGCTAGAACAGTGTGGGGTGGTCCTGTAGCCTCCCTGCTGCACCAGGACCCTGGCAGGATGCAAGGGGGTGTCACCTTGCTCTGCTGCCTTGAGTTGACGTGGGTCTGAGCCCAGCAGATGTTGCTCAGAGCCCTCCTGAAGGACTTGGTGTGCAAAGCATCTTCACTTGGAGGTCGGTGTTTTTTTTTGGAGGACGGGGGCATGAGATCCCTCTCACACCCCCGGTGTGCGGGAACACCCGAGCAGGTCTTTAACCTCCCGGGAGGCAGGGAGGAAGGTTTAACCCCCTC
>VXBZ01004882.1:153052-197044 GCA_013399135.1 Heliornis fulica | reverse complement strand
CAAACAAATACAATGGATAAAGTTTAATCTTTTAGAAAAGAGTTTCTTGAATTGGACTGAAGTTCTGTTGGTAAATGCAGCAGCAAGCGAAAGGTAAAATACGTATTATTGGCAAAAGACACATCATCTATTCTTCAGAAAATGTTCCAGCATTTCAATGATTGCTTTGTTTGTAACTTAGGCTAGATAAGAAGGCGCCATTTTCCTTTTGTAAACTGTAGCGATTTATCCTGACTTTTTCTGATTGCCTTTTTTGATTAATTGCTTCATTTTCTTCTTCACCCTGAGCCTATCATTTAAATATCGTTTGTCCAGATGCACATAAATCACCAAAAGTCCCAGACCGGGACAAGAACACTTACATTTTCAATTAGCTTCCCACATTTAACAGCTGCTGTTAGTGGTGTCTGCATCACCTTGTCACACCAAATACAACACAATTTGTGAACTCAGAGCTAGGGGTAGGCTGAGGAGGGCACTACAGAAAAAATACATAGATATTATTTTATCTGTGTTTTGCACATTGTTGGGGCAATAGTATATTCAGATTTTCTTGTTTTCTTTCCAACTTGGTTTATAACGAGAACTGCAATGAGCATTTGGCAATTTTACATTGCCTCCCTATAGAAGCAGATTTTGTCTGCGGCTGATGATTTAATCCTATTGTACTCTTCAGCACTGTCCAAACAGATGTTTCAAACTTTATACACAAACCACTTTTTCAATTCTAAATTAGGTATAGTAAAATAAAGTACTGGAAACTACTACATATACATCAGAGACCAGAGGTAGAAATTGTAACCAAAAATGAAAAAAAAGGTCATAAAAACAAAATTTGAAGAACAGTTTAATGACATTTGCACAGTCATGATGTCGACACTGACCATGATATTTTAAGTTCTGGCAGCATCCTCTTTTAACATGTGCTCTGCCCTATTTTGGGGGCAGGGGATGGTTGTTTGTTTTTTTTTTTTTTTACATTGGTTGCCTCTACTTGATCTGTCTTCTCTAGAAAGCATGACATGGCCTTTACTTCTTAGACTGATGACCCTGTAAGTTAGTAAGTTGTGATACTGTTAGAGTTATGGCCAGCAGATTTTACCTCTTTGTTTTGCAGATTGTGAAGTGCCTTCACTGAACAGCTGCACAGAGCCAGACACAAGTGAGGGCTTTGCAGAACTGCATGAGTACTTGCATGAGTACATAAATCTCTGGGGCCATTGACTCAGTCAGCCAAACAGTCAGATCAATTATGTGCCACAGTGCTTGTAATGAGATTTTCAATGGTATCAGCTAAATATTAACCCTTGGTGGACTATTCTATGTTGGTTGGGGTTCTTTTTCTGTATGTGAGCAATTAGAAAGAACATTGGCTTTCCAGTACTTCAGTTTCTGTTCTGCTTTGGACTATATTGTAAACTCAGTGTAACCAGTGAATAGGTCTTGCTCATATTGAAGAAAATAACATTTTTATTTTAATGCTCACTTTTTATATGATTGTTTAGCTAAGGAAATTGTTAAACCATTCTTTGAGTTAGTTTTCTTTCCAGATGCTGCCAGCTGTGGTTTTCAATTGCAGGAATTTCATAAAATCCTTCTAGACTATATGCCTGTAAAAATAATTAGGTAAATCTTTCATCCATAGGCCTTAGTTAGCCATGTTGTACTCTACATACCAATTTGAAAAATGTCTAGTGGTCATTAAATTCAGGAAGGAAGCAAATGACTGACCTATTGCATTCCAGCACTACTTCTGATTTTTTTCTCTGTAGTATTACATGGGAAGATTTTATATGTATGTATAAAAGAATCTTACATCCATGCACTTACAGCTAGTGTTGGTTTCCACACAGCTGAAGAGGGTACCATGTGAGTCCTAATATCTCTACTTAGAAGTAGATGCAGATCTATATCAGATTGTTAGCTGAAAGGATAAAATTTTCCAAATGGAATATAGATTCAGAAACATGACAAAAGCAGCCATTTATAGGAAAATTAAACATGAGCTTTTGATTACAAATACAGCTCTTTTCAAGTCTTGCACATGAACCCTGGAAAAATTTGTCTTGTGTCTATCAACATTAATTTCTAGTAGTCCTGGGCAGTTTTTTCTTAGTAAGGGTAATCAGTGCACATAAGGGAACTGCATATAGGGAAAGTTCAGAGCCTTTTAACCTGGAATACTCGTGTTTATTTACTTAATAATTTAAATTGCAACATAATGTGTCTTATTTTAAATTTCAAAAATATACAACATGTTTTAAGAGAGGTTTTTTCACTGATTCGTATTTTATAAAGTATGAGATAGGTAGGAAGAAAGGGATTTGAGGATGCATAAGTAGAATGTTGTAGAAACACTGATTTAAGATCTAAGCAGAAAATTACAAGTTTCCCCTGGAAAATGTTAAAAATCTATGCTGGGACTATAACGAGTGAGGTCATACCCATTTCCCAACTATAATGTTATTTGCATTCAGAATGAAGCCACACTGAAGTTAGTCAGGTTGGATTCCTGGTAGTAGGTGTCTGAAGTCTGGCAAAATGATGCAGTATGCAGACAGAACTCATAATGATTACTTAAGTCAAGAGATTGCAATCCTGTGTTAGAATGCTTTGATGTTTGGCAGGTTTCCAGCCCTGTAAGACTGTGGGATTGTGTTTGCAATCAGAATCATTAAAGCACAAAATTGGATCCTGTGTGGTGGTGGCCTGGTGAAGACATTTAATGAATTTCTATAATTTCTCAACAGTTTGAAAATGTAAAAATCTATGTGGCCAAAATTAACGAAACAGAAGTCAAGGTCTGCAGGGTTGTTTCTGCTCCTCAGCAATTTCACCCTTTGTTCCTTTCCTGTGAGTGGAACACTTTGCTCTTAGCTCTTATTTTCGTGCAGTATCATGTCGATGGGTTCAACAAATAGTTTAAATGAGGGTGCCAACCATAGAAAGTCTCACAAAGTTCCGTGTGAGGATCCCACATCAGCTGAGCAGCACTCCAGGGCCAAGCAGGTACTGGAGAACAGAGCTAATCATCTCATAATGAGTTGCAGGTATATTAAGAAACCATATAAAGCATTTTGTACAAACTTTATTTTTTATCCTTTCCCTCTCCCCTTATAGGGTGATGGCTCTGCACATGTCAACAGCTTTCTCTATGGATTTGGGTGATACAGTCTTCTCCCAAATTCTATATAATAAAAGGCAAAACCAATACTGAAAAAGGCATTGGACACCTCTTGTGAAAGCACTTCTACTCTTTTCTGCCTTGTAAGGCTTTATAAAATATGAACTGGTAATGAATGATTTTGCCTTTTTTGTGTCTCTGCTTTATTTAGTTGGCCCAATATCTTTACCAGTAAAGAAAACGGAAGTGCAAGAATACCTTCCTTTGTCAAGATACAAGCATGCTGTTCCCATTAGGTTCAGTACTAACAACAGCCTACTTCAAGTCTCTACATGTATTCATATTTATTTAACTAGGAAGGCAAGTGAGATCCTGATTTCCTAATCACAAATAAACCACTAATTAAACATCCTTTGCCACCTCTGGCATCTGCCAAGATTAAACAGATTACATGACCAGATTTTGGGGTACCTGCAGTTCTCTTACTAGGAATTGATGCTTTCATTCTCTTACATGATTAAAACAGTTCAACCCTTCTGCCATTTTAAAGATTATTTTTTTTTGCCTGTATCAGCTACAGCCATACTGTAGGGCCAAATGAAAATCAGTTTTCAGACCAAACCATTTCAATGACATAGAAGCTTCTCTAGTCCCTTTTTCCTTTGGTATTGCTAGGTAATCTGATTTTAAACTATATTTTAATTTATTTTTTATCAGGCCTGTCACAGATAGATTAGCGTTTCCCTAGCAAGGAAACAAACCTAACAGCTCTATATTCTGTGCAGAGTAAAGGCTGACATATCATTGCTAAGCCTCACATTTTTAATGTCTATCATACCATACCATTGTTTGAAATATGGGTATTACAAACCTACTCCTCAATGAAAACTAAAACTGGGCAGTACTATGGGTATTGGAAGCTTTTGAAAAATTAATTATTGATGTCATAGTTCAGAGGTACTACATCTGGAGACCTCACCTGGACTACATTGCCATGCCGTGAATAAAACAGTTTTGTCTGATGGTAACAGAGAGCAAATTCTTTTTTTTTTTTTTTTTAAAGTAAGCCCCCCTTGACATGATNTTGAGGTCAGCACTGCTTGAAGTTGTCTTTGGCTTGTCTGATTGGCAGATAGTGTTGCCAGAGTCATTGGCAACCTGATAATATTAGGTCTTCAGATGAAGATCGACACTAACACAATGAAGTGATGTGCGTCAGTCACTGACAACCCCCTCCTCTGCAGGAGCAGAAACGTATCTTGTTCCTTTTAATCACAGTTTTAAGTGTCAGCAGACCAAGTCTGTGTTTAATGTGTTTGCCAAATATATCTATTTAGCACCATTACTTTCATTTAATGGCTCCTAGGGATAAATAGCATCAGCTAAAGAGCCAGGCAGATGCAGACAAGGGTTATAGATTCCCCTACGGGCATCTCTTTAAAGGGACCTCCATCATGGTCTGCCACACTTCAGCTATTTTATTTCCAGATGCCTTTTGCAGACATTACCAGCATCTGACCTGCTAAGCCAGTGGGTTTGTAGAGTTTCTAACTATCTATATAGGCTAAAAATATCGCTGACTTTCCCATGTGATATTAATAGTCTAATCACAGCAAAGACAAGCCTTCTACTTTGTGTTACTGGAATTTCACATCAATAAAATTACAGAACCATTCTGAAAACATCATTTCAGCATTTGGTATGTATTTTTCTCATTTTTGCAAAGAGACACAAGCTTCCTTAGCTGTATAATTTACCAGAACCACCCTTTTGTTGTTGTTGTTGTAGTGGTGTTTCACCATTTTTCTAATCAATACTGCTAAAATATACGGACTCAAAGGTACTCACAAACTCAGTTATACCAGGGCAGGCTAAATGTAAGTGCAGCATAATATATTACAATGTTCTCAGCCGTAATACAGTCCTCCTTATAACTTTGATTAAGATGAGATTCGGGAAATACTGAACAAACCAACATTTAATAGTAGAAAAGTCTTCCTGCAGAATTACACACACACACTCCTACTGCTCAACCCAACACCCAACCCACACCCTGTTATTGTTTGCAATAAATGATTTAGCACTGCCACTACGTGGCAATTTAAAGCAATCACAGCTTACTGGATAATTTTTTCGAACCTAGAACATTAAAAATTGAGGCCTAGAAAAGGACCCTTGACCAAAGGTTGTATGGCAAAACAGGAATGTAAAAAGTTATAAAACCATATAAGGGATTATTCAGAAATGGCATGTCTGTGTTTGGTTAGGATTTCTTTGCCCTCATTAATCTCTGAGAAAGATGTTTCACCATTTTGTTCTTCTGATATTTAGAAACCTCCCATTTTCCAGCCAATATTCATACAGAACCTGTAGGCATCCACAGTTTTCATTGCCCACATTTAACTTTGCTATAACTTTTACAGATTTGTAGAGAACTATCATGTTCTCTTTCAGCCCTCATGTTATAAAGTTAGGCAAACCATCCTGATTAGTCCACCCTTTAGTCACATAGCCACTGTAAAAAAAACCAGTCCTTTTCCCTGAAGTCCCACACTGTTTATCAGGTAATATACATTTGTATAATTCAACATATGGACAGGAATACTCCTATATTTATTCAGAAAATCTGTGATAGAAATGCTCTTTTCTTTCCTTGGGACATAGAACTTGTTTAGAATCTCCTTTTCATTTATTAACATTATGGAGCAGATGAAATTGTGTCTTGGGAATGAAGAATCTATTGACATATAATTGGTGATTAGATAGAGATTAACATCTTGTACATTTTGGGTTTGCTCTGCTGCATGATGGTATGTTTCTCTAATCAGTAATTACCATGCCTGTGACTCACTTGGCTTTTTCCAGCAGTCAGTAAAGTGGGAGGGTGGTATTCAGCACAAAGGTTGCTGCAGCGGCTCCAGATTCAGTCACTGTGGGGTTTAGGTTGCTCTACGGCACTGTGCTCCCAAGATGTATTTGGGCCAAGTATTTTGTAATTCATAAAACATTGGGACTTGCCACAATTTTCAAGATTAATGACTATAAAATATGGCATAGCCTGTGAGTAGGGGTGAGGTTTAGCTCTAGGTTGCTGTGCAGTGCTCTGAATGCAACCATGTAGAGCTGGGCTGCCTTTGCTACTGTGCCATAAATCAGGGAAGGGAGAAGCAAATTGAGTTACAGCCAGGAACACACTTCCATTTGGTTTCAAGACTTACAGACAATAGGAATGAAAGCCACTTTGTGAGCTAAACTCAAAGCTACTGTAATGGCTCCATTTTCCAGATTAGCTCATGACAAAGGAAAATGGGAAGTGTTAAATGTAAGAATAAATCTAAACTTGCTATGCATAAAAATAGATGTTTTGCTGATCTAATGCTTGTGATGGAATAGACAGGAGAGCAGCCTCAAGAAAACTGTGTTGCAGCTAGATTTTTTTTTTCTGCCAAATGCTTCAGAATAATCCCGATGTTCACTACTGTCATTAATTTTGCAGATATGTTAAATTGCAAGATAAATTGCGGCAGCTAATACATTACATAGAGAAAAAGATGGAATAAGAGCCATAAAAACCAAAATGAACATTTCACTGGGCATGCCCCTTGGATATTTTGAGGTGAAAAAAGATGTTTTGTAGGTTGTTTGGAATGAAAGCACAATGAATGTTGCACTCATTGCTTTTAATTAAGTTCACTTAGATTAGTAAATGACACTTTAAAATAAATTTTTGCCACCGTTTTTCAGGACTAGCTACAGAACACAAGATGTTGCTGTTATTTTCTAACAGGTGTAAAGCAAGGTTGATTTCATTTACAACAGAAGTGCCCTTTGTTCAGCTGAATCTCATAAAACATAAGCCAGAGTGGTGAAAGGCAGATTATCTAAACACACCAGCGGCTCTGTGTATTTCTGGGACAGTTTCTAATGGCAACAAGAGCCAGTATCTCTACTGTGCTGTTCTGAAAGATGAAAACCCCCTTCCTGTGCTGCCTTCCCTGTGGAAATAGCAGTCACATGACTGCCCAGCAAGTCAGGCCAGCTCACTGCTCTGACCAAAAATTAACTTGACTAAAAGGAAACAATTTTTTGCGTTCTCCATCAGGTCATTTTGTGCTAAAGTTTAAAATATATAACAAAGAACATGATTCTAATGATTACAATAGAATGTGTTCACAGTATCCAAAATGCAGGTATGGTTTCTAATTGCCTCATTAACTTACTAAAAATCTTTCCTTCTCCATTTCCTCTCCTTCCCAAGGTAGATGTAAATTTTGCCCATATTATTTAAGAATTGAAATTCCATAAGATCAAAACTGGACATTCAAAAGATGATGAAAAAATAAATTTTAATACACTTGAGCGTGCTTTTTTGTTGTTTGTTTGTTTGTATTTTTTACACTTAAATTTTCATACCAGGTTATATTTTGGATTAAAATTTAACCTTATATTTTAGACAGCCTCTTTATGCAGGAGGGAATTTCAGAGGGGGAAAGGTATGTTTCTCTGGAGCCTTGCTTAGAAAAGGTGACATGGCATTCCAAGATCATTGTCAACATTCTTGTTGATTTCACCTGTCTTCCTTGTGTAAAGAGCTTACTGGCCTAAAGGCAGGGCTAAATGAGGCTATAGAGCAAGATGATGGGTTGACTCCATTTTTTATATGGTATCATGTAAATACTTTTATATGAAAATGTTTGTTGGGTTTTTCTTCCCCGGGAATGTATTTAACATCCACATCATAAAATCTTTAATTTCCAAAATGGACTATATATTTAACAGATAAATACCTCGTTTGAAGACCTGTCAATAGGCTATTTGGTACCATGTTGTACAAGTTCTTCACCAACTTCCAGAGAGATTAAACTAACTTTGTGTTTTGTTTAGAAAAATCAGTAAGCAAAGGAATTGAGGTTCAACCAGGCCAAGTGCAAAGTCCTGCATCTGGGTCGGGGCAATCCCAGGCACAACTACAGACTGGGCGGAGAGTGGCTCCAGAGCAGCCCTGAGGAGAAGGAGTTGGGAGTACTGGTGGATGAGAGGCTCAACATGAGCCAACAATGTGTTCCTGCAGCCCAGAAGGCCAACTGCATCCTGGGCTGCATCAAGAGAAGCATGGCCAGCAGGTCGAGGGAGGTGATTCTCCCTCTCTACTCTGCCCTCGTGAGACCTCACCTGGAGTACTGTGTCCAGTTCTGGAACCCCCAACATAAGAAGGACATGGACCAGTTGGAGAGGGTCCAGAGGAAGACCACAAAGATGATAAAGGGGCTGGAGCACCTTTCCTATGAGGACAGACTGAGAGAGTTGGGGCTGTTTGGCCTGGAGANGTCCAGGGAGGTGGTGGATGTCCCATCCCTGGAGACGTTCAAGGCCAGGTTGGATGAGGCCCTGAGTAACCTGATCTAGTTGGGGTTGTCCCTGATTCTTGCAGGGGGATTGGACTAGATGACCTCTGGGAGTCCCTTCCAACTCTAATCATTCTATAATTCTATGATTCTATGAATATATCAGATTAATCTGACATCAGCTCTTTCCTTAGCCAGGCTTCCATTTCCATCCTTTTTTTTTAATTAAATAATAAAGAATGATGTAAAAATCTATAAAATATATTACCTGGGTGTAGATGTTTAATTATCCAATCTTTCAGTATTGATAGAAGACTATTTTTCTGTAGTCATGTAAGTGATGGTGTCCGATGGGTTCACAGAATTACCATCATGCAGATTTTGCTAAAGGTCTTGAAATAGACTTCCTCACCCCAGCATAAGGAAGTCTCCCACCTAGCATAATACAGCTATTTCCCAGTATGACTAGCCACATGCAAGAGGCTGAAATTCATACTATAAGATTATTTGTGAGATCACTGATGTTTGTAGAAATGGAAGAGATCAATCAGTCTTCATTTAAACAGAGGTATCGTTTTGCATCTCCAAGAAGCTGCAGACTCACACGCTCAACACTTGTTATTTCTCTAATGTTGTGAATTTCTGCTTTCATAGGATGGAGTTTCAGCATGGGCTCTGCCTACCAGTTCCACAGCTGGCGAGTATTTGTGATCGTCTGTGCCCTGCCCTGTGTCTCTTCAGTGGTAGCACTCACCTTTATGCCAGAAAGTCCACGGTTCTTGCTGGAGGTATAACTTTGGAAGAGTTTCTAGATTCCAGTTAAATTGTTTCTGTGCTTATCTGTATAATGAGTGTTTACATTATTTGCTGTCTATAATTAATATTTTAATCTGTATGTTTGTTTTATGTTAATCTTTTTGATCAAATGTTTAGGTTGGAAAGCATGATGAAGCTTGGATGATTCTCAAGCAAATTCATGACACAAACATGCGAGCTCGTGGTCAGCCTGAGAAAGTCTTCACAGTGAGTATTGCTTTTCAAGCTAGTCGCTTAGCACAGCAGCAAGCTTGCTGACTGGCAAGGTCTGGAGTGCTTAAGTAATCAGTATGAATACTTTGCATGAAAAAGCGAATCATTTGCTTTCTAAATACTTAGATATAAAACCCAAATTCCTACTTAATTTTTTTATATATGCAACAGATGTTAACACATCAGCTTTTGGCCAGCATATTCGTAAGGGTATGAAACCATAGTATGACAATTTTTTCTGGTGTACCAAGATACTTAAGATACTTAATAAGTACCAAGATACTTAATAAACTCCATCTGTGTTCCATTTATTAAGTTTACTTCACCCTTAGTAATGAGTAGATACATTAGTCCTAATTAGTTGTCTTTAGACTTTTGAATTTTTTTTTATCAGCTTAAAATAATATTTTTAAAAATTTGATTTCACTTCTGTGAAATAGTAATTTCAGACATTTAATTTTCTGAAAATACCTGGGAAGCTCAACTGCATCTTATTGACTTGCAGGGCTAATGATAAGGCCATATTCAAAGTATTGATGGGTTGTTTCTATTTGGGGGACAGATTGACAATTCAGATGTGGCATTCTTTTATGAAAACTTCCTTATTTATGAATACTGTATACAACAATTTTATCTTCCTGGATACAGTAGGACCAAACAGCAGAATTGATTTTCTTTCTTTGAAATCCTGTCTGCCTTTCCAGCTTCTGCTCTGCTGTGGGAGTGCTGGCACTCTGCTCCCTCTCAGAGCCATGTGTGGGATGTTTTTCCCCTTCCAGAGGCCTTCTTCCTACTTTAATGCACACGTAACTCAATTAAGAAATCCTCTTAAAGGTTCTGCACTTGCACGCAATCTCAAGGAATGACCATCTGACCATATAACCTTATTTCATTGAGACTTGCAGTGAAATGCCTTGGACAACAATTCCGTCACCTCCATTTTTATTATTTAAAAAAAATATTTCTGATTTTGTTTATGAATAAGCAGGTTTGCCTACCACCATACATCTAGGGTGTAATAATTTCCTACTTGGATGTTGCTGCTCTGACCTGCTTTCAGAGAGAGTATGTCTGCCCCTAGACACCCTTTGTTTTTCTTCTGCCAGTGTTGGTATTCACTGACTGACTGCAGTCAGCTATAGCACAGACCCTGTCTCCCTATGGTGTTGGTTTAGGCAAGAGGAAGAAGACAGAAATATGCTGGGACAAAAGTTGGGAGGAAGGCTCAGCCACAGCCTCACATCAGTTTGACATAATCATAATCACGTCCTAAAGCAGCCATGGAGAAGAAAAGAAAGCACATTCTTCTTGTTTCCAGTTCTTGTGTTCTTGCAAGTCATACTGAACCATACTGAACTCAGTACTTTGTTTATACCTATTTTTGTTTATTCTTCAGCCATGAATAAGGAATCAACACAATATTATTGGGATTTTGGGCAGTTTATGCCATGAATATTTGGAAAGCTCAACTCCAGATATCAAGATGTTGAAGGATTAGAAATGCTTTACTGTATTTTGAGGTTACACTTGTATACAGGGCTCTATTTTTAGCTTGTATTAATGTGATTAGATGATGTCATTGTCTCATCATTATATGATAGATGCATTTCATCTTATGAAACAGCAACAACAAGAAAAGAACTTACACATAATTTGTTTGGGTCATTCTTTTAGTCTCTTTTTTTTTTTTTCATACAGATTAGTCCTGGATATTGTAATATTTTGTCTCAGTAATTTATTCACTTAGTTCTCCTAAACCCAGTTGCTTCATCCAGTAAAATTCTATGACTTAAGCTTTAATATTTTCCTTCATGAAACTAATTACCTTTTAATAGCATATTTTCTACCTCTACAGCCTATGTAACTTTTCGTCCATTGTTGCTGTAATTTTAGTCTGCTTTCCTTTTGTATCTCATCCTAATTATATTGATGTCGTCTTTTCCTGGAAGCATTTTTTACAAGTCATGCTTATTCTTGTTACTCATATTATTGAGCATGTTATCCTCAAACATCTACAACAGAGAAAGCATCAACTGATGAACAGTTTGGTTTAGAGTTAGAAACTCAAAAATGGATGCATTCTCATTACTGACTGTGGAGGTAGTGCACTTTTGAAAAACTTTCCTGAGAGCAGTGACATTAACAGACATGGTAATAAGTTGATAGTATCTTCTGTTATGGGACTACCCAAGTTAAACTTTATGTATATGCTTAAATACCTTCATGGGTCCCTTAAAATTTACATTTTTGAAATCTCTTTGTTTGAATGTTTGTTTAAAAAAATCTTCATATCCTTAAAACAGATTCTCTTCACTGTTTCATTGCCCTGTGTTAGTTAATCTTTTTTCTACAAATATTTACCTTCTCAGTGTGTCTTATTTTGTAAAATTTAAAACATTATATACTTCTAGATGCTGCTTTTAAACAGAAGTTCCATTTTCATCAAAATAGGTATTCTTTATTGTCTGGGTTTTTTTCATTCTTCATGTACTGACAGCTGAATTTGCATGGTCCAGATGGACCATTGTCCTGATTCAATAGGACTTGTCTTATGTAAAAGAACCATCAGTGCCAGGGCCTTTTTGTATCCAGTCACGTACAGTGGACCTATGATATATGCATGTTTCCCCCCCCAACCTTCGCGGCTACAAATGGATCAGTTGGCCAGGACAGT
The DNA here is from genome assembly GCA_013399135.1 of Heliornis fulica. Classification (NCBI taxonomy): domain Eukaryota; kingdom Metazoa; phylum Chordata; class Aves; order Gruiformes; family Heliornithidae; genus Heliornis; species Heliornis fulica. Next base: position 184,872 of record VXBZ01004882.1, on the reverse strand, counting down.
TAAAAGGTTGACCCCGAGCCTTCAAGAGTGGTATTGTTTTACTAAGTGCCCAAGTGCGTGACTTGTGAGGATGTCTGTATGAACAAGGTCTTAAATAGTTTTGGAGAACTCAACTCAGTCTTATATATAACATTTCATAAAAACCAAGGAATAAGCTTAAAATCAATTGAATGATGCAGACAGAATTAATGCTATTGGAAGAGGCATGACAAGAAGGGTACAAGCTTTTGATAAAGTCATGGTTAGACAAGACAGTGAGATGCAGTATCTCAAAACCAAGGATGGTAACAGCTAAAACCACTCAGTGGGCTTTTGTTTGTACTTGTTCATGAGATGAGGCTGCTGGTTCATCTTAAACAGTGTATGTCTAAAATCAGGGGACTGGAAACTGGAGCTTTACCATCAATATTGCTATTCTCTGACGTCTTGAAATCCACTATGATACATCTGTAGGTGGTGGTGTCATTCTGTTAAGAAGAAACACAATCTATTGCTACCTTCAGAAACTGCAGACAAACAACGAACACTCAGTCTCTTGCGCTCTCCCTCCTTATATATAATCCCCTTCCCCATTGTATTTATTTTCTTTCATTCTTTATTTGCCCTCTTTTTAAATAAACTGCAGATATACTGCCTTTTGTGATATATCCATGATCCTGGGACCAGGGTGAAAGCCAAAATCAAAACCATGCAATGATATGAATTTGTCAGGTCCTGACTCTGGAAAGACCATATAGCACATTTCTGTTCTGCCACACAGGAGGGTGCAAGTGAAAATTAGCACTCTAGGCAACATCACATTCTCTGTCAATGGTAATTCTGTGTTTTTCCCTGCTGTCTGTTTATCTCATTTCACTTTAGATGAAGTAAATGATTGCGCATAACAACAATAACGTGTGGTTCCAGATCATTTCACCTTTTTCTCCCTTTATTAAAAAGAATAGTTAAAGTCAACATCTGAAAGACAAAGAGAGTTCCCTGTCTAACACTACAGGAAATAAGACCAAAAGAAAAATGTTACTCTACTATTAACTCCTGACACTTCAAATACTTCTGTTTCTCTATCATCTTTAATCAATAGACTTTCAACAATGTTGTGAAACCAAGTCAGAAACAACTTGATAGAAAACTCAGTACAGACCTAAGTGAGGGTTTAAATAATGCTTTATCCTTTGTGGCATTAGGAGTATGTACAGCAACAATCCAGCAGAACCTGGCAACCTTTTTTCAGTCAGGGGAAATGGATTTCCTGCAAGCTTTGAAACTAGAATTTTTCCAATACAGTTGAATCCATAACGAACTTTGTGGTTATAGTGTGCTACTATTCCTTTATATTTCTAAAGCATTTCTAGTAGACACATCTGTAATTTCTGCTCATTTTTAGCTTATGGGATTTATTAAAACCATCCAATGCTCCTCAACTGGCAATAAATTATTCAAGAAAATAAATGTGTTTGGTGTTCTGGTTTTATTTCTAGGTTAACAGAATCAAAACTCCAAAGCAGATTGATGAGCTCATCGAAATAGAGAGTGATACTGGAACTTGGTACCGGAGGTGTTTTGTTAGAGTTCACACAGAGCTGTATGGTGTAAGTATGAACATCTCTGTTTGCTCTGTAATTACCTTTCTTCTTTACAATTAGCTTTCAGAAATAGGATGTATTGGTCAGGCTCATGTTGATGACAGCTGCTTTTTCCATCCTGAGAGATTCAGGAACCAAAATAAGGTTCTGGTTTCCTAATCCAGAAAAGGTGCAGGAGAATCACACAGATTTGTCCCGGCTTCTGAGAAGGAAAATGTTGAATTGATCTTCACATAAGTGATGGCTAGTAGTTACATATCTGTATCCCCAAGCACCACAACATAATATATACTGGGAAAGCATATCAGCATATATTTTTGTAAAGAGATGACACATGATGAGATGAGAAATTATCAGCAGGAATGTGAGTTAGCCACGTAACTTGAAAATGGTTAAGTAGTGAATAAATTGTGTAAATGATTGTCAATAAAACCTTTATAAGGCATCATATCTGCATTTAATTTTAGGCATGTCAAATCTTTTACCAGAAAACTATGGTAAAGCAATTTCAGAGAGTTATGACTGTGCTCCATATCCTTTTTTGCTTTTTTGCAAAACCAAAATTATGAAGTATCTTTGAACTGTGTAATAAAAATAGAGGAAAGACTCATTAATTTAAAAATTTAAAAAGTGAAAAATAGCTTTTCACAGCTGTTAAAAATGTGGCATCTTAAATTTCTCCAGAGCTATGATGAAGTGTTGAAAACCTAGACTTGTCACAAAATTGCCTTGAAAAATGGGATTTTCCCCACTAAAAAAAAAAAAAAAGAAATCCAGAAAGGCTTTGCCTTTATAAATATTTGGCTGAAGACTGAAATGTTATGATTTGGCCTTGCTACTAAAGGATTTGCAGCTTGAGCTGATCTGCTCTCTCTGATGCTATGAAGAAGCATGCAAATATGAATCAAAAAGCTTCTATTATTTAACAGTTTTATTCAATGTATGATTGAAAATAAATCTATTTCCTAATGATTTACAGATTTGGTTAACATTTATGAGATGCTTCAACTACCCAGTCAAGGACAATACCATCAAGCTTACGGCTGTATGGTTCACCCTATCTTTTGGGTAAGAGTGGTTGAAGTCTTCAATAATTATTGATAGAACTGACAGACAGAAGAATCATCTGCATGCAAATTTCCGTCATCGATTATTCTTTTTTTTCAGAAATGTTTTATTCTGTACCTTTCCACAAAATGTTGTATTTATTTACTAGTCTGTACTTGATTCCAAGCCTGACTCATTGAGAAAATCTGCTTCAGGAAACTGGCATCTTCTGGTATCAGGATCTTTCAATATTTTTATTTTACGGAAGATTTTATTATCATTATCCTAAATAAAATTTGTCTGTTTATTTATTTATCAGTGCATTTGTTGATTTGTTTGTTTGTTTACTTATTTATTTATTTGGAATCTAGCTATTTATTTATTTTATGGAGCAGTTGCTCCTCTAAAAAACATTCAAAGGAGGTGCTCATCTTCAGCTTGCACAGTTCCAAAAACTGCGGTTGGTGACTGAGCTTTTTCTGGTTTTCACAGTTACTACGGCTTATCTGTCTGGTTTCCTGATGTCATTAAACATCTGCAGTCAGACGAGTATGCTTCCCGAGTGAAACATTTCCACAATGAGGAGGTTTCACATTTTGTCTTCAACTTCACACTGGAAAACCAGATTCACAGCAATGGAGAATACATCAATGACAGGTTTACAGATTTCTTAATGTCCTGACGTGGCTGGAATACACAAATCCATGTTTTAAAGCATGTCCTAATAATCTAATACTTATCTCCATTAGCTAATGATAGGTGTTTTTGTTGTGTTTTGGGGTTTTTTTTGAGGAATCTACTTCTGTTCTTGACTTCTTAACACTTGTGTGTGGAGCTTGGGAAGAAATGGACCTGTACATGCTCTGATGGGTGCCTGTGTGAGGATCCCCCAAGCAAACCCAACTTTCTTGTCATCCTAAAAAACAGAACAAAAAGCCCAAGTTAACGATACCTCCTTTCACAGTGAGAATCAAAAGTTTTCAGACCCAACACAAGCAGCATATTGTAGGAGGCTGGGATGGGTTTACTTCCATCTATATTGCCGCTGTTTCTCCTACATCAGTGAAAGACACTTGTGGAAATGTCAGTTAGGATCTTATCACAGAAAAATAAAAGCTAAACAATACTGCAAATCAATTAAAAATATGAACAGCTCTGAAATGGGAAGCAACATATTAGCAATGTGGTATTGTTTTTTTTTTAACTGAATCTAAATATAATAAGGCTCTACCTGAACTTTACACAAACAAGATAACAGAGGAAAATTCAACACAGCTGTTTAAAGTATCTGGTTTCTCTTAAGTAATATACAGAACAACCATGTGAATGTGGAAGTCATGCTGCTAAGTAGTTATTATTTCCATAGGAAAACCTATATCTTAGTGAATAAAATTAATGTTATTGGTAACAAGGTGCTATTTAAATTATTTTAATGAGAATTTGAGTTTTGACACAGTTAAAGTTTCACACATTGCAGAAAAAAATATAATAGCTTTCTCATTTTAAAACTAGCCATATCTTCCCAGGTCTACTCTCTTCTAGGAGGTAGATATTCACCTGAAGGAAGAAAACCATTTACTGCCAATAACTGACAGCAATCTATCAACTTTGGTCTATCAATTTGAAATGAACGTTCTTGTAAAATACTAAATCTGAACTAATCTGATCTAAGCCACTAACTTACTCTTTCAAATTTGAAGATTTAACAAGTTTCTGACTTTTACTTGAGATTCACAAAATATCTTCCACTAAGTATGAAATTCACTTGATATTCTTCCACAAATGTTTTGAATATTCCACTTGTACTCAGTCTCAGTGATTCCTGCATGTTCTTTCTTATCTGGAAGATCAATCAATGCCTAACTTTTTACTTCATTACATTTCTGTCGGGTTTTAACTCAAATCATGGCAACACCAATTTTAATATAGTCACAACATGCTTCCTGTCTAAAGGTAAAAAGTGTGTCAGAAGAGTGTAGGACACATAGTCTGTCATTTCTGCCCCAAATGACTAATCTAATTGCTAAATTTTCTTTGTTCTCCTATGGAATTCTGCTACAATTTAAAATGGAAAGTGCTGTATGAAAAATGATAATGAGTTGACACACCCAAAAGTTTTACAGCATTTTTCTAGTCCAGTAACACTTAAGTAGAAAGTCACTGCTACTAATACACTTCATCACTGACTTTTCCTATCTATTACTTGATTGACAGCTGTGATCAAAGACTTAGGAGTTAAATAAGAGTCAGTAGAAAGGAGGGTGTTCAGACATGAGAAAAGATACTGACAATTTGTATATACCTGGTTTATGTACACAGTAATTGCAACTGCATACACACATACACCAGAGTAACAGACACATACCTCCTTTAGATATCTAACTGTGTAACTGCTAACTGTGTTCATGCTAAATCATTTTGCAAAACTGTTTATTAACATTTGGACTGGTATGTTTCGCATTTGAGCTTGATACGGTGCTCACTGTGTTTATCCGGAGAAAGAAACATTCTTAAAAAAAATCATTGATTCCAACTTGTCACTAGCAGGTGCTTGTTTGTTTCAAGAAATTGTGTTTCTGGAGCATAATCTGCCACTTTCCAATTGTAATGTCAAATTACAAGTAATAATGATTTTACAAGCCTATTCTATGAATGTCATGACATTGCTTTTGTTTGATGAGTAAGGACGAATAACACCAGAGATATTATCAAAGAAATTGTATTACCAGTTGTGGCCAGTAACTTTGTGGAGCTATTTTTCTTATTGATGCTTTTTTCCTGAATAATAGAATCTATTTAATCATTATTATGTCTTCAGAATGTCTTTAGGGCATCACTGTTACCAGGCTTGAGATTTTTTAGACCTATATATTACATAAACTTGACTTGTTGCTTTTTCAAACTTCAGAAGATAGACTGACAGAAATTATTTGTATTGGACAGGTTTATTATGATGAAGTTTAAATCAGTAACCTTTGAAGATTCACTTTTTAAGAACTGTGTGTTTGAAGACATTACTTCACTGAATACATACTTCAGGAATTGCACTTTCGTGAATACGACCTTTTACAATACAGGTATTATGAGTAAAACCACTAAACAACAATCATTGTTCAGTTGCATGCTGTCATCTTATGTTTATATTTTCTAGATTTCTGATAAGGCTTACAAAAAGCACAGATTCACAGAATGTCAGGAGTTGGAAGGGACCTCGAAAGATCATCTAGTCCAATCCCCCACCTGAGCAGGATCACCTAGGTTACACCACACAGGAATGTGTCCAGATTGGCATTACTGAAAATAGAACTTGGCCAACAAATCTTTCTGGAAAGATGGGACACTTCTTGTCACTTTCCCATAACTTCAGTTATAATAATGATAGGGTTAGATTTCAGAATGAGTAATGCCCAGATTTCTTCACATGGAAGGAAGGCATTATGGATTCATGGTTATAAGGCTGACAAGAGGAACAGAAAGGAAGTCCAAGTACAGTGAGAGATGTCTGAAATGGCATTGGAATAAAAATGGCCTGAATGTTTGTATGTAGTAATTATCTGTGTTTGAGCTGAAGACCGTGAGGCCTTCTCAGAAATGAAAATTATTTTAAACTGAATTCTGCATGAGTGCTTCACTTGAAAGGAAGTCAAACCAGACCAAACATGGTCAACAGTCTCATCTGAATGGCTGTCTGGTGTGGAGAAAGGTCTGATGCTGAGCAAGACCAAGCGGGAGAAACTTGCAGATACCCAGTGCTTTTTATGCAAGACCAGATGTTGCTGAAAGACCTTAACCAAATACAGTCCCAGCAGAGCTGAAATACAGTAATATCACTTGCCTAATTCCAGGCCTTAGTTGATTTCTTTCATGAGCTTTGCATATTTTCTATTAAGATAAAAAGGGATCAAAATTAACAGCAATAACTAGACCCATTCTACAAAGCAATGAAAGCTCCAAGTTGTCATTAAAATTTCCTAAACTTGGAATGTTTTTAATTAAAAGCTGCACGTGGAGTTGGCTGTTTGCTGAAATGCTTCTTTTTCTTCTTTCCACAGATCTCGAGCAATATAAATTTGTTGACAGCAAATTGATAAATTGCACATTTTTCCACATCAGGACAGGATGCCAGATTTCTTTCGATGATGACTACAGTGCCTACTGGATTTACTTTGTTAATTTCCTTGGAACTTTGGCAGTGTTACCAGGGAATATTGTGTCTGCTCTCCTGATGGATAGAATTGGACGGTTAACAATGCTAGGTAGAGACTTCACTTTAAAACAGAAAATACCACCAAAACCTACAACTCTTTTTGATGAAGTAACATGTTCTCTTTTGAAAGAACTTGTTTCAGAGAGATGCAAAACATTCCTTCTGCAGATACTTTGTTAATATGGCATCATTCGTCCTGTTTTAAAAAGCCCACAATTTAGAAACTCCAGGAACAAAGAGCTCTGGAACCAGTTCTGCTATGCCTTGCCTTTCCAAGCTAATATTACAATACTATTATTTAGACATTTGGGATGAGATTTTAGAGAGTGCTGACCATTGTTTTGTCTTTGCTCCAGAAGAAAGAAAAGTGAGATGTGCACAGGTGACCTCAGCTAGTGGAGAAACTCCTTGGAGGAGTCAGATGTCCTTTGCCTGCCATCTATTTTGCAAAGTAACACAGTTGAAAGATAGCTCCTGGGGAATATCTGCAATGAGAAATCTGTTTCAATTTATTTAAATGACTATGTGAAAGTTCTTTGTGTTAATTCACTAGGAGACTATCTCTATATAAACACAATTCATAGAATCATAGAATGGTTTTGGTTGGAAGGGACTTTAAAGATCATCTAGTTCCAAACTCAGTGTTTTTATTACTACAATATATGAATGAGTTTAATTTAACTGCAGATGATAAACAAGGAAGAATGGAGGTATTTTTCTCCGGACAGCTTGAGTTGGTGGTATATCTCCCAGTATTTTAGTAGTTACATTTTTTTTTTATGAACCTTTTATAATGTTTGTCAGCAGACGAGGTCTCTTGGTTTTTAACTCAAAAAATGGGCCAGTTATTTAGCTACACTGTGTGCATATAGAAAGACAAACCAAAGACAGATCATTCTTTAGTACAGCTTCACTTCATGTTTGTTTTGCTTGTCTTGTACTTAGGTGGTTCCATGGTTCTCTCTGGCATCAGCTGTTTCTTCCTGTGGTTTGGGACCAGTGAATCCATGATGATAGGTATGCTGTGCCTCTACAATGGCCTCACCATCTCAGCATGGAACTCTCTAGATGTCATTACTGTGGAGTTGTATCCTACAGACAGAAGGTATGTGCAGATACACCTCCCTAAACTCATTGACACTATCTCTATGAACCGGCAAAAATGGTGAATAGAAATGGTAATGTATGAGCTTTAAAGAGATAGTGATATTTTGAGTGCACCAAATTAATAGCTTGTCTTATGAATACTAAGGAGAATGTTGTGTATTGAGAGTTAAAATGTAACAGTCACATTTTCTTGAATAAACTGGCCATATGTACCTGTGACAGAAAAGACATTGCTCATATATATGTTGTAGTTCGCACTTTTTTCCAAAACTTCCAGAAGTGATGGAACTGTCGCTGCCAGTTTTTGCCAGCTGGGTTATAGGGAAATGAGTAATTATGGAAGTCGCTTCCTCAACATATCTCCTTTTTTTTAAACTCGGAAAAAAGCTTCTCCAATTTTCATAGAACTATTTGAGAACTAATACCTGCAGGGACTACAAAAAAACATGTTTCCCAGAATTTTTTTTCTATTATTTCTTTAACCAGATTACTTACAGTTTAACAGCCACCATTTCACACCTCTGATGGTCCTGTCTTTTCCTCTAAGAGTCCTCTGATCTCCATAGCTTGGCACAACTTGCCAAAGTTTGCTGGAAATTTCCAGCTGCAAGTAGGGCTGAACAGCTTTTATAGGAACGTATGGTACATGAAGCTGCCTGCTCTGGTTTGCCTATGAGGTCTTTCAGACTTAAGATACAGCCTTCTTTCACATCAAAGCTGCATCCAGTGAATCTGGTCTTGAAACTGGCTTCCAGTTTCTCTTCAGTGGGCAATCTAGGCACAAAAACTTTGATCACTCTGTCACTATTTTACTGTTCCAATAGCTACTTTTTTTCTTACTCTTGATCAGCTAAATGACTAAAACCATCAGCAAAAGGCATCTGGAGGTTGGGCTGGAAGAAAAGTTTGAAGAAGGAGGCCAGTTCATGCCGTCATTCACAAGAGACCAAGCTGGGCAGCCCCTCCTTTTCCTCTTGTATGACTCCTTTTGGAGACCAGCCAATTGCCAAACCTCTGGGAGTTTGCCAGTGTCATGCAGAGTAATACAAAAGGTGTTTCATAAATTGTAGTCCAGGTTATGTAGGGATCATACTGGCTTTTAGCCAGGTAGGAGTGTGGTGAGCAGTTTGGAAATGTTCAATGTATATGATACACAGCACACATTTCAGTTTCCTCTCCATCAGCTTGCTGCCTGTCTGCAGGGCAGAGTTAAGTTTGCTTCAGATTCTTAACAGATTTGGATTCTTTCACATTCATCTACCTACTTGCATTCTAATTTACTAATGCCTAGATTTGAGGTAGTGAAGTAGTTTGTCCTATATTCTTGATGAATACATTCAAAATGTATGCCATTTTAGCATAGCTTTTTGCCTTTGTATTCTTTATAAAATCTCAGTTAATTTGCACACTGCTAAAATAAGATATGTTGGAGGGTAAAGAGATTTCAAATGGTTCTCAGGTAGATGACAAAGTTGTGTGCAAAGGTGAAAATAAGTTATAAATGCTTGTGGTAGGTAGGTTTCTGTCTTCCAGATGGCACACATGGTGGTAATAAATAATCATTATGTAATTTTACATTTTTTTTTAAACTTGTCAATACACAGATTTTAATGGACATTAATGATGTTTAGCTATAAACGAGACGATTTACAATAAGTAGGTAAATCAACCCAGCTCCACAGTGTAAAGAACTTATAATCACTCACCTTTTGTCTCATCTTTTGTCTTTTGTCTCATCATGTCTTTTACCTTTGCTGTTCTGAGCTGGTCAGTGGCTTCTGAACAGTCTTTGGTAGGTCATGACCTACTTGAAGGCCAAACCAAACTATTCCATAACTCTAAAAGCTCTGCTCTTAAGGAATTATTAAATGCCTTGCAAACATTTTTTAGTTCTCTAGAGATCTTCCCTACACTTTCATAAACTTGCCATATTTTCCAAACAGTGCTTTGAAAGGAGGTGATGCAGAAATGGAGGTACAGGAAAAAGACATTGTTAAAAATGAGTTTAGATGCCTGAATTGACACGTGTGGTACCAACAGCCTCAGTCGTTCTGCTTTTTAGAAGAAGGAATGATCTGAAAGCTGACTTCCACTGCAGCTGTAAGTGCTAAGCACTTCAGCAACATAAACGTGAAGGTGATAAGCCAAGCACCCAGAAACAGTGAAATGCATACTTAATGGCTGTTTTGTTAGCTTTAAATGACTTTAACTATCACATCAGATACAAAATCTGTGGCTGGAGTAGGAACCTATATTTTCTTCTGAAACTACTTAACTACCTTAACTGAGATACTTTCCAATATTGCAGTCCCCAATCTTATTAACAGTTAACCTTCCAACTTCTGCAGCAGATGAGGTAAACCAGTTTTCTTCACTGCATTTATGTTTTACCCTCAAGCTCTCTTTGTTCTCTGCATTGGCAGAGTGATGAGGAAAAAAAATTGCGTGATGAGGTAATTATGGCTTATGTTGTAATGTGTGTGCCCAAGGGGCTTGCAATAATATGCACAGTTTCCTTACTCTGTCTGTAATAGAAATATGAATTTAAAAAAAAAAAACAGTTAAAATTCTCTGAAGAAGTAACATTTAGGAGATTTTTATGACTTTTCAATGCAATCATTACTTTCAAGTAAATAATAAATATCTTCTTGTGAACTAACTTTGGAAGAACCAACTTTATATGCCAAGACCCTTGTCAAGGAGTGAATACAACAATTCAAACCTAAATGGAAAGCGAAATAGAAACAGGTCTTGTCCCACAGAGCAAATCAATATCAGAGTGCATCTGATAACCAACAATTCACCAGTTTTACTACAGCTGGTTTGAATCTTGACCAAGAATATTTAGAATTCAAGGTGTGCTATGAAATGAAGTCATCCTGTTTTGCTTTTTTCTAATACCTCTGAAATTAGTTCATATGGGTTTGGTCATAATTAAGAAGTTGCCTATCTTTAGTTAATTATCTTTTACTCTTCTTCTTGAGCCCTGAGACTGTATCCCTAGAAAAATCAACATTGTTCACATGGTATCCTAGCTCCAACTTTGTACTGTTGTGGCTTTCAGAAGAGAAGTTTTCTATTCTTGTGAGTCATAACATAGTCGTTGATTTGCAAAAGTCTTCCTGACAGCTATTTTCTACTGCCATCCTGTGGTTGAGGTACAACTTAGTTTTGCTGAAATTTCATTTTAGTGTTTTTTAAGGCATGACAAACTGAACTTCTGTAATGCCTTGGGCAGTAGTCCAGGCAGGAAAGCAAACTCCATGGTTTTACTTGCACACTAAACATTATAATTGGCCAGGCTACAATACGCACTTTTTAACTAATTTTTTAAATATCTTAAACTGTCTGGATATAGAAAATTAGCCATAGCACATTTAGAAACTCTGTTTTAATAGTCTTTGTGTATTATCAACACCCACGGAAGGGATATTCAGAGATTTTTGTAGTTTGCTGGTTAGGCTCAGCACTAGCTCTGACAAGAACTTTACCCCATATCTGTGCTACATATTCAGTAGCACTCCACTGCAGGACCATGATGTTTTTAGGTGCTCTGACCAGCGATGGAAAAGTGGGCCTGAAGTATTTTTTACAGGAGCATAAGCACCTGGTCTAAGGAGAAGTGTATTCAGCAACCAGGAAACAAAATCTTTTAATCTAGACACTTGGATAATCCCTCTATTTTTAACTCTTTGGACTCTTGCCATTTTTATGTAGGGCTTGGGTGAAAGGAAGTAAGGGGTTTTCTTTATTGCAGCTTTCCCAGCAACAGAAGTAAAATACATTGGGGAAAATTCCTTTTCCTTAACATCCAACTTTCTCTCAGACCTGACACTTTCTGGATTTGTCTCTTATCCAAACTAAAATCTGTAATTATTTTTTTAGGCAATCACAAATTGATTCACCAGCATTATCTTACCAATGTTCCTGAACAATTTAATTATATTCTTTATCTGGATAAGATATTTTTACTACCAAACTCCCCTGACCAGTAATAAGTATTGCTCATGTAATGAAAAAAAAAAAAAAAAACATCTTTGTGCCAGTGCTTCACCCAGTAACTGATGAACATACTGGAAATTGTTGTATATAGTAAAGGTCTTATGCCTTTAGATTTTTTTACTTAGTTTATTCATTATGCTGAGATGACACATCATGTATCTTTGAACATTTACAGACTTAGTAAAGTAAGTCTAGCACTTGCCTTAAACACTGTAGTAAAGACTGTACTAGTGCTTCAAAGGAAGACTATGCTTGGTTATGTATGTGAAATCCGGCATATTCATTGCCTGGCTGTTTTTACTCCTTTGGATTCAGCAGAATTAATTATAAAGGCATGAATTTATACAGATTTTAGCTGATTTGAATTACAAAAACTGTTCTAAGAAAGTTGTTTAAAACCCAACAAGTCTGAATTGACTATTCTTAGAGCTCAACGGTTTGCATAGCAATTTCACTCTGGCTGTTAGTACTGAATAAATCCACATTCAAAAGCAGTATCTATATTGAAATTTATGAAGGCAGAAGGTTAAACATTGACAACACTTTTCAGGTAGAGGTTGCAACAACTTTTTACTTAAGCCAGTAAATACCTTACTGTTCTTGACAATGTTGTGCATATTTTAGGTAAAAGGAGATGCCTGAAAACTGCTTAAAGATCAGAAGATTGAACTTCAGCTGCATTGTTTATTTTGTATCATCAGGACAGCCAAACACAATAAAAATAGACCTACCTTGTCTTACTCTTATTTGTTTATAATTTGAAAACATTTATGAGATTAGGCTAATCGTGACCCCTTACAATTGGCAAAATTGTATAAGTCACGTTTGCAGAGCAGAACTGTTTTCTCAGTCAGTGCCAACAAATTACCCTAATTTTGCTCAAATATAAGAGATACTATATTACAAAATTGATTTAACTGTAACAACATAATCTTGGGTATATAACCTATAATAAATCTATGTCACAGTGGCAGCCATGAATGTGTTATCTGTAGAGCCCAGCACATGAGAAGAAATAGTCCAAATTGCTCAGAAAATTATATTCAGACCCGTGCTACAACTAGTTGATATAAACAGATAGCATCTGTGAAACAGCTTACCTTCATAAGACAGTGTAAAACAACACTGAATATAACCATCCCCATATGTTACTGGCTTACCTAAGATTTCCTGCCTGTATCTATTCAAATTTGCTTTAGCTAGACCACTGTATTCTGTGGAGAGTTCTGGTTTCTCTCTGGACATACTGAAGCTGTTGATGTCTGAATTCTCCATGTGAACACTGTTTTTTTTAACCCGTTATTGTTATTTGGAGGCAAGTTTGGTTTTATCAGCATTGGAAGCTGAAGAAATAGTATTTATATGTGCAGGCAGTGATCCCAACCAGTCACCACCATAACTTTAGAAATACCGCCTGTCTGTAAATGAGGTCAAAATTAGAACAGTTCTAACTCTTTTCCTCTCCTTCCCCGGAACTGTTCACAATAGTTGCAACCTGTTATTATTCTATCACATAAACTCCCTTTTCCAGGCTGGCAGGGCTGTCTTTAACCTCTTCCTACCCTACTTGTTTGTAATGAAATCTGTTTTCCCACAGTGTTTCCTCCTCACACTCTTCCTTCCAATCCACACTCTCACTTTACCCTAGAACATGTGTCAATCTAGAGCTCCTTTCCTCTCAGGAACTTCTACCCATCCTGGTCACGATATTCTTCTGATGTTTTGCTTTATCTGCCCTTGTAGTAGAGATATTTCTGTGCTAGAGATTTTATCTTTTTCTCATAGGCTTTGAATTTGATTACTCAAGTAGGGTGACTCTTCACTGCTTCCTTCAGAGCATCTCCCACCCCTCCCTTGGACTGATTCCTCAAAGCCCTCCTTAAAATGGTCGAGTTTTAACTTTCCCATTTCTCTGAGGAAGGCATTTTCAAGGAGGTGCTCCAAATAATTCTCTGTCAAAAAGCATCAAAAGCACTCTTCCAAAATTTCCTTATCTGCTCTCAGCACTGTGCTCTTGTGTAGCCTTCACAGGTCTACACTGTCAGACAACTGATGGTTTTGTCCAGGATGTGCATGTTTAGTGCTTCTTGGGTATTAAGTACTGTGTAGAAGTACTGGAGGTTTAATCAAATTTAGGAATTAAAAACAAAAAAGCAAGTAAGGGCTCTGAACATTCAGAAGACTGATATATCTGAGTCTCTTCTGATTGTATTTCCACAGTGTGTCTAGGTAGTTTCTGCTCTGCCATCAGAATGGCCTGTCTCTACTTCTTACGTAACATTGATATTTATTGTCTAGATGGGTGTCACATCTTGCGCAAAGAGGAATTATGATTATTCCAGGCACATTAATAATTAGGCTACTTTCCTAAATCTCAGGTATTTTAAAGAGATTGAAACACTGCTGTGAGTTTCAGAAGACATAACCAAACTAATACTAAATTTATGATTATTTTAATCACACAGGAAAAATAAGGCTAAATTGTGTCTTGCCCTGGGGTCAGAAAATGCATATATTATATACACAAAGATTATACTAGAACTATACATATCAACTCTTCTGATTTTGCTTCCATATTGTTTTAGGCAGAGAGGATTGATTTTAATCTGCAACCACGGACAAGTGAATATTTAACATTAACAGAAAAAAACAAAACAAAACAAACTTTTGGGAGGTATATAAACTAGCCTGTTCCATATCTTAATTACGTTCTACAAACATTCTTTTAACTGATTTGATAATTTGACAGCCATTATACCATTATTTTAATATAGCACATTTCTGAATCTTATTCAGATTTTTTACTTTGACTTTGTGGATTAACCAGAGTTCTGCTTCTTCAAAAGAACTGGAGGGATTTTGAAATATACCAAGAGGATCTAGACCTGCATCATTCTTTTGGTGCAGGTCCTCAAATAATTCCAGAACAGGTATAATTATGAAGCACAGTATGGGAGATAGTGGACAGTGCTGAAATCCCTGGTGTCCTGGTCAATTATATGAAATGGAAGATTTTACCTCACTCCCAGTATAAGGCTTGGATGTAGGACACTGAAGGGCCTGATTGATTAGTACTATGGAGATCCAACAGCCAGATTTGCAGAAGAGCAGCAGAGGTGGATGAGCTCAGGGCCTTGGCCGCATCCATCAGTTGCTTGAGGGAGTGGATCACCTCCCTTGATACAATGGTTTGTTGTTATCAAAATTTAGTCCTGTGAAGAACATTAGGAGCTTATATCTTTGCTCTCTGCTGAGAACAAATGTGCTTACTTCAAGATGATTTTCTGTGCAGATTCTAGGATCTCTGGTAGAAGTTTCTCAAACTTACTTCCTATGAATTCAAGCTACATCCGAGTACAAGACTTCTTCCTTTTCTTCACATGCACCTCAATGCAATAACTAGGGCTCTTTTTAGTCACTCAGACCATTAGCATTTCTGTTAATCCCCACCATTTAAACTGCAGGCTTTTTCCTTCTAATGGCAGCACTTCATATTAGCAAGAAACACTGTTCTGAAAATAAACGACTATCCTCCTGATTCTTATATTTTTATCCCAATGAGCACAGTGTGAGCTCCACACAGTCCTCTCCCTTTCCAAGAAGAGATGGTACTAGATTCTAATATCATATAGACGTTTTTATTAGGACACTTCTGGTAGGACGAGGTTATTCCTGCAGCTATGAATTATGCAGTCATGTCAAAACACAATTTATTAATAGCTTGGCAGTTGACATAATACATCTGTGCATGGGATATCAAACATCTAAAATTCTTAATCCAGACTGCTAAAATCACATCACTGCAATGTAAAACCCCTCTGAGTTGCTAGGTCATACTTCTGTCGGCAACTGCTTTCCTTTTCCTAACCTATTTCATTTCCCTTTTTCCCAGAGTTTCTAGGATATCTATTCTACACCAAATGGCGTGTGTGGGTGTAGGTGTGGATGTGTGTTTATGTCCTATTCTCTTTACCTATAACAGACAAACGTTAATTATTATTGGAGGTCTCGTTATCCTTTTGAAAAAAAACCGGTTGAGCATGTATACCACCTGTAAGAAATCCACTTCTATTCAGTATCAAAGATGATCACCCCTTTATTCTGGCTACTTCATTTCCAAATCACCAGGCAGCTCTCAAAAGATTACCCACCTTTTGTCTCCCAAACCAGCATTTTAAGTGTTACTGGATTTCCATTTGTAAGTACTTAGTTCAACTGTAGAGGTGTAAAGTTACCTATTCAGTCGTTCATTTCTCATTTTGGTCCCTGAGGCAGCAGAATGCATTTGCCTCAATAAAATCCTGTAGCTGCTGAGCTTTGATTTTGTATTACAAAGCCAAGCCCAGAATCCTTGGAATAAATTCTGTTTAAGATATTGGGTCTGTACTGATTTATTTACACTCAGGATTAGCCTCAAAGTCTTTACTCCATTTTTTAACTTTCTTCTCTTTTCTGTTCTAGGGCAACAGGCTTTGGCTTTTTGAACGCGCTATGCAAAGCAGCAGCTGTACTTGGAAACTTAATATTCGGTTCTCTTGTTGGTATCACCAAAGCAATCCCTATTCTCCTTGCTTCTACTGTTCTAGTCTGTGGAGGTCTGGTAGGACTTCGGCTTCCTGACACAAGAACCCAGGTGTTGATGTAACCAGAAAAAGCCATTTAGTATTTACTTCCTTCGTACAAATGTCAACTCTCTTGACTGATGGTGCAAAGGCTTCAGATTCTCAACGCTTAGTAGAGCACTCAGATGTTCAGAAATCAAATTCAAAAGATACTTTGGAGTGGCAGAGATTTAGAAACCTCTGCATGGAAGTTTTACATTTCACTTTTGTTTGCTTGCATACATTGCTATTCAAACCACTTAACTTCAAACTGCAAAGCTACCTCTTAAAACATTTGGTGATATGACCAGGAAGGTAAAAACCCTCCTGATAATTAGATAATTAAAATGCAAGCAGTCATATTATTTAAAAATACATGCTAAATTTGGCCATGTTGTTGTGAGCTTTTGTGACAGTACAGACATGCAAATAATTACTTAGCAGTATTGGTGCAGAGAATGTTAATATTACTTGTATCAATGCATGCAGCACTGATTGGGAAACTCTACAGATTGCATCAGCACTGAGAATACTGACGACCTGCAGCCGTACTTAGACGGTAAAACATTGTGGCAATGCCTCTTTCTTGGGAAAACTTTTTAGATTACTAACCAGAGCCTGTGTTTGCTGAGGAGAAGGCAACAGCCACTGGAAGGAGATGAAAAGCCTATATGGATAAGCAGCAAAGAGAGTAACAAAACAAGCACTTTCACTCTTGGATGCACAGAAAAAATTGTGGTTTATTCTCACTTCTGGCATCTAGAATATGTTTGCCATTTTAAAAGAAGTGAACTTGTCTTAATCCAGGAGTGAATCAATGCAAATATTTATGTTGTTGTAGGTATAAACCAGGCCAGTGAACTATATGAGAAGAGTTTCAGAAAATATTTATTTATTTGTATTTCTAATATATTTTTCTTTGTCACAGAATGTTGATAAAAATAAGTGGCTGCAGAATGCCACCTAGTAAATTTATTCAGGCCATAACTTCAATATACAGTACAATGTAACTAAAACTTCGTAAAAGTATTTTTTTAATATCCAAAGAAAAACAATAATAAAACCCACCTCTATTTTTTTCAGTTTATACACTTCTTCATATAACTATTTTCTCTGCTGATTTTTAATAGATCTAGAGTTATTTCACCATTTAATGTTTTCAAGTATCTCTCTGAAAGGTCACAATAAATAATTCACGTGAAGTCTGTAACAAGTGGTAATGTCTTAGACCAAGTGCAAGGATGAATGGAAAGTATATGGTAGTAAACACATTCCTTCTATACCATATGCTGTGAACCATTCTGAATTGTCATAAAGAGCTCCTCACCAGTTCTAAAGCTCTGCAAATGGCTATAGGACCTCTGTAAAATGTCAGCATCAAAAATTAAACAGAAATACATCTCTAAAATTAACAGACAAAAGGGTTATATGCTTCAGTGACAGAAACTGACATTGCTGTCAATGGAACTAAGACAACTTTTATCAGCTGATGAACTATCTGTAGTTTCAAGTTTCAAAGAATGCATTTGGTATAAAAGATGAGGGAAAATTTAGCAGTATTTTATCTCACTATGTCTGACAACATTTGTTAGGTGGTTGAATCATTGCCAAAGAAATTAGGCTTTCAGATAAGGTCATCATGTAGTAGGCTAGATTATTTATTTTTCATTCGTTTTTCTCTTGTTGGTATATGTGAACTTAGCATGGGTAGTAATATCTGTCACTGCTTTGTGTGTCACTCATTGTCTTAGTCAAATTGGTAGTCAATAAAAGTCCATATAAGCAGATCATTCATTACACAATGTTCATTGTTTAGTTTACTGATTCTAGAAATTACATTTTTCAGTTACTGACAAATGCCTGTGTTACACATTGTAGAACCAAAATGTTAGCCCAAGATGCTGTTTTCTGCTATTACTAAGTGAGATAAGCATGAGAATTTTAAAAAAGCTTGACTATGGAAAACTAATGGGGATTTTTTTATGTCGATAACTTAAATATGATATAGTAAGAAACAAAGTTTAGAAAGTGTGTTTATTTTGCAATATAAACAGTCAAAATATTTGAGATTAAATATTTTATATTTAGATCTGACACAAACATGTCTTGAAAATTTCTAAACTATGTTTAAAAAAAAGGAGGAAAAATTATTTTTCAACGAGTTCCAGGTTTTAGAAAAAAATGCTAGCCTTAGTTTCGCTTCTGTGCCTTTTGTCTACTAGTCATAGTCTTTATATTATTTCAAGGCTGTTTTCTCCAATGAGAATTAGATCTGACTCCTGCTTCTCTGTGCCATGCATTAGTAACATGTGGCCACCTCCTTGTACTTACTGCACAACTTATTTTGAAATCTGAAGCCTCTGTACATGTTTGGGGTAAACATCATCAGCAATGGTAAAATATTACATTGTCTTGCTATGCATTATCCACTTTAAAGTAGTATATCCTGTCCACCTCTATGTAATTCTGAAGAACATTGAGATCCAACACTTCATTCCAACTGACCAGTATGGAGGAAATGAGCCATAGAAAAATAAGGTTCAACTTTTGAGGGCCATGGTTCAAGGCTAACATGCTAAAATCTCATTTTATGCTGATTTTAGTGCTGGTTCTTATCCTAAATCCTGAATACATCATAAGTATTTGATTAAGTCTGATTAAAGTAGAATATTGCCACAAGAGGAATTATTAAAGGCATATAAAATTCATAAATACTTGAACCATGCATGGTTGAAAAAGGAAAAAAGAAGAATAGTGAGTAGGAAAGGGAAGAAAAAATAAATGGAAGAGATGAACAAAGGAAAAAACACACAAATATTTCCAACTTATTAACCAAATCCTAATGCTAGGAGCTCCCTAGGTGAGCCAGTTGGCTCAAAATATTTGAATTACTGCACAAGCCAGCATCAAAGCTGTTTGAACGGTCAATTGTTTGGGCTTGACTGATAACTCTCTTTCTCTTCATGCCATTACATTAATTTCACCCCAAATTGCTTTTCTTACCAGTAGCCAAGCCTAGAGAAAGTCAAAATTCCTCCTGCTCTCAATTGCATCTGACTTCTAACTTTTAGTAGGAAGGTTTGCTACTTTTGTAATTCAGCCCTCTCTTCTCAAATGGAGATGGAAAGCACACTGAAAAGCACTTCAGACAATCTCACGCTTTTAAGGTAACAAGACTCCATATTTCCTATACAGAAGTCTGAGCTAGAGGAGGGGTCTCCTCTCAGAATGACCTTTGTCAGGCTTCTCCTGCTATAGGGGCAGATGTGGGAGAATCTTCTTGTCTGTGAACCTAACTCAGCTCTGTTTGGTAGAAATCATTCTCTTTTCCTGTTTTCTTTTTTTCTAACGTTATAGAGCCTTATCTTCATGTAACTGCACTTGAGGCACAATTGCTGATACCAGTTCTTTGCCTTATAATATAATAATATAGACCCCAGCCCCTCATTTGGACAGCATCCGTGCTCTGGGTTTTAGCTCTCTTCCCCATCGTGAGTTTTAAAAAATATCTTAATTACTCAGAGAAAGCTGTTTACATCCAGTTGCACCTCTTTACATAAACAAGATGGTATTGTACTAATACAGCCTAAAAGTCATGTTTCCTGTTTAATGATTTGGATATGCAATTGAAATTTCAATTCCAATGTTAAAAAATCAATCCTTTCACTCAGGGGGTCAAAGACACAAGAAGTGAAAACAGAAATGCTCTATTCCCTCTTGACTCTTGAAAGAAAACACATGTTTGGTAATCATATTGCAGAAAAAAACACATCTGAGGGAACTGCTTTTCCTCTGCATTTCCTGCCTTCTTGTTCATTAAACTCACAGTAAAATATTAGGTATTTGCTTGAATTAAAACTTTCCAATGCTTCTAGTTCAAGAAACATAGTATGAAAAGACAGACTTTTGTCTGCAGTTTGGAAGCTGAACAAGGATCAGGCAGTGAAGTGGAATTAGTGGAGACATGTAAACCAGAAAATGTGGAACTTGTTTCAGAACCTGATTTTAGAAAACACCAATTTATAATGCTGCTTACTGATTTCCCTTACTTTCACTCACCCTCATTCAGTCTACAACCAGTTCAGACACTGAAATGGGCTTCATTTGCTTTTTTGCTAGTTTCAACCAAGTGATGCAACATATTTTTTAATCCATTATCTGCATTCTTTATATTTGTTGCAATGGCAAACATGCTACTTCTTCCTGCACAGGAAGGATCCTTCAATATTCAGTCCTACTTTAGTGTGTATGATTATTGTATAGAACTTCATCCACATTCAGGACCATTATTTGATGGTTTGACTTAAGATGTGATAAACAGGGAAAATTCAAAATGGGCCTGATTGATTTACTTTTCTTCTCTGATACTAGGTTTAATTACCTCCAAAGAGGCTGACCTATAATACAAAGCCATTATTTATAGCCCATGGAGTACCTCATGTCTAATTAAAATGCATAAAGCAGTAATTGTTAGCAGTCTCCTCCAACAACATACACACAAGTTACATTTACTAGAATCACAGCATCACAGAGTGTCAGGAGTTGGAAGGCACCTTGAAAGATCATCTACTCCAACCCCCCTTCCTGAGCAGGATCATCTAGATTAAATCTCACAGGAACACATCCAGATTGGTCTTGAATGTCTCCAGAGAAGGAGACTCCACAACCTCTCTGGGCAGACTGTGCCAGTGCTCCGTCATCCTCACAGTGAAAATGTTTTTCCTTATATACACATGGAATTTCCTATGTTCCAGCTTGGACCCATTTCCCCTTGTTCTATCACTAACCAACACCAAGAAGAGCCTGGCTCTGTCCTCCTGACACTCACCCTTAACATAATTATAAACATTAATGAGGTCACCCCTCAGTCTCCTCTTCTCCTTGCTAAAGAGACCCAGCTCCCTCAGCCTTTCCTTATAAGGAAGATATTCCACTCCATCATCTTGGTGGCCCTGGACTGGACTCTTTCAAGGAGTTCTATGTTCTTCTTGACCTGAGGGGCCCAGAACTGACACAATATTCCAGATGCCAAAACACTACTGAAAACTGGGAAAAGTATACGTGTAATTGCTTTCTGGGTAAACAATCTTCCCTGCTTGACATAGTGCTTGCTTCTGACCAGTTCACAGTCCAATAACCCAGTAATTCGAGATTACTTAACAACAAAGGTATTTGGCTGAGGATGACCTGACACAAAAGTATTGTCCTTTCCAGGGTATTCATTAATACACATTTTAACAGCACATAGCTGAGAAGATTTGTAGTGATCTTACCCCTACTTTGGCCATCAACACTTCTGAGCTGTAGCCATACGCATCAGTCTGCAAGTGAGAGAAAGAAATTGCTGGCAGGCTGGCTTTCATCACCCTCTCTGCAGCTGGCCACCTAAGTTCATTTGTCCTTGATCCTTTTTTGCTCAGCCTCCTACTTTCAACTTTTGAACACCTACCACCTGCCACTCAGTTTTTGCCAGTAGTCCTGACCAAGCAACTTGAAGCTACTTGGGCAGCATTCCTAATTAATGCTGCTAATGGGCAGCATTCCTAACTCAATCCAAGGACAGTTTCATCTGTTTCCAGAGCTAGAGTTGTCACCTAGCGTTTCTCTCTGATAATACTGCATGTTTTCTAACCTATAATACATGTCTTCTATCCTCTTAATGTCTGCCTAGTAAATATATGCCTGTTCCTCTCTGGCTGTATGATAAAAGCCATTCTTGAACCTTATGTAGGCCCTTACCCAGTTAAAAGGTGATCCTTCAAAAGAAGACGGCTGGGAAAAAAAAGCAATGAAATGGGTTCAGATTAAATGCAAACCATGAGGAGTGAGATTTCAAGGCCTTTGGTTCAATTACTTTTATTTTTGTCAGCTGTCTTCCTTAAATCCTAGCCTGCAGCCATATAATACTGTATATTGTAAAGAAGTATTACGTAGAGGTCAATACATATATAGACACAAAAGTGGGTAAGTATACACATGTATATATACACGAACCTTCCTATAACACAGGTGGATGTGAGACTTACAAACCACAGACTCATCTCAATCTCAGTAATACAAGGCGTTACTTTCTGCATTATGCATTATGCTTTGGACACCAATAACATCCTGCTCCACTTCTTGCGCAAACTTTATTTATATGCAAAGTTGTAGGGATGCTGAGGTGCATCTTAGCTTTCGATCATTGGAAGGCAACTCCTGAAATGGTCTGAAAAATAAGCTGTAGCCTTCCCTCACCACCCCATCCCCCCAGCCACACTGTGCCAAAAAGCACATCGTGCAAAGGCACTGGTCATGTTCCAGTGACTAGGAGGCGCAGCTCTCTCAGACACATAAAATACTAGAAGCTATGCATTTCTGTCATAACCAAAATGCTCCACGTGGATCTCAATGTGTTAATTTCTGTGTTACCTGTGAGAGAATGTCCGTGTCTTCCTGAGCTGTGTTTTCCATTGTTTCTGCATACATAGCTGTGGTCGTTCTAGTATTGTAGCTGAACAATTGTTTGCTGCTGTTCTTATCAGAAATCTTTGACCAGCCTGAAACAGAGCCATTGCCAGGGTGTCTGTCAATTAATAATTAACTAAGATCTTCTACAGCAATTAATGCTGTATAAAGTAACTGTGGCTATAATGTGAGCAAATACAGGTTGAAAACAGCAGCACATGCACACAGAACTGAGGGTGAAGTGAGATGTTTCAAAAGCTCTGGCACCCACAATATTTACCTTGCCTCTTTGCAGGACATCCATACTCTCTAGCGTGCTCCCTCTGGTAGGGCGCATGCACAAAACTCAGAAACCAAAAGAAGAAAGGGTGTGTTCCTTCCACAGGATTTTACAATGTATATTTGCTATAGGAAAGACAAGTCTATGCTAAGATTCAAATGAACAAACTCAAACAGCCTGCAATTTTTAATTGTTTTGGTTTGGTTTGGTTTTTTTCCCCCATGTGCTCTATGAGTTTATAAACTGAATGCTGGTTTATACCAAACCTTTGGGAGGACATTATGAAAGGCTTGCAATGCTCACATAATAGTACTTTTGGAAAGAATTGGCTCTTTCCAAAGGGAAAACATACTCACCGAGTGATACTGTAGCATATAGTTTCTAATTGTGATCACAAAGAACAAATTAAAGCAAGAACTTGCCGCTTGGATTCGAAGCAGTAGTGGATAATACTATCTTCTATTTGGGAATTTGTAAACGTAGTTTAAAACAAAAAATTTAGAAGGAAAAAGAGAATATTAAAATTTGGAGAGATGTCTTACCAAACACAACCTCACATCACCTTTTTTGGACAAACCTTGAAGCTCTTTCTTGTTCCTTCCTGCCACAGATCTCTTCTGATATAGTAACTGATTTCATTAGTGCTTCACTAGTGAAATGAAAGTTTCACTGACATGCACAGCAAAAATGAGAGCAGGCATGAAATTAGCATTGTAGAAAATCTATGTAATTTATAAAGAATTAAAATTTTTTAAAGAAAATAAAAAGGAACAGTCTGCTAGTGACTGAACTTATTCTCTTCCTAGTGGTTTAGGGTCATACAAAGTGTTACATGGATTGAGTATCATGTGTGTGAACCGATCCCTGTCTAAATCAATGAAGTAATTTGCAGGACTTTATTTTAAATATGAATAATTTTAGCCTGGCTTTTTCCTATGAATGTAACATTTCCCAAACTGAAAAAGGATTTTTCATGACATTGCATGCTGCAAGCCTGATGAACCAACTGACAACTTTTAGCCATTTGCTGTAGAAAATACTGTATTAAAAAATCCTGTTAAAACCTCTTTTTAAAAATTGCTGTGTTATGTTCACTGCATAACATTGTGCCAACAAATTGTATCTCATACTTGCCCTCAAATACATGCAGCAGTGCACTATACCTAATCAGAATTGTGGTGTTTTTAAGTGGGCAGTTTCCTTTGCAGTATAATGACAAGTGCAGAAGTCAGGTATCAAGACTAGGTACTGAAAGTAGAGGTCTTTGCCTTCACTGTTACTTACTGGCATTGTCAGGTGACTGACCTTAAAAACTTGTCAGCTGTATAATGCTGAGCGACAGCTTGGGAATCTTTCCTAGTTTCTCGTGAGCTAGCTCCTGCTCTCAGTTTCTACTACTGAACCTCCACTCAAATTGCCAACTGCTCTGAGCCAACTAGGAGTACAATTTTGTTCACACTGTCTTTAGTGTGCAAAAGCACAGGTGTGTTAGTGTGCATATGTTGTCAAGAAAATCATAAACATTTCTGACAGTCTCCATTTCTTAATGTGAGGAAACATGTATATATTGTATATACAGTAATGAGCCACTTTGAAGTTGAAATCCCGATTCTACATGTTTACTTCCAGATCTGCAAATCTGCAACAAGATCTTGGCAATGGTCCTGACTTCTTTCTTTCTTTCCTTGTTTTCTTTGCTGCTGTGTGTGATCTGTGAAGCAGGTTACAGTCATCACTATTGCATATATGTGTTTGCATGTGCGTGCCTTGATAAATTCTCTCTTCTGGAGTTCTGAATTTTTCATTCCAAGTCCAGCTGGTACAATTGTGAACTCATCTTTCCGGTATGCTCCTCTGTGTCAGATTGCCAACTTCCAAAATGTTTGACCAAGTGTTTTGATTAAGTCCCCCGAGGAAAGCTGTCTGTATACTTGTGAAAGGGCATGCTCTGTGTAGGATGACTGTGTACAGTATAAATCTATAAAACGTGGAAATGTTTATAAATTTATCTGCCAAATAGTCATCATCCATGTAACAAATGCAAAGTTATGTAGTGTACATCAGATTAATAAAGGGGCATTTTTTGCTTCACTATATTAAAATAAAGATTTGTTCTCTGCAATGAACACATACCAAGTGTGATGATAGCCATAACACCATTCTTCACTACCCACAAAGTACTGAAAACAGTTGTTTTACTTTAATTAGCTCTTTTATAAAGGCTCTGTCTGTATCTCTTCTTTAGTGCTTGTAATGGAGGTTGAATATGTATTAAAAGAAAATATGGAACAAGTTACAGAAATTTAAATGACCTTAAAAAAAGGCAGGGTAAAAATTCCTATGGTTGCAAGTGAGAAAGTTCTTTGGTTAACCATCTGGGATCATAGTTTTATGCTATGTAATTGCACAAAATCTGGCCTTTCACTATATAACTGCACCACAGGGGTATGTTATCACCCAAAGGCTACCATCTGTGTGAACAGCATACTGACGCAAGGTATGATGATCTATATATCTAAAAGGCCAATGGAAATTCAAACAATAAACTTTGGTTCCATAAAAGCTTGTATTCACAAAACCAAACCAAAACAAAAAAAAAAAATCCCCCCCCAAAAAAAACCAAAACAAATCTCAAAACACCCAGAAAGAAAACCCACCCAAAACCACTGAAGCAGCACTGCAACAACACTAGTTCTGGAATTTATGCACTAAGGGGCTTTGAAAAGCTTCAACAGTTCGTCATATGTGGCAGCTTTAAAATAACAAAAAACTGCCGAGTTATTTATATTCTGCCATGTCCGTAGCTGTATTGGAAATACATTCCCAAATATAGGTTATTCTAACCAGATGATGGACTTAAAAAAAAACAACGCACATGAGCCTCTTCAGCTGTGTCACCAATAGGGAAAAGTTAAGCCACACATGAGTGTTTTTCAGTTTACGCAAGTCTGCAAATCCCTACAACAGAGAACATGCAGAATTTTGTGCCTGTCCTTTGAGGTTTTTTGTGATACAGTACAGAAAAAAACCCCACCCTTTCCCTATTTATTAAGTCCAAGCAACAGCAGTACTAATCCATATTTTACATCTCCCTAGAGGTACACCCTCATCTACCTGCATTTGAAGGGGATTGGTAGTATAACTATACTGCTCCCATGCTCTCATGGAGATAAAGTTCTTATGCCAGTCTCATTCAGGGAGGAAATCCACCTCTTTTGTGCAGAAGAGATAACAATACAAAAGGGAGTGTGGTGGAAGAAGATTTGCACATGTTCTTCAGAGCTAACTTTCAGAAACTTCACTTAATCTCTAGGAAGCTTCAGTGGCAGGGAATCTTGTGTTGGAACACAACGTCCTGAAGAAAGGACATTTCAGCTCACAGAAGTTAATTTCTTCTGAAATTCCTGCATTTTTACAAAGAATTTTGCAAGCATACATGTATATACATGCATACAGGTGCTTTTCTCTATGTTTTCTGGTGGCACCATATGCAAACTTTTAGAGCGTACAGGTGAACCGACTCTTTCTGCAGAAAGCACTCAGATGTGTTTTCATATCATGTTACTGACTCTCAGAGTGGACCTAACTGGTCTGTTAAGGACTGTAGTCCCAATTTCGTATTGCTATGGCAGACTAAAGTTGTATGTGTAGAATAGCTTGGGAAGATACCAAAAGACATACTACGGGGAGATTTCCTGAGAAATGGGAATAGAGAGTAAGGGCCTGATCACACCAGCCATTGAATTATGCAAACATGAAGGTCTATGTACCACTGTTGTCTGCACCAGGACACACTGCCATCCTCAAAGTGCTGTATGATTTCTGCTCAGAAACCTAAATGACGTCTCGACCTTTGGACCTACATGCAGAAGCTGCACCTGCTGCCATCAGTGGCAATGCCTGAACAAACTACCTTGGGAAATGCCTACACTGATCTATTCAGGCAATGCTTCCAGCTTTCAAAATAAGATAGATCAGTGTCAGCCTTATTGATCCATGAGCAACTTCTGCTATCCTCAGAGAAGCCAGACTGTGGCATTTCTATCTGCAGAATGGGAAATTGTAGAATTATTCCTCAAACACACCACCACCCAGTGATGTAAAAGGTAGGTACTTAGGAATCATTAGCTACTAGAATGAAGTGTGAAATGCCCGTTTTAACATCTAAAATGTTGGTTGGATATCTAGAGATTCTGACTGAATTCTGATCAGATTCACCCTAGGCTACAGATCTAATCTCAATTCTCCAACAGGCAAAGGGCACTTTAATTAAATTTTTTTCCTGATCACGCATAGAGATGTATTATTGCAGAACAGCAGTGGGTGAGTCAGTGATTCAAATAGCTCTCAATTGTGCATTTTACAAATTGTATCATAACATCTATGTGTTGTGTGCCCATACAGACTGCAAACCACTTAAGGTCAGGACTCTCAGAGGGTTCCTGAGTTTAAATAAAAAACTTCTTTTGCTTTGCAGTCAGACTGAACTTTAGGAGTAAGAAGTCAGAAGAAAAGTAAGAGTATTCCACCTTCTTCCAGCATCCTGGAAGTGAAGCAATTAGTGCATGCTTATTTTGCCACCTCATTTATCTTTGGCTACCCTTTCACCCAGGAACTCCCATTCTGTCCAAAAGTAGTTACATAAATGATTAGTTCGTTGCTGTCTGGTAAAATAATAAGGCAAATATTTCAGAGTCCTTGAGAAAATCTCTCAGCAACCCAATTCTCAGTATGCAAGAGGAGTTTGACTTTGTTCATTCTGTCTTTAGTTAAAATCAGAGCTTTTTAAATTTGGACAAGATAGTGAATCTATTCAGAAAGAAAAACAAAAACACAAAAAAAAAACCACCAGAAAATAAACCAAAATCTAGAGGAAATTAAAAAAAAACCAACCCAGAGGACACCAGCTATTAGTAAAGATGTTGGAGTACGTTCAAGGAACAGTAAGATATTACTACACTCTCAAGTAACAGCTACATCTCTTTACACCTGTGTTCAGCCATCAGAGCAGTTATTCTCAGGGTACTCAATCTTCTGACCTAGAAGACTGGGACAGGGAGCAGAATAAACCCGCAATGATTCAAGACCTACTATTCCACCAATCTGCTCTCCATCAGCTATCAGTGGTCATGATCAAACAGAGAGGTACCAAACAACTGGAGACTTCCTAATGTGATGCCCATTTATAATAAAGATCATAAGGAAGATCCAGGAAATTACGGACCTGTTAGCCTGACCTTGGTGCCAGGGAAGATTATGGAGCAAGTCATCCTGAGGGCAATCACAGAGCATGTATGTGACAACCAGTGGATCAGGCCCAGCCAGCATGGGTTGATGAAAGGCAAGTCCTCCTTCTATGACTAGGTGATCCACCTGGTGGATGGGGGAAAGGCTGTGGATGTACTCTACCTCAACTTTGAGCCAGCAATGTGCCCTCATGGCCAAGAAGGCCTATGGCATCCTGGAGTGTATTAGAAAGGGAGTGGCTAGTAGGTCAAGAGAGGTCCTTCTCCCCCTCTACTCTGCCCCGATGAGACTACACCTGGAGTATTGTGTCCAGTTCTGGGCCACTCAGTTCCAGAAGGACATGCAGCTCCTTGAAAGAGTCCGGCACAGGGCCACCAAGATGATTAAGAGAGTGAAACATCTTCCTTATGAGGACAGGCTGAGGGAACTGGGTCTCTTCAGCCTGGAGGAGACTGAGGGGTGACGTCATTAATGTTTATAAATATGTTAAGGGTGAGTGGCAGGAAGATGGATCCAGGCTCTTCTTGGTGTTGGATAGTGATAGAACAAGGGGCAATGGTTCCAAACTGGAACATAGAAAGTTCCATCTTAATATAAGGAGAAACTTTTTCACTGTGAGGGTGACGGATTGCTGCAACAGGCTGCCCAGAGAGGTTGTGGAGTCTCCTTCCCTGGAGACATTCAAGACCAATCTGGACTCATTCTTGTGTGATTTAATCTAGATAATCCTGCTTGGGCAAGGATGTTGGAGTAGATGATCTTTCAAGGTCCCTTCCAATTCCTAATGTTCTGCGATCCTGTGATTCAGCAAAGCCTTTGACAAAGGCTCACATAGTATTCTCCTGGAGAAACTGGAGGCCAATGGCTTGGACAGGTACACTGTTCACTGGGTTAAAAACTGGCTGGATGGCTGGGCCTAGAGATTGGTGGTGAATGGAGTTAAATCCAGCTGGCAGCAGGTCACAAATGGTGTTCCCCAGAGTTCAGTATTTGGACCCATCTTCTTTAATGTCTTTATTGATTATTTGAATGATGGAATTGAGTACACACTCAGTAATTTTTCAGTTGACACCAAGTTGGGGGAAATGTTGATCTGCTGGAGGGATGGAATGCCCTCCAGAGTGACCTGGACAGGTTGAATCAATGGGCAGAAGTCAATGGGATGAAGTTCAACATGGCTGTGCCGAGTCCTGCACTTTGATCGGAGCAACCCCAGGCAAGATTACAGGCTTGAGGCAGGGTGGCTGGAAAGCTGTATAGAGAAAAAGGATCTGAGAGTGTTGGCTGACACTTGCCTGAACACGAGCTGGCAGTGTACGAAGTGGCCAAGAAGGCCAATGGCATCTTGGTTTGTATAAGTGTATTAACTGTGTAGTTAGCAGTACCAGGGAGGTGATCATCCCACTGTACTTGGCACTGACGAGGCCGCACCACCCTGAATATTGTATTCAGGTTTGGGCCCTCAGTACAAGAAAGACACCAAGGCCCTGGACCTGGCAAAGGGTCTGGAACACAAGTCTTATGAGGAGCAGCTGAGGGAACTGGAACTGTTTGGTCCGGAGAAGAGGAGGCTCGGGGCAGACCTTGTTGCTCTCTACAGCTACCTGAAAGGAAGCTGTGGTGAGCTGGGGGCCAGCCTCTTCTCACAGATAACTAGCGATAGGACAAGAGGGAACGGTTGCAAGTTGTGCCAGGGTAGTTTCAGATTAGAAATCTGGAGAACTTTCTTCTCAGAAGGAGTGATTAGGCAGTGGAACGGGTTGCCCAGGAAGATGGGAGAGTCATCATCCCTCAGGTTGTTTAAGGAAAGGTTGGATGAGGTACTTCGGGACATGGTTTAGTGAGTAATAGGGATGGTAGGGTGACAGTTGGACTAGATGATCTTGGAGGTTTCTTCCAATCAAAATGATCCTATGATTCTAATGTTATGCTGATAGTGTGAACTCTAAGGAATCTTCTGTAGGGTTATCATACTGTGATTTGTGAGCTAAAATACATATAAAAGATGTAATTATTGAAAACTGGAGTGCATGGGTATACAGAGACCAATTCCAAGGGAAAAACTTTGAATTTAGCATATCAGAACTATTGACTAATCATAAAGAAAAAGGGAAAAAATGTGTGTAAGAGCATATATCCATCAAAGAACTCATCTGTAATTAAATATGTTACTTCTCACTGTTATTGTTACATCATTGTTGAAGACAGGGAAAAATATCTGTACTACGACACAGGACTCCTCCCTGTGTGAGAAGAATGGAAGATAAACAGGTCCGTGTTGACACAGTGCAATTGCCTGTATGACCTACAGGTGGAGTAGGAAAAACAACTAAAGGAAAGGATCGAGAAAGACCTTATTAGTATAAATCTCGAAGGGAGTTTCATCCATCATCACCCAGACACTGACAGAGATCCTTCTCTTGAGGGTAAACCCTCTGCCCAGGTGACTTGCGCCTCTTGAGACGGGTGAGCAAAGTGTCCGGAGTAAGGGACTGGATCACCTGTCCCACGTGTTTTGGTGGGACAAGTCTTGAGTTGGAGGGGTGGCTCTGGGCCTCTCTGCAAGCGGTGCTGCCATAACCCAATGAACTGGTCTCATGATCTCAGTGATGCCCAGTCTGCACAGGCTTCTGGTTCATTTTTCCCTCGAATTTCACATACTGATTTCAATGCCATGAGCACAACTGCTTTGGGATCTGGTTATCTGAGGATTACACTTTTTTCCCTTAGAAAAATGAGAAAGACACTTCCAGGAGGGCAATTCAAACTGAAGTCATTGTGTTTGAATAAGAGGGAGCCGCTGACACTGTGCTTCCTGTGAAGGGTCCTGGATGCTGGAACTAGGTCTCCCCTCTGAGCCTCACAGAGGCCGAATTTGTCAGTCTTTTAGACACGTTCTTCATTTTTTTACACTAATGTGAATAATGAGGAGCTTTTCAAAAGGTTGGAGCCATGCCAGTGGAAAAGTGATGGAAATAAGAACACAAGAATTAGTCTAGTGAAAATCCATGGGAGTTCAGCCTGTGCTTTATCTGTGGGGCAACTGTTGGCAGGCAAGAAATAGTTGTAGATTTGCCTTAGCTGTCACTCGGTATGCTGTAAATGTAAAGTTCCTAGCACTCTGTCTCGAGAGTAATAAATAAATAATACATTAATGAGTGAATAATGCATAGACTTTTAGCGGAGTGGAAACATTGCTAAGCACGTGCAAGCACAAAGAAGCACACAGATGCTGCATTACAAAGCCAAAAAACCCACCCCCAACCCTCACTCCAAATTCCCCTAAAATTACAACACAC
>VXBZ01004882.1:49631-146856 GCA_013399135.1 Heliornis fulica | reverse complement strand
AAGGGCGGGCGGCAGCTAGCCCCATCCCTCCCGGCGGCGGCGGCAGGATGTACCATGAGGAGCTGGCGTCCCTGCAGCGGCCCCGCTATGGCTGTGAGTGGGGGTCGGGGGGGCGCTCCTGGGGCCTTGCATTTGTTCTATTGCGGTTTTGGTTCCCTTCCTTTGCTGGCTTTCTCTGTGTTGGGAAGAGAGTTTGGGGGGGGTGGGGAAAACCCGCCCTGCGGACCCTGTTGTGACGCTCCCAGTTGTTTTAAGGGTAAGTCGCGGGGAGCTCCGGCTCCTGGGATTCTGAACAGGTTTGTTTGTTTCAAGCGGCTGTGCCTTGTCCTGAAACTTTGAGGACGGGTCATAGCCGCAGCTCCGCGGAGCTTCGGGCTGGAGCGGGAGCCTTGTGTTTTAACTCCATGGCGTGGCGTGCCGTAGGTATGGCTTTGGGTTGTAACTGTATAGCGAGAGTTGCGGCTGTAGCTTCGGGTTGTAACCTTGTAACCTTTGGATTATCACTTCGGCGTTTGGGATTATAAAAATTGAAACTTTGCTTTATAATTTTATAACCTGATCTTAGAACTTTGTAACTTTAAATACTAGCTGGGGCGAGGCCAGGAGCAGTGCAGGTGCCGGGCATCTCTCTTCAGGCGGGTTGCGTTTACCTCCCAAACCTGTGTTTGAGAACAGCCCCGGAGCCCCGTCCCTCTTCGTGCTGCGGGGCTCTCCCAGCGCCGTGCGGGGGCCCCGCGCCGGGCTGCACTTTCTCCCAGCTCTCCCACCCCGGTAAGAAGCGCCCCCGACTTCAGGCGCTGCAGAATGGGAACATGCAAATTACTTGCGGAGCTCGCAACGGCCCCGGCATCCTGTGGTCTGGTGAGCAACTGCTGAGGTCTTACTGTACCCACTTTGTTTAAAACGGGTTCTGAAANTTTTTTTTTTTGGAGAGAAACATGGAAACACTTGACAAGGTCGGGGTTCACCTCTCTTCCGCCCAAAGCAGACAGAAAAGGTGGTGCTTGACAGGGAGACCTCCAGTCTGGAGAGTGTGCCCCTGCGCCGAGGTTTTTTGGCACTGTTGGTGCCTGTTGGCTGGGGCAGTCAGAGGAACCTGCCTGTAGATTTCACTTTTTATTTGCTCTACCCAGTAGTCGTATGGGAGCTTCCTGAAGGTGTGCTCACTGCTGTCAGATCTGGCAATGCTATTTGTGGCAGTTAGTACAGACGCAGGCTGGGTGCCTGTGCCAGCCTGTTAGCAAAGGTGGATATTCTGCTTGTGAAGCCGATCTTGCCATCTCTGTTCGATGTGCTGTTGCCCATGTGGCACAGCAGCCTCTGGGTACTGTGTTGTGTGTTGCCCCACAACTAATTTGGTGCTTTGTCAGCTTGCCTGACATGCTAAAACCCCTCAAGCTTATGTGGTCTGTCCATTGTGCCCTCAGCAACAGGGTCTTTCCTGTGCGTATCTGGTCTGGCTGGTATGAGCACTCCTGAGTCTGGACATGTGGCACTTGCTAGTCTGTCATCACATACACAGTGGCCAAAGATAAGCTTTTGACTTTAAAGCACGGGGCTTTAAAGCCTTGCGCCTTGGTCCCTGTGAGCACTGAGGATTCACTTATATATCACCTGAGTTGTGCGAACTATTTTAAGAATCTCAGGCCTTGTTTATTGTGGGGAAGGAATGAACATGTTAAGGATGCTGAATACAGTTTTGGAGATACGATCTCTTCTCAGTTCCTATGTCTTGCTATGATAATTTGGGTGTTGGGGAGGGGGGGGTTCCTGCGAAGACTAATGAGAAGTTGGTGTTTTGATTTATAGCTACAGTCCTGGTGCTCTTGATTGATGCTGCCTGCTTGCTCAGGCTCCAGTGGCTATCCTGTCCCTCTCTTGAGTGAGAGGCCATGTCTGTACCACACTGCATCCTCTTCTTTGACGCAGGAACCTTTGAGATAACATTCCTTTGGGATGGGACTTTCTTGCCCCCCATCAAGGGCAGATTCCCTAAATATGCCAGCCAATGCCACTAACTTGTAAGAAAATGTATCATACATCAATAAATAAATCATAGTTGTGTCTGTAAGTGATATCACATGTGTGGATGCATGTTTAGTTTTTTACCGTCTGTCTAGGAAACCAAATATGCTTTCTTGACATTGCCTGCTGGTTTGGGATTAGGACAAAAACAGCATCTTAAAAAGAAAAAAAAAGCCAAGGCTCCAGCATTATCTGAGGTTTTATGAAACCTGTTGTGAGTTTTATGTTGTATACTTAAATAAAACTGCACTTTGGATAGCTGGCAAACAGATCCCTATGCTGAACACCACATCCACATTGGATTTCCTAGAAGAGTTAATAAGTTGTCCAAGTTAGGCTATCAAATTGCTAAGACTCCTTACTTTAGTGATCTAGGACTCTTTAAACATTTAACTTAACCTGGACTTTGGCTTCATGCTCCTGGAAGAGTTTTTAGGTTGCTCTGAAGAAGGTTGACTATTTCAGTATGACTATTCTCTGGTAGGAATTGTATGAACCACTGTGTGGCTTATCAGTAGCATTTTATTCTGATAACTGGGGGAAGACATGAGCAAATCTTGGCTGGCCTGATGGATATCATTGTGGAGAAATGTCCCTTGAGCATAAGTCCTAATAGCACAAAGTGAGTAACTAGGAAGACATATCCCTAACTAGAAAAACCTAGTTTTGCATTGTGAATTCCGCTTATGTCATAACTCAAAGATGCGCATCCAGGGAAAAGGCTGATCACTTTCATCTTTAATGTCAGAAATAACAATGAAAGCAAATAAGAAGATTCTTTTCTATGTTAGTGCTAGTTCTGGATGAACACAGTTCTTCAGAGAAATGGGAGTTGAGAGCAAAGCATTTGTGGTCTTAATAGCCTGAGAGAAGGCACAGTCTTGTGGCTTTGTGGATTGCTTTTTGAAAGGTGTCTCCAACTCTATACCCTGTAAGTAGCCAAAAAACAAAGTGGAAGAGATTTCCATTGACCATTGGTACTTCACTGGGTCTTTCAGATATTTGTGTCCAGCACCAACTCAAGTGAGATTGTATGAGTGCAAGGAAGCAGCTTATACATCAGAAAATGTGTTAACAGACACACTGCAACTGAATTAATGTAGCTGGTTTCCAGTCTGGCTACAGCTGTTGCCTGGTTTATTTCTCAACCCCAGCTCAATCAGATGTTGAGGTTTACAGAACTGTAGAGAATTGTGACTTGGGATACAACTCAAGATACAAGCCCTTACAATGAAACTACTTGGTGCTGTTGAAGATTACAATGAGGAGAAAGATGCATCTTGGGTGTCCTTAACAGATTAAACGTGAAGTTTTGAACATGGGAAGATAACGAATCAGGCAGGGGCATAATTCTTGAGAACTTTTTTTTTCTAACATTCATGGGTCCTTTATAGCTAGTTCTCACTGAAATCTGTGTGCAGAAGTGAATACTTAAGTTTTTAAAAAATGGCTGAACGGCTTCACTGCACTTCCAGGAATGCAATAAAGCTACAGTGAGTGATGTCATGAGTGTCTGGATTTGCAAAAGATTTCAGACATTTCCATGCTCAGGGCTGCTAAATTAATGTATGCCCCAGGTCCCTATATATGAGAGAAACTAGATGCTTCGGCATCATCACACACATGGATTGGAGATGAGTAGCTGAAGTCATCTCCCCTGCTGAGGCTGGAAAGCCAGCTTCACTGGACATAGATGGGTAAGTATGGGGGAAAGCTTGATGTTGGTATCCAGTAACAAGGGTACTGTACATCTGGTCCTGGCTCCCAGGTCTGTCTGTTTGGCACTAGGAGTTAAGAGATGAGACAAATAAGCAGCACGAAGCCTTATGAGTGAGAGCTGCCCTGCCTGTCTCCACAGGCAGAGCCAACCTAAAGTGAAATACAGCCTAAGTCTCTCCACAAAACTACACCTAGTTTTTTTCTTTAGGAGGATGCAAAAGCTCGCAAACCACTGGCTTTTTGTAAAACATTTAGATTCAGAAACTATAAATTTGTTTGCCTGTCTATTAGGTATGGAGAAATAAATAGCTATTTTTCATTTTGGGGGTGGGGGTGGGAATCTTTTTGTAAAAGTTCCATAGGATTTATCTAAGTGAAAACAGATGGGTTTTTAAAGCTTAAAAAAAAGCTTAACTGTATCCTATGCATATATATTCTTTTGGGTGCATGCTTTTTGCAGTACTTGTGGCTTATGTGAACACTTTTTTTTATTGATGGGTGTAATTTGGCAATGGAATACACTTTATCTCTTCCACTCTTTTGTAGGTTGCTAATAATTAAACTGCTGAATGAGAACTTGAAAAGTTTAACTACTTTGTTTAACCAAGTGCACATAATTCATTTTGTAGGAGTGGTTCTCTCTGTGCTTTTTGCATAAAGCAGGCTCATCTCCCCTGAAGTCTCTGGGTAAAGAAAGGACAGAGCTATGTTACAGCATGCTTAAAGCTACTTGAACACTGTTGAAACGGGAAATATCAATATAGCACTGGAAACAGGATTTATAGCACATGTGAGTGCACTAGATCAAGTCCAGTACTTGAGGCAGGGAATAGGAAGTAAGCACATTTGCATCTTGCCTCCTCTGTTAAGTGCTGTTTATGTTGCCTAGTTGTTCTAGCTCCAGATTTGCTTGATACTGTTGCTCATTCAAGCTGACTATGATTTACTCAGAGTAATATTACATGTAAAGTGGAAAACAAAATGCCTGGGAGTGGTAAGCAGGACTGGGTCATATTTCAGTGGTGTATGATAAGTGAGTGTGCTCTCCTGTGCTTGGCTCCTTGCAGGAAATGATTAACCTGCTGTATTTGCTTCACTTGCTCAGGCTGTTTCAGTGTTGTTTTGGAGCAGGTATCCTTGAACTGCCACATATTGTGGAATGAAAGAGAAGGTGTTGGACAGGGGAGAAGTGGTGTCCACCCAGGCCTGAGCAGTATGCTTGGGGATGGCAGGGGCTGGGTGACCCTATTCTGGGCTGAGGAGGAGGCAAGTGCAGAGGAGTGCCTGCTATGGGCACCTCATCAGCCAGTCCTTGATGGGCTGGGACAGGAGTTGTGCTCATTCGTGGCTAAGCACTTCCTGAACCTTGGTCCTTGTGTTAACCTTCAGAAAATGATGTTCTCTTCAGGCTGGTGCCAGTTGGGCTTTGAAGAGGGTTGTCTGCAGGATGAGTACTGCCTTAGCTTCACAGCTGGTGGGAGAAGGTGCTCCTGAGTGCCAGGAACAGGGTGGGTAAGTGCTGGTGACCAGCACCTTACCCCTGACACTGCTCCCATTGTGTTTTGCCAGCTGCTGTGTCAATGGCCAAGGAGATACCTTGGTTTGTGGTGCTGAGGGGCTGGTAGGGCAGGCAATGCCTGCAGATTGCTCTGTGGTGGCAAATTACCTTGGTAGATGTTGCGGTGGGCTGTGTGGCAGAAAACGGAGCAGGTGGGGCCATGGCCCTTGTATGGGTGTATTTGGAGTGGAGAAAAAGGGTGATTAGATTTGGAGATCAAGTTCCCCACTACCCATCAAGAAGTGTGATGCTGAATCAGGTGGTTTTCATACAAACTCTGCATAGTTCATAAAGAGTTTCTGAAATATGTAAACAAATCACAGGCATTAAGAACCTGTACTGATGGCCAATCTATGTTAAATTACAGATTTCTTCAAATGCATATGCACCAGCAAGAAACTTACCTGGAGGAATTATGTAAGTTCTTTGTTATCACTTCTTGCCCAAGTTAAGAAGTTGGCCAGGTATAAATTCTTTAAGTCGGATTCAAGCAGCACCTTAAAGTTCTGACTCAACTTCTGGCAAACCACCGCTGGCCCCTCAGGACCTGCTGCCTCAAGGCATAGTGCCTGCCAACCAGGCTCTAAAGCTGTCAGAAACTACTGTTCTCATCCAAAGCCAAGAGAAGCACCTTGGTGTATTGGGCTAAGCAGTTTGCAGCTTCAGCAAAAGTGGGTGATGAAGGATAAAGTCTCTGCCAGTTGTCCTCTGTGGACTCTAGCCTCCTTCTTTCAAAGCGCAGTAAAAGCTCTTGTGACATCTAGCAAGGTATTTAAATTGACTGCTGCCAGGCTCCAAAGTCTGGGAAATACCTAGTCATGTATGCTACCCATCCTCTACTGACTGTGCCTCCTGAAAATAAGGGAATACCTCTGCTATTGTATTTGATTTGTAAAGCTGCTCAGCACACTGGTTATTTGCAGGATCTGAGTCTCACAGCTTCTACATGCACAGCACCAATTAATCCAGAGGCACTTAGAATGGGAAATGCCCTAGAAGTGTTCTTCATTAAGGCAACTAATATTGAACTGTGGTGCAATGTCAAACTATAGGCCAGTGTACATTTTACTCATTTTTAGGGGGATGTTTCAAAGGTTCTACGGACTCATAGACTCTCCAGGCAGATACGGGAGTATCTAATAGTCTGGTTAAAGTGAATAGAAGCAAAGTAAAAAAACTTCAAAACTAAACACAGGTTTGCTTTGCTGAAAACATGATCCTGTACCTAGGGTCATCTCCTTTGATGGAAATGTCTGTCTTTAACTGGTGGTAACTACATCAAGATCCCAGCTCCTACTTCGCGATGACTGTTGCAACTGGTGAGGCTTCAACAGTCTGAAGTTGTGAAGTGATTTCAGCTGCCCTGTCAGGCTGCTATGGTCTTCTCCTGCCAGCACTCATACAATTGCATGGACACCTAAGATGTCAGGAAGCTAATCTCCCCTTGCAGAGCTAATTTGCATTTCTGGATTTGCAGTCACTTCAGGTCTCTGCAGGGACTAGCTGTAGATCTCACAACTGTGTCTTGTGGACCAAGGCAGGAGGAAGTTTCTGGCCAGGTGGGACTGTGGCAGCCAGAATGTAAATGTGATAAATTGCTCTGGAACAGCACCCTGAAATTGTGGTTTTGTGTGTGATTTCCATCAACTTTGCTGGTGAAAGAAGCAACCTTGACTCTGTATACAGGATTATTTTTGGCTGGAGCAGGTCCCCGGTCTGGCATGAACCCACAGGCAGCTCTGCCAACATGATGCAGTAGTCAGAGCACGGATGAGCACAAGTGGTTGGGAGCACAGCAGGTCAGGCTGATTACATTGTTATTGCTGCACATAGAGATCTGGAAAGTGTGTGCACAGTGGGGCAGCAGTACCTACAGGCAACACAAATGTGAACTGGGGCACATGGGAAGGAGCAGCACACACCACTGTGGTCTCCCTTCTGGTGCCTCAGTGCTGCTGTCATCCTGGTATCCTGCCTGCCAGGGCTGGGGCTGCTCTCAACTGTCTTGATGCCCAGGGGAATTTGAGTTACGACTGTTTCTTGAGGGGAATTTAATCTGTAACTTCACAAAGATATAAGCGGCAGTGTTTGCCAGGCAATGCCACAGTGGTAAGAAAACTGTAAAACTGTCTAAATACTGAACGATTTGAACAAGAAAGAAAAACAAATACTTTCTGTGAGATTCAAATGCTCTTAAAACTTTATTAAGTTACTCTTGCATGGTCTCAACTGTAGGGAAGAGATGTAACTTGCTTCTGTGAGTTTTAGTTTTTTGAGTCCCATTGATCTACCTGATGAACATCTGGCTGGTCTCTGCTCAGTAGTAAACAAGCCTTAGATTCCATATATTCTCAATACCATATAGTAGAAAAAATATTGCACTGAAATACCAGTGTGGATGCATGTTGGCATAACTGAAAAGGAACATGTTTAGATGAATCTGGAACAGTTTTTACCAAGGAAAAAGGGTCAGCTGTTTTTACAGAACCAGGCACATGGTAAACATGATTTCACTACATCTGAGCTCAGAAGTTGTTTTCAATACTGCTTTTCAGACTCCAGCAGAGCACAGGTTTCTTCACTATGATTTAGTGGAGCCTGGGGGATGAACTAGTCTTGTCCTGTGGCAGCTGACTGACAATGAAGTTGGGTAGGCAGCTTACCTGCAAGGGTTGGACATGGTTGTCTGCTACTTTGAAATTATGTCTCACTGTTTAACAGGTTGGTTAGAATGGTCCAGAAAATACATTTTTATCACAGTAAAACAAGCTCTTTGAGTGTGCTCTGATCTTTATCTTCATATAGATAATGAGAAGTAAGACCACATGGTTTTGCTGCAGATTTCACTGATCTGAGTTATTTTTGAACAAAATGAATCAACTTTCTTAGTAATGTGTGTAGCAACAGGCAAAACAAGGGCTGATGCTTCCTAAAACACTGAATCATGGCGATAACATTTGGTAGTTTCCTTTTTTTTTGTCACAATTCAACGAAATTAAGTAGCTCCATATATGTTTGCAGAAGTTTCTGTTAAAAATAGAGGTGGATTTGTGGCAGTCATCTGTATCCTTTTTCCTAAAACTATTGCTGATTAGGGGAGGCTGCTTCTGTCCAGGCTCTAAATGCTGCCCATTGACAGGCTTATCTGGACTCTCCAAAAGGATGAACAAAGGAGCAGCCAAGATTCCTGGTCTTGTGTAGCAGTTACAGAATTGCTCTGTACTAGCTTCTTGGGCACATCTGAGATGGAAATTGCTATCTGAGCAAGTTATTTAGATTTGATTTCCTCAAATTCTAAAGCACAGACTTTCTTGGAAGCTGATAATTTGCATGAGAACTGTTACCAATTAGAAGTATTTAACTTGGGCTCACTCTTGACAGCCTTTAGTGTACAGGCCAGGAGAAGCAGAGATACTGTCGATAAGCAATGGTTGTGGTGCTGAGACTCTGCAGAAATAGTTTCTATACAGAAGAGGAATGACAGACACTCACCCGGGCAATATCCAGCTGAAGCAATAGCTGTTTTCTCAGGCTGCACTGCTCCCTGCAGCAGCTGTAAAGGCCTTATTACAGTGAGGCTAACCATAGAGAGTGAGCTGGAAACCAAGACAAAGCTTGGAGGAAGAGCTAGCACAGGTCCTAACAAAAATCTTATTTTTTTGAAGCAGTGTTGCAACAAAGGAAACAGACAGCAGCTATGCAAAAATAGTCATTTGAGCATGTGAATTTCCTTTTTGCATTGAAACTTCAAAACTTGG
This sequence comes from Heliornis fulica, assembly GCA_013399135.1. NCBI lineage: Eukaryota > Metazoa > Chordata > Aves > Gruiformes > Heliornithidae > Heliornis > Heliornis fulica. The sequence continues at coordinate 137,796 of VXBZ01004882.1, read as the reverse complement.
AAACACACAGCTTAATTTGATAAGTTTATGCATGTTGGCTGTATATTGTTCCCATAGCAGTGATGGAAAGTTAGTTACACTTCCTTTATTTCGGTGGTCTTTGTATCGCTATTTCGGGCACAGTACTTAGTTTTGGGGTGTTTGCACAATGCTTCCGACATGCTTATGATAATTTAGTCATGAAGGATACTTAGCATCATCACTGCAGTGCTTGCATCAAGTGGAAATGGATTCAAAGCAATGAGGAGGCTGTTCTGTGGTCACTACTTGCTGCATTAATACAAACTTCACTTTTTGGAGTGGGGTATGGAGTAGACACAACCAAGTAAACTGAAAAACAAGTTCTTAAGGATGAGACTGTCAAAGTTTGGTCAGTTTAAAGAAATAAATTTAACAACTAAAAATTAGACTTGAGGTTAAGTGATTTGAATGAGAACTTCTCACTGCAGCTGTCAGGGACTTCTAGAGTTGGAAGTACTCAGCTTATTGATAAGTTATGAACATCTGGCTCAGACCATATCTCGTGATTTTGCAGTGATATGTACAATGGTAGATGTGTCACTGAGCAGTTTTAAGACTCAATATCTAGATACCAGATGTACTGAGCGAATGTGTGGTGTTTTGTCTCTTTTCAAACCTTGCTCAAAAGTCTGTAATTAAACTGAAATCTTCTGTGCTTTTGTTCTCTACTATGGTTCTAAGTTCTGATGACAAAAGAAAAATTCTTATGAATATTTAGGTAGATGAGAAATATGGACCAGAGTTGTCTAGAAGCAGTGTTGGAAATTGGCTGACAAGCAACATCTGCCTGCCTGTGTGGTGTGCTCCTAAAGTGACCTAGCAGGGAGCACTGGGAGGAGGTTAACCTGGAGACAGCTTCAATAACACTGTGAGTCCCTGCTTGCTTGTGGAGGCAGCTAAGTAGGGTGTAAAGTGACAACCGAGGTCACAGCTGACATGGGACTGCCTGTGAACTGGTTACCTGCATGGGTACACTGAGTTTGCTCTGTTCCTCTAGAAGTGGACCATCTCACACATGAGACAGGAGCAAAGAAGCTGCATGTATATTCCCTGTGCCTTTCTGCACCATTGTAGGCCATCACAATTGGCAAGGCCAAAAGGTTTTAGGGTGATATTCTAGCTTGTGAACCTGGTGCTGCACCTACATTTTTTGGGTTGTGGGTTTTTTTTTAATGGTTCCTGCTTATGGCCATCTCAGCTGCAGAAATAGCTGCTGTGTGGACAGCAGTTTTGGGAGTTGTTTCACAAGGGGCTCAGCTGCCTTCTCAGGAAGCCAAAAAATGTTGGAGGGCAGATACTGCTGTGGCTCTCTTCAGTCTTTGCTTCTGGGTGCCCAGAGGTCCCACTCATCACCTAAACATGCCATGCTTATATGGTGATGTTCAGCATCATATAGTGTTTCTTCATTCTTGTGAATTTAAGTCTCTTTTTTTGTATTAAAACTCTTCAGTTTCATGGCTCTGTAGATGCAAATTAAATGTAAAGTGCATTATCCCAAAGGCTTAAGTTCTTTCTCCCTACTAAACTTTAAGAAAAGCCATTGTGCCTGTAAATCAAAGAATTGGAAATTCAAACTTGAAATATAATGTGACTGTAAAAATCCAGGAATGAAGTGCAAGGCAACTAGAGGGAAATGTGTTCTACAAGTTAGTGTGAAAATCTCGCGGTATACATTTTTCATTCACACACTTTTATTTATTTTGAAGGAAAAAATGCTGTAATATATCAGGTGTTTTCTGGAGCTCCTTTTGTAGTGTGGAAATTTCTGATTCTTCAGACCTTGGTCTAGAAGGACTCTGCAACAGACTAAGTGGGAAAGGAGCAGGAGATATGAGTTGACAAAGGAAAAGTTAAGACCGAATATCAGGGTGGAGGGTTTCTACACTGCAGCCTTTCTATGGTGATTTCAAATTTACTTGGCACTTAAGTGGTGCTCTTGCTTAGGACATTTTCTAGACATATGTTTTAGTCCTCCCAAGTCTTATGGCTCAAACCCTGAGACTCAGGTAGCCCTGTCTGAGATACTCAGTGACACTCAGACATGGCTTTGTCCTCAGGTTTTCTTTTCTCTTTCACTCCACTGTTTCTTTCTGTTCTTTAAGCAACACCTTACTATATTTCTTCCAGCTGGTTACTGTACTGTGAGTTTCCTGGTAGGAAGCTTTTTGATCTCAGCCTCTCAGTAATCTGAATATTGAATCCATTTGGCAACTGTTCCCTCAAACACAGTATTGTACTGGACTCTTCAAGGAGTTGAGGTGCTCTTCCCTTCCACCTCACAACCTTGTCTCTCGTTGTTGGTTTGTTTTTTTCTTGTCTTTCTCGGGCAAGAGTAGCCCTTCCATAACTAACCTTCAGGCAGTAGGGGCCTACTGAACGTGTATGTATAAATCACTCTTCTGGTCTCAGACTATAATGCAGATGAGCTTTCTGACACTTTAAAAACTCAAGAAACATGTCCAACTGCTTCTGATTTAGCAACAAGTCCTGTTTGCAGGGCTTTATCTTAATTGGTTACTGCTGAAGTGGCCATCCGTCTTTTGACTTTATACTGAAGATAGTGTCAGTGACCAGAAACCTTAGTACTGTGCTCTTTCTTCTGGATTTCAACTAGTTTGTCTTTTGGTGGAGCATCAGTAGCTTGTCAGGCATGTTTAGATTTTTCAGTCCCTAAGTTTCCCCCTTTGCCACAGTAGGCTTCATACTTTATTTTGGACCTGTGTGTTGGATGAGATCTCAAACAACTGAATCTGGGAGATTTTAGCTGCTCACACAGCACAGTGTCTAAACTGGCAGCAGTAGGAGTACAGCAGAGCTGTGGGTCAACATCAACATGTGTGAACAAATGAAGGGGGGACAAACCTGAATTCATGTTTCCCAGTGCTACTGTGGTGAGTTCACTCTGCACCCTGCCCTTCCAGTCATCTCCAGGCCCCTCTTTCCTGTTCTGCTCAGCTTCTGCAGCAGCTTTCTGCCCTCTGCTTGATCCACATGTGTTTATGGGTGGGGTTGTGGCCATAGGTGTTGGTTGTGTGGCTGTGTGTAATGAAAGTTGCCTTTGGGGTTCTGCAAAAGGCTGTAGGCTGGTATCCTTTTGCTGTTACCTTGTGCCTCTGTTTCCAGGTTGTTGTGTGAGGATGTCTCTTGTGGGAAAATCTTCACATTTTATTGGATAATCTTCTGAGTATTTAACCATCCACAAGTCACTTCTTTTATGTAGGTGTTTGTATGTATTTGAGTTGCTGATATACATGTAGGTCTCTTCAGAGAAAAATGGAATAAAAACTTCATAGCGTTGGAAGTAAACTTGATGGTATTTGTGGGCCCTAGTGTTTATCTTCTGACTAAACCAAATTACAGGGTTGATAGTGAGGCATGCTTTAGATGCTAACATTTATCTGTCTTTAATGGTTGAGTAGTGTCTTACTAGCCTGGCAATATTAAACTGTCCTTTTTATTAGTTCATTTACATTCTGCTTGTGTAAAGTTGAAATGAGGTCACTGTAAGTAAAATATAAGGAAATGGAATCCATATGGCAAAATTTTGGCTTTTTTATTAAGGATTATTAATGTATATTGCTAATAAAAAGCAAACAGGTTATAGCAATTCCAGTGGAATGCATGGAGCAAATGGTAAATGTGTCAAAATACATGGAATTCAAATTACAAACTCTTCATTTAAGAAAGCAGTGAATGTATAAAACTGACAGAGGAGCCTTTCACACTTCACTACTTGTTTCCTCATGAATTAACCTCTGGAGAAGGAAAGCCTGTTGGAAATTTCTGATGGAATGTGCAGTATATTTCTTTAATGCCTAGAGCCTCCAGTGATGTGCTAATCTGACCAACCAGCATTTAAAAAGAAAATAATAAATGGCTTCTTTGAAAGCCCACTCTTTCAGGAACACAGGCTAAGGGGTTATTAACAAGTTTTAAAGTCAATTGGGTATTTCATAGAAAAGAGCTATGGTTTTTAAATGTGTTCTTTGGACACCTGTGTCTTGGGGAAATCTGTTGTGCCTTGAGGTGACCAGCTAGCATATTATATGAAGATAAACAGTTACAATTTTATTAGGGAGCTGCTGGAGACAGTGAGACTGGCAGTTAAATGTAGGTGGAAGTGGTTGGGCAATAGGCTGGTAAACTGCATTTTGTGTTTGTAATTATAGATGGCAACACTTGAAGATGACAAATTGCTTGGATTTTCATATACTTCAACCCTATTTCTCTGTCTCCCTGTTTTTCCGAACATATGGAACAATTATACTGAAGTTAAAATAATATGAACCATGTTACTTTTCTGCACAATTTAAAGGACTTTATTAGTAAAGAGATGGCCGTGCTTTCTGGTATCATTATACAGTAAAGTAATAACAGAACTACTTGATGTCTCAAAATAAACCTCAGGCTTTTTACAGCCTGAGATTAGTAGAGTGAATAAGAGTAAAGGATGTGCATACTTATAAGCAGAAAGTGAACATTAAGTGTTCTACGAGCACATGTGGCTACTTGCTGAATGCTAAAGTTTTCTTCTTGTCTGTGGTTAAGAGTTTTTTCTAAACTCTCTGGAAATTCAGTTGTCTTGAGGCACAACTGAAGCGCTATAGCCTCCTGTCAGTGTTGGCATGTGACAGACTGAATTCAAGCAATTTTGACACTTGGCTCTAGGAACGTAGGCTGTGGCTGCCATTGCAGCACTGTCCCTTGATCCTAAGTTTAGTGTATTTAGTAGTGCTCAGTCTCTGTAAATGGATGTGGCTGGACTTGTGGTACCAGACTGAAATAAGACCTTTTTCAAGGATATGGGGTGAGGATGAGTACTCAGGAAAGTGAGTGCATAGGAATGAGGCTCTATGAGACTGCTCAGGAGAAACAGTGGTTTAGCAAACATTTTTAATTTTACATCAGCATGGCTTTTTACTAGGCTTCAACACTCCATTGCTAATGGTGTTTTCCCTGTTTGCACAGTGTCTGGCAGCAAGATGTGGTCCAGAACAGTGGCCTGGTAGATCCTGTGACTCAATTTGTGAGAGCAGTTAATGTCTTTCTGCTGGCCAGAAGATGTGTGTGTATTCTAGACAAAAATGTGAGCCTGTATGCTTTGTACAACCTACAGCTAGATTAGGGGAGATATATATTGGGTTTCAAGAACAGGGGAGGAGAGTAGTTCAGTGTTGGGAAGACTTGAAAGATGCCGTATTGGAGAGCCTTATAATTTAATGAAGTATATTAGTCTACTATCTCCAGTGAATCTGCCCTCCAAGATCACAGTTGCAGTAAAACTTTGAGTACTTTCAATATCTGCATTTGTTCAAAGTGGGTTGTTTTGAGTACGTGTTCAGGGAATGGGCTGAATTCCCTTAACTGGAGCAACAGAGAGTGGCTTGGGCCACTTGATTTTATTGTGGGACATGTGCTAGCTGCTTGTCTGTGCTGACAGAAGTCTATAGAAATATTTTGATTGCAGCCTTAAACACTTCATCCAAAAATAACTTCCAGCAAAACAATAGACTTGTAGGTACTCACTACTTTGACAACACCTGTGATGGGTTTGGTGCTGTAAAACTATTTTTTCTTGGCCTATTAAATTACCTCTGTTCACATAGTTGGAATATTTTCTTCTGAATATTTAATAAACTGTTGTTAGATGCCTCCAAGTCCACACTGGAAGTGGAGGCTTGAGAAGAAACTCTTACCTCAACAGCTTTTAGCAGTGTTTTTGATATATTTGTACATGTAATCCTGTCAACTTATTTTCCAGTTGCTGGCAGTGCTGTAAGTTTCTGCTTCACTGCAGCAAGGGCAGCTCAGGTAGCAGCATCACCATCTCAGACCTGCTCTAGTTACAGGGGTGTCTGGTGCTACCTTGGTGCAGCAGCGCCTGAATTGTCAACTTTGGAGTAAACATGTAGCTGAACTTCTCTGGGCAGGCACTTTTGGGGTGCTGAGTCTCTGAAAGTACAAATTCACTAGGAATAAGAGGATGATGCTGAAATTATCTTGCCCTACTTTCAAAATACTTACATGCTCACACAGTTTGAAGTCACCCCAACAATCTAAAGGGCAAGTAGCTTTTCCTGAAAACTACGGATGCGTGATGGCAAATACTTCACATTTGCAGCTTGTCTCATGGTAGACAGACATGTGGCACTGCCTAGAGACTGTTGTGTGGTCTCAGATTTTCACCAGGGCTAGCTATGGCCAGCAAAGCATTGGAATGGGCTTGAGTGGAAGAGGCAGGAAGGTGTGTGTGTGGGATATGCTGAATTTCTACAATAACTCTCCAGTAGACTGGAGAACTGCTTTGCCCTGCCTACTACACAGCCAGGACAGCACACAGCTGGGACTGCCAAAAGCAGTTCAGCTGATGTTTAGTATAAATACTTTGAAAGACTCTTATTCCGCCATTTTACAGCACTTGCTCATAAAATCTTCTCCCTCAATCTCAATTTTACAATTTATTTTCTGTCAGGATTGTTTGCTATCCTCTTACATCCTGTGTATTGAGTTTCTCTATTGTTATGCCAAAAGAGCCCTCCTTCTTCCAAAAGAGCCCTCCTTCTCCTTCCTTGCTCACATCTTGCTCTCCATGAGACAAAAATCTCTGGTGGCAGGAAATTGAGGGGGCTTGGCCCTGTGAAATAAAATCCTCAGTTTCTTTCTTTGCCTTAGGGATTGGCCCTGGGAAATAAAAGCCTCAGCTCCTTTCTTTGCCTTCTTCAGTATAAAAAGTCTTTTGGTACGTGTGTAGCAAATAGATTATTAAAGGGTCTGCTTGCTAGAAGCCATGTGCTGTTCTTAAACCACTGCAGATTGTTATATGTCTGTGTGAATGAATGACCAGGAAACCTTATTTGCCTCTGCAGGTTTTGCAGTGTTTTTCCCAGTCTTGATTTTTAAGATAACAATTCACCAAACAGTTTTTCTTATCCCCGAATAACTTAGAATTATGCCCTGTAAATGTTCCAGAAATTAAAGCAGATGTTAATTTTCCTTGTGCATTCTTTGGTTACATACTGTAGAAGTTTCAAGTTTAGGTTAATTTAAAAATGGAATTCATGGGCTCATTTGAAAACTGTTGCAAGTTAGACTTGTAAAATACCTCTTAATGTTATCTCAAGTGTAAACATACTAATGGGAGAGATCTGGTAGAAACTCAGTGCTAATGTGGATTATCTCTGTGCCTCTGGGACCTCCAAAATCCTTGTCATGGTTGTGATAAGAGGGTTAGCTCTGAACTTGGGCAACACTCACACAGCTAATATTCTTAAAATTCCTGTGTAAACTGAGTATTCCTGTGTGAACCTGAAGTTCTGAATCCCTTCAGATGCTTTTAGTAAAATCATGGTTCCAATGACTCTTGCACACCTAGGCTGATTACTAGTTTCGATAGTTAAATTGCAGCTTCAGAAGTTGTGACTTTGTTTTTAAAGCTTACTCAAATCTAGAAGGGTGAAATGATTTTTGCTGCCTACTAATGCTGAGTCAGACCTGGTAAATGTTCCTTGTGCCATGCTGACTGTAGGAATATGGAACACCTTGGGGTGTGTTGGCAGCTCTCTGGTCAGCAGCTGACAGAGCTCCAAGTATTTGTCAACAACTGGAGAAACTCTCTTGGATCAGGGTACATCAGAAAGATTTTTTTTTTTGCAACCCATAACTAAACCATAAACATTCACTAGGTCTAGCTGCTGCCTTGCCTGATCTTATGTGATGGTTGTACATAGGACAAGTATTCCAGACCAAGATGAGGGTGGATGTAAGTGCAGTGTATCACTGAAGTCTCTCTATTTCTGAATGCTCCCTTATAAAAAGACTTGAGATATATGTGGAATGAGAATATGTAGGAAGTGTGTAGTAGAATGTGACAGCATTTCATCAGTTGTGTAAAGGATTTACTTGGGTAATTGTTGCATTATACTGAGTGTAAGTCTGTTCTCATAATTGTTCAAAATTAGGTGTGGCAATTTAAGCTGCAGTACCATGCATTGCTTTATGTAGTGCTTCATACATGATCTTCCTTTAGTTTTTTTCCATGAAGCAGTATCTAGGATGAGGAAACTTTATGTCTTAGCACTCATGTTTTGTATGTATTGACTGTTGGTTAACAGGGTGAAAATTTTGAAAACAAATTGAAATAGAGCTTCATAGGCAGGCTACACTGATATTTTTATTAATTCTTGCTAGTAGTCCAAGCATACTATTAAGTCTTTGAGATGGTACTTAATTCCAAATCAAAAGTCAAAAAATTGAATCTTAAGATGCTATTTAGATGCCCTTTTTCCTTTATAGCTTGTGTACTGTGCCTGTCAACTCCACAAAACAAAGCACATCTGTGATGTTTTGTAGCTGCCTGGATCCTGTTTGGTTTTGCTGGTGGGCTTGGAGGTTTTCAGGTGAAGTCCAGCGCTGCTTGCTTTGCCTGTAACATCCTTTATCACTACTCTAGAGTTGAACACTACCAAAAAGTTACTGATAAATCACAGTAGAAATGTGTTTACTCTTTCGTCAATCTTCCTGGTCTTCTGACTAATACTTGCCCTGTTATGCAGAAAGACTGAGATTTGTCTTCCAACCATGCTCATTTGTGTTGAACTTGGTGTGACTGGATTGATGCATTCATAGGGTGTTTGAATTTATGGAAAGCTATATGCAGGGCTGTAGTCCAAGACAGAAGCCTTTGCTGAAATATATTATACCAGACTAGACTTTAAGGGCCCAAGTTTTCAAAGTAATTTCCTCTGTAGCTCAGTCCTGGGGCCACCTTTATCCTGCAGGTTGTCACTGGTGTTTCTAAAAGTGTCTGTAACCACTTACTTGATGTGATAGCACCCTTTCTTTGAAGACAGTATGTGCTGGAGGGGGTAAGTGTAATAAACCTTGTCAGAAGCTAGTGTTGCAAAATACTCCTACCAGCATAAGCATTCTAGGTCTTGGCACTCCCTGTGTTCTACCTTTTTGATTCTCAGATTCAGCCCAGAAACAGCCACTTACACCTTAACAGGAAGAAGTCTGATTTCTTACCTGTGAGATACTGTTACAGTATTTCTTCTAGAAACCATCAGTATCTGCAAATTACTTATTCTTGTCTCTTGTCCTTTTCTCTTATTGGAAGATTTCCTAAGCAGAACTATTACAATCCTATGATACTTGTCAGTGACTTCATCTACCTTATCGATCTTTGCAAGTAATTTCAATGAGGCATTTCAGGCTGGCCAGGGCTACTTGATCTGGGATCTCATCACTGAGGATGGGAGGGACCCATGGATGTGTAGATTCAGGACTAGATGGTAAAACATTAGTGTTAGGTAAACACCTGGACTGATACTTATCAAATGGGTAGTGTGATTTTTCTTACTCCTACTTTCAGACAACCTGCCTCTTTTTAGTGTTTGCTTATGGCTGTGGCTAGTTGTTTGGAGGGTGGGAGTAGAAGGCTCATGAATGAGCTAAGAGAAGCAGGATGTAGGAGCTGTGTCATGGGGTATGAAGACTTGGTCTAGTATTTACCATCCTATCCTGGCTGACAGCCTGCTAGGATGACCATCTGAGCTCCTCTGATAGCACTTACCTGCATCTGTGGGGTTTTCATTGCTGAGTGGGAGCTATGGTTTTTGAAAAGTGGCCCTAGAGCTCTGTCACAAGTAGTGGAGTGATATATTAAATTTCAGCATGGTGGCTCATCAATTCTCATCATCTCTGGGCAATCAGAACCCCTCTGCAGCTGTTGGATTTGGAGCAGTCTGCATGTGCTTACAGTGGCATGGGTAAGAGCAGCACCCATGGCTAGTTTTCTAGGCTGAGTGTTTTTACTTGCCTACATTTTATGTTTGCCTCTAAACAAATGTTTTGCTTCATAGCAAGTGATGACCAGATTACAGTACCTAAAGAACTCATTTTAAAGCTGTCACATTTATTGGAGCTACCAGACTGAAAAAGGATTTGGAGCAGGGCAGGTATTTTATTGGTGTATGAAACTTCTGGGTGATTAAGACTCATCTTAAAAGCAAAGAAAGATGAGAGATAGTAATGCTTGGTGATTCAAACTGAAACTACAAAGCTTGAAGTAGCTATATGAGACATTAACAAATATGTGGTAGTATCAGTCTAAAATGTGGGCAAGTAGTGTCATCTCTTTTGTGTTCTCTGTAAATGCACGTGGGATCACTTCAAGCACAGCCTTCAATGTATGCATGCACTTTTAAAGTCCAGGCCTCTTGCTTTATTATGGTATGTTTTACTTGAGTTGCCTGTATTTCTGCTGGAAGGTGCACACTTGCTACATGAAGCAGCTGCATCAAGAAAACACTGGAAACGTGTTTGTGGCATGTGCAATCTGTGTGGCAGTTGAACTAGCAAAGCATCTCAGTGCATTTCAGAAGGCAAAGGGCCTGTGGTTTTTATAACCAAGGTGTCATGATGTTCTTAGCAAAGTGGCTCGTGGGCTGCCGCAGAAAGCATCTGACCCAGCCCTGTGTTTCCGTCCCCTCCCTGTGCTTGCATTAGTGTGCCCACAGGTGCACAGCAGCTCAGATCAGGGACCTGATCTTCCTAGAATGGGGTCTTTTCATAGCTGTTACTCACTGGCAAGTGGTGTCCCCCTTTCTGGTTGACCAACGCAGCTGCAGGATTACCATCTCTAAGAGGTGACTGGCTTACATGGCCAGAACACCGGTGAGGGCAGGGCCAGCTCTGGCAACTGCTAGCACAAATAGGATGTCATTTTGGTAACTGGATTATACTGAAGGCTGTTTCCAAAAGCCTTACATTCTGTAATTGAAATCTCTATGCACTACTGCATGGTCCTTCAGGTTCTTTGCTTAAAACACTTGGAAGAATTGCAGATATCTCCTAGATGCCCTGTGTACCCTAGAGAGAAAAGGACACCATTCATGGGATAGTAGTCAATAATAATCAGGGTTGTTTGCAGCTGAAAATATGCACAGTATTTTTAATAGGCTGGGAGAGTGCTTTTATGGGAGATGTGGCTTTGGCCCTAAGTAGGGGTGTGAATACTACAGCTTGTTCATTTGATTACAGCCCTCATTAACCCTATCAGCATGAGGCAGCTGTGCCTGTTGCAGCCTTACAGGCTCCTGAACCTGCAGGAGGTTCCCAAATTGCCCTTGAGATATGTTTGCAGTGTGCTGTTGTCTTCATCTCTGCTGAGGCTCTACCTACTATGGGGCTGCTCCATCTACTGCTTGCTTTGAGCTTTTTTTTTGGAGTCCTCAAACTTCTGTGACATTGTGTAGGCTAGAACTTTGCTCATTACATGTTTTGGGGACAGGATGGAGCACTCAAGCACATGGGACTGAGGTTAGAAGCCAGCAAAGAGCAATACATGCTTGGATTTGAAGAAGTGAAACCTGAGGAATTCACTGCATCTGAAGTGATCTAAATATCTGTGTGCACCATGCTATGAAAGACCTCCTCTAAGGAGGAGCAATGACTGCTCCAGTTTGTCTTCTGCAATACTTTGCCTAGCTTATCAGTAAAATTGTTCTAAGAATCACCCCTGACTCTTGTGTAACTTAGTATGGATTTTTGCTTGCAGCTATTGTGGATGATGAAAGGCTTTCAGCGGAGGAAATGGATGAGAGGAGGCGTCAGAACATTGCTTATGAGTACCTGTGCCACTTAGAAGAAGCAAAAAGGTAAGTAAATGAAGGCACCTTTACACCTGACCTTTAAACACAGAAGTTTAGGCCTTGTTTTCTTGAGCATTGTAATTTTTTAATTCAACATCTTAAAAATTATGTAATGTTGGAATTTTTCTAACACTCAGTAAAACTTTACTCCTCTCAGAGGAGGTAAAGCACAATGTGAAAAGCTTAATTTAGTAATCAAGACAATCTCTGTAGTTATTGAGGTGGCCATCTTCCACACAAGTAGGGGATGGGTGTTAAAACCTAAGCCTATGGTTTTCTGAGAAGCTGAGTCAGGCTTGTGTGACTGAGGACAATCTTTCATTCCTGGCTGTGAGGTCATGTTCCCTTCTTGGCACTAGTGCTTGTGGAGAGACTTAGGCTGCTAAGATGGCAGAAAATCACCTAGGCTCTTACTGGGTTAATGATTTATATCATCTGTTTCAGTGGTAAGTGCAGGCAGGGAAATAAGATAATCTGGACTCTGGTCTTCCTTAAGGTTCTCCAATCTATTGGTTAGGAGTACTCCTCTAAGTGACAGCCTATGATGAAGCACTGATCTGCAATTGCACAGGGATTTTTATCACCTTTGTGCAAATGTACTGTACAACATACAGTTCATTTGCAAAACAAATATTCAACAGGATTTTCATAATTACTAGGCGGGGTAACAAGGTGCAATATGCTTTTGGACTAGAATACTAATGTTGGACTAATTGCTGCTGTTATCATATGTAAAAACATATATTAAATTCAGTCTGGTCAGAATTGTTTGAATATATCTGTGGTACTCAATTTATAGCCCAGTGCACCATGAAGTGTCTTGTTTCTGATCTGCATTGTCAGTTATGACACTTATTATAGCTGGATGGAATTTCTGAATTCCCTAGGAATTTCTGAATCTTGAGCTCTGATAGTGCAAGCTGGGAAGCCTCAGTGCAATTACAAAACTGTAAGATCTCTGGAGTGGAGTAACCCAGTGTACTTCAGCCAGAAATCAACCATAAGAGTGCCTTGGGCTTTGTTTCCACACTAGTCCCCTTTACTATCACCATATGACACTGACAGATATTTAGGTGTTTTGGAGCAACTTGCTGGTAGTGATCTTGTTCACAGGGTGTTATTATAAAATCATTCTTACTTCCTGTTCACTACACTGTCCTGTTTGCTGTGGCAAACGTTGTCTCCATTGTTTGCTCTTCCCCTTTCCATTGCGGAGAGGTTCCCCCTTCACAAATTTGAGATGACAAGTGTCCTACTGCTGCCAGAGAGGAGTGTCCTGCTCTGCACACTCCCATTGCCTCCTTTATGCAGTTGCAAGAAATAGCTCTTGGTCAGCTGTGTCTGCTTGCTGTGTTGGCAGAAAATTCATAGCTCTTCTGCTGAGTTTGCTAGTGGTTTGATGAGCTGACGGGTCTGATCTAGGGGTCAGTGGAGAACCAGTGCTGTCAAGAGGAAGGTGGTGGGGTGTGGCTACACACTTAAGGGGGGGAAAGGGGGAAGGCATCTGCCTTGCTGAGATGGTTGATTTGCTCCATCTCCTCATGAAAACTCTTGGTAGTTAAGCTTTGATTTTTATTCAAGTTTCCTGCTTGGCTTGTTGCAACTCTACCTGCTGGTTTCTGGCGGAATAGGAATAGTAATTAGTCTCCAAATGTAGCATTTTCTCTTCTACATCTGTTATTACTATTTTATCTCCCTGGCTTTTATTCACTCTTCCCAGGGCTACTTGTCATTCTGAACTCAAGTCTTCTAGTTTGAAGCATGTCCCTTGATTTTTCACAAGGAAATGGTGAAGTTTTTACAATTAGTGCCTTTAATTAGCATTTGCTGTGGGTAACTCCCACTTCCTCAAATTTATTTTCATACGGGTTCATACCATTTGTGGTTTATTAGAGGAAACACTCCCTTAGCTCTGCCAGCAGGTGCTGAAACTTTGTAGCCTGAACAGTTGCTCCCACAGTTGTTAAGTACCTGGGGATATTTCTGCATTTATTGATAATATTAACGGCAAATGCTTGTTACTGTGTGAGGTGGGGATAAGCACTGCTCAGTAAGGGCCTTGTTCTTCCCCTATCAAGGAGTTGGGTTGTCATGGATGAAGCTGTTGTGGCAGCCTGATGCTGTTGAATATCCTCCTCCTGTGCCCCAGCACACCAGCCCAAGGGGAGGAAAGGGTGGTGATGAGCATGGTGAGGGATTTGAGGGTGGTTTTGAGTGGACAGAGATGCTGGAAAAAAGTGAAGGAAACTTCTCCCTTCAGAGAACTGTTGGGACAATTCAGTTGCAATATGGGACACTGCCTGAAGATCAACTCTTACTCATGTGGAAACAACCCAGCAACAAACACACACTATATAATTTGCAGAAACAAGCAGAAATACCTGTGCCTCAGCTGTGAAGGCACTAGCCCTGCTTCATCAGGAGACAAGTAATGGAAAGTAGGATTGCAGTGGTCATAATACAAACTGGGACAAAACAAGACCAGTGCAAGCCCTGAAGGTTTAAACACAGGGTTCAGGCTAATTCAACATCACTTGGCAGGTCCTGCACTTCAGCTATGCTGGGGTTGTAGTTCTGCAGGAGGCACCAGTTGATAGATTGGATGTGTTGCTGTCCCAGTGTTGGAGCAGCCCCTGTTGGATGCACAGGATACCCCTCAGCTGCATGCTTGTGGCAGTGGGTCTGGGTCAGTGAGGCAGGATGGTGCCTTCAGCTTCAGGGACAGTAACTGTGAGACCCACTGCAGCTGTCCACTTTCTCCCAGGTGTGCTCTCCTGGGAGAAACTTGGTAGTGGCAACTATCCCTCTGATACATCTGACTTCAGCTGCAAGTTCTCTGCATCTATAAAACCTGGATTTATGGGGAGGTTGTTTTATTGTTGTGGAGTCTATGGATAGCAGTGACAATAGACTTAAATGGGTAAAGCAAGGTTTTTCCATTAAGCTGGTAGCTGCTGAAATGACAGCAGAAACTGTTTCAGCCTATTAGCAGTGTGCAAACACAATGGGTTTTGGCCCACACTGAAGAATAATAAATACTGAAATAAACAATAAATATCAGAAGACTGAGCCAGAACATGGCTGGGACAGTACTGCAGCAGGAGTTATGTTTTCTTTCTCACTGTATAATAAATAAATAAATAAATTTACAGCAGCTCTGCATTTTGAAATGCCAGTTAATTAAATGTATGAAGAATGTGTACTTTCAGCTACTTTTCAGGGCACTGTTTGCTCACTTAGTTCCTATAGCCCAGCTTTAATAAAAACTTCCAGAGTTCAGCATAAGAAGCCTGTTGCTGGCATCTGATGCTTCTGCAAATGCCTTCTGTGCTAGGCACAGTATCTGTTATATGTATACAGCATAGGAAATTGCTTTTAAAAACAATAAGTAGGCTTGTAGTATCTGCTGAGGTCAGTAATGTTTTAAATATGTTATTATGTATTGGAGGAAAAAAACCCGCTTTGTTCTGTTTGTTGGTCATTTTCTCCCCCAAAATTACACATCTGATATATGTGCAACCGAAACCTCAATTTGTTTGGACTACTACTTTTGCCTTCAAGGAAAGGTTATTGTATATTGAAGTAGAGAAAAATTGATAGTATCAAGTATCCTTGAACTTCTGATAAGACTAAAATTAAGAAGCAATTAAAAGTAGGGATTTTATTACTTAAACTAATGTAGCCATGGGTGCCTCTAAGAGAAGCTCTCCAAATTTTATACAAATATATTTCTAGAATTGCTTAGTAAATTCTTCTGCTCAATAACAAAGGCTTAAGGTGGGTATGAACAGCTGTGTCGCAAGCCCTAATGTCCTACTAGATTAAAGGTTATTTTTAATAGACAAGACTTACCACAGCATCCTCCTTTCAAAAGACTATCTTTGTAACACAGAACATCAGATTTTGCCTGAGGTTTGGCTTTTGTTGTTGTTCGTCTCTTTGCAGATGTTCAATTACTGTGCTGTAAATGATAACACAGACTTGAGGGGGTTTAACTGTGATTGAAGCTTTGGCAATATGATGCAAATCCAGTCTACAGTAAGTCTGTGGCTGGCTGGGGTTATAATCATCCATAATTAAACAAACACTATTTCTCTTGGCTTCTTGGAAATTATACTTTCTTATTCTCAGCTTGAATTTGAACAATAGAGGCCTCATTTTACCAACCTTGTATCACTGCGTGAAATGGATGCACTTTGTTTCATAAAGTAGATGCTACAATTTCATAACCAGAGCTGCCAGCACTTGCCTGATTTCCTTTTACTCAGCAGGACAGGGACAAAACTTCAGTGGTAGGACTAGACATAGTGAAGGAAAGCTATTGAGGAAGCTTCTGTTGCAAAGTCTTTTTCTTATTTTGAAAAAAGTAAATCCTCATTCTTTTTGCATTTTTTCAAAACAAAAATCCATTTTAAGTTCCAAAACCTGTCACCTTCTTTGTATTGTTCTATTAAATTGGTTTGCAAAGTCTAGTTAGAGTATTGGTCACGGAGATCACAGTTGGAAGCTGCGTAAAAATGTGCATCCAGTTTAATATACTTAAAAGGTCAAACCCTGAAGTGCTTAATTAGCTTCACTTAAAGCTAAGTTTTGCAGTACCTTAGCATGATAGAAAGCTCAAGTTGCTCCAGCTATCAGGACTGGGACTATGGAAGGTTGCTTTTGGAGCCCACGCCATTTCTTGGGGGAGTACCAGGGTCCTGCAGGAGCTTGGTACTGCCAGGGAATTCTGACAGGTTTCATGCTGCTACTTTTGCGTGAGCAAAGCTGTGGTAACTTTGAAGCCCTGGCAGCTCATGGCTGAGTTAATGCTGCACAAGTGCTCCATTTCTTTCAGACTACAGAACTCTTCAAAGTTTTGTGCTTAGACCTAAATACATAAAATAGCAACGGAGCCCTACAACTAGGTGACTAGAGGAGGAAAAATTTAAAATATATCTTGGTAACCTGTTTCACACGGACTTGTCAAATCTTCTGGGAGTTGTAGTTTTATCTTGTAAGCTAGACATGTAACAGACATGTTACAGACATGTACAGACATGTAATTTTCCCCTCTCCCACTGCCTTAAGCCTAATAAAGTACCAGTGAACATGGCTGGCAGCAGCTCTGTAAAGGCCAAATGTTTGAAATTAGGATGCTTCATGAGATTAAATTCTTGGAAAAATCCTACTTAGCTGGGACATGTCCATCCTTGAAGTAGTGCTGTCTGCACAGAGGTGCCTTTCAGCAATTATGATCACTGTTTCATCTCTGTCCTCAAGGGTACTTACCTAGCAGACAGACTGCTAGCTATTGAGTTGAACAGGTTTTTATTCTAGGTACTTACACAATTGAGGAGTTTTCATATACAAGGGTCAGTGACATCAATCCATCTAATAATTGCTTGGATAGTGATATTTGCATACAAAAAGTCTTAAAAGCAAGAACTGAGGGAAGAGAAGGTTTTTGTGCTAGTTTCTGTACAGGAAGCATTGACCTGCTCACTGGGATGTTGAAGTAATTTGTGCACATACTATGGGTCATTGCTTAGTGTGTATAGTTGTGGAATAATGCTGCTGAGTAATGATGGATGTGACCTTTGTTTTTTAGAGACTAAACCATAAGGCACTCTTCCCATAGGCTGCAGTGAAGCTAACAGTACACTTTGGAAGCAGTTCTTTCCACCTTTTGTTAGGTGGAAAGGATTTAAATAATAGAACAGCAAGGTTTAAGCTAGTTCAGGTTCAGATGCCCTCATTGGTGTAGTATAAACTATATACAACTACACTTTAAACTATACACTGTAAACTCTACAACTACACTACAGCCTCAGCTTCGTCAAGAGCACATGACACTTGCATGTCTTCTTAACTTTCTCTTTTGCAATGTGCAAAAAGATTATCTGTGGTGCAACTTGAAAGCCCATCTTTGTTCCATCCATCTGACTAGCTGCATGTCAGGGTAAACTTTGTTCCATACCCTGAGTAACTCCTTCACATTGACTGTAACTTGAGGTCATCTCCCTAGGGTACCACTAGTAGCCGAGTTGTTAGGTTACTGTATGAACCAACCAAGGAGGAGGGAAGCTAGTGGGGATGCTGTCAGGGATTCTTGCATATCACCAGAAGAAACTTGCACATCTGTAAGCATTGAAGAAAACCTTGAGGGGGTGTTGTGCAGGGAGGAATACATCTGTGAGTATTAATTGTATCAGAGGGACCTGAAGTTTGTGCCTTGTCTAAGGGATTCCTATGAAGTATCTGTTGGGAAGAACCTGTGACAGTAACTGGAGTGGAAGGACACTGTTAAACTATGCTTGGTAGGCTTAAGGGTTGCTCCTAACCTTCTGCATTATTAGGACTCTGCACAGTAAGTTGGGGTGTCATTCCAACTTGTCTAAGGGCAGTGAAGACCTTTGTGTCATCACACAGGGAAGCAATAAACTGTGGCATGTGCACCAGGATGTGTGCCAGTGCCACCTGTGCTGGACTTCAGGTGTGATGGTTGCATGCTGCACCGCTGGTGTAGCTGACCAGCAAGTGGTGTATTCTGCCTGGCCTGTATTCTGTTGCACTATATAAAGAGCGTAGCATTCAAAAAGCTTGGTTTTGTGGTCATGTGCCTATTTGCTTTGGACTGGAGGAGGAAATTACCTGGTCTGATGGAATCTGCTTTTTAACGGCTCCCTTGCAAGTGTGTACTTTTCACATGCTGAGATCCTCCGTTCTGAACTGCTGTGTCCTGGAGAGCTGTTGATCTCTGGAGAAAGTGTTTATTCAAGTTCTTGTAGGAACTGCTGCAGGGAGAAGTGAATGGTTCCTCAGATCAGAAAGGATGAGGCAGCAGCTTTATTTGGTGACCTTTACAGCACTACTTCTTGTAGACTGCTGCTGGTGAGGAGCCCACACATGCTGGCGGGATCTGATGTGTTGGAAATGAAACTGAGTGTTCAGAGGAAAAATCCCTCTAGAGCAAACACTTGCTATAGCTTGGATACTAAAAGATTTCACATCGCTATAGTTTAGCTACTGCTTTGGGGCTAGGGATTCTAAAATTGGTCCACAAATTGTTGATATTTGGAAAATAATTAATGTACCACTACACAGCCAGTTCTGGATTCGAAAAATAACTCTACAGCTATAGGAGTCAGGGCTCACTGAATGCATGGGTGTGACTTTTCCCTGGCTTTTACCTTCCAACTACTGCAGGCAAGCACTTTGAGGTAAGGCAGCTGCTGGCAGTTATAAATCTGGGTTCTCTCAAATAACTTTTGGTGCAAATATCTCAATTCATTGACTGGACAAGAGCATTGTGATAGGTTATACCTCCTATCCTCAGGTATGGAGTAGTGCTAGAAAGTGCTTTGCCTGTTGATGTTGCTCATTACAGACCATGTGAATCCTGCATTACAAGATACAGCTATTCTCAAACTCAGTGCTCCCCAGCAGAAGGTGAGTGGCCATCCTTTATAAAGATTTCAGTTCCTGGCAGTTAGGACTTTGAAAAATGCTTTTCAAAGCAGCATGTGGTCAGACTTACAACTAAGCTGGCGAAGTAGCAGGGCTGTGTGTCTCTGTGTATACTGTATGGTGCTCTTAAATCATAGAATGAATTAGATTGGAAGGGACCTTTAAAAGTCTTCTAGTCCAACCTACCTTCAGTAAGCAGGGACACCTTTAACTAGATCAGGTTCTTGGATTTATCAAGCCTGACTCTGAATGCCTCCAGGAAAAGGGCTTCTACCACCTCTGTGGGCAACCTGCTACAGTGTTTCACCACCTTCATAATGAATAACTTCCTAATACCTAATTTAAACCTACCCTGCTCCAGTTTAAAACCGTTGCCCTATTGCTGTAGATTTGCCTCAGTGTTTCACATGCTTTAATGAAGATTGCTTTCTACTCACTCATGTTTAAATCCAATTCAACAGTCTCTCAGAGCTGCTAAGAGCATGTATATATGTTGCTGGAGCTCAGGTATTTGCTAGACCACTGCTTGATGCTCCAGAGCCACTTTGATTTGGAGGTCAGTGTGACAGCCTCCTAAAACTGTTTTTGCTATTTTTGTTGATGGAGGTAGAGATAAGTGTGTGCAGGTTTCTGTGTGGAGCCAAACAAAACCCTCAAATTCTTTCTACCTCACTTGAGGTACAGAGGGCTCTTAAAATAGCTTTTGGTTGCTTCATTGCTTGTTTTACTATTTCTTCTACCTGGTTCTGCACTGTAAAAAGTTAAAATGGCAGCCCAAATTATCCTTGCTGTAATTTACCACAGTGTATGTGTTCAGCATCAGCCTTTTTAGGTGCAAAATAAAGATATGAGATAGTGGTTGTCTTTCTGCAGTGGCAGCAGGACATACACTTGAACATGTAATGTATTCAACAGTTTTCTACTACATACTATTAACATTCTTGATAACTAAGGCCCAAAACTGGTAGAGACTGAGAGCTGTGAATAGGTTTTGAGCCTGACAAATGTGAGTCAGGGAAAGGGCTCTCAAGGGAATGAATTAAGCTGCTATCAAGCTTGAAGTTCTAGGAAGTATTTCACATGGTTTCCAGTGACTACAAATGCTAAGCAGTCTTTGGCGTGGGAGTAAAAGCTTCCACCAGTTGCAAGTGTAATAGCTCTACCAGCTAGAAGGGGAGAGGATCTTGCGAGTTTAGGTTTGGTTTTTAAGTGGAATTGAGAACTGTTGATGAGTTGTTATAATAGCACTGAGTGCACATGTAATCTGATGGGATGCTGGTTAACTGCAAGCATAAATTTTTAGCTACCCAGCTGTTAAACAGCTAGCCTGTCCTGGAATAACAGCTTACAGACTGGCAACTGTTTACTGCAGGCTATTATAGCACATCTTTCACAGGTACCCTACTTTGTAAGAAAGCAGAAACAAGAGCCTGGATTCTACCTCTGGTTCATCTAGCTCCTACCTGGTTTGTTAAAGCTTTTGGGTTGTTGTTGGTGAATTTGCCCTGCAAGGGAAGGGATAAAACTGGTCTGACAAGGGTAGCTATTCTGCTAACTGTAGCCTGTTAACTGTTTCTGTAACTTGGTAACCATCAAAGTGGATGGGAGAGTCACAAATTTTGATGTGGTAAGTAAGAGTGTAAGAGGAACTCTTGTCATGAATGAAACTTCCTTAAAATCAATGTCTTTTACTAGCCCTGTTGTTCTGCTCCCTAACAGTCTGCCTGTTGCAGTGCTGAAGGCAAAATTTGTGAAGGCTATAAAAGCTGCAGTGGTTCCTGCAGCAAAACAACCCTCACAGCAAAACAAATGCCATGCTGTGGTGTAGTTATGCTTAATGCACTGGTGTTTGTTTCACAGTGTGGGGAAGAGGGAGAAGGAGTGGGAAGAGCAAGGAGACGGGTGGTTCACTGGAGTTGTGCAAAATATACCCCAGACTAGAGATTTAAAAGTGGGAGGAATTTAGAGGGCTATTGAATGAAGGGTATGTACCTGGTCTGCTGTTCCTGGAGTCTGAGATTGAGTGGATGTGTGGGGGATGCTGCTGCATGCCAGCCACACTCGCCCACAGGGCACAGTGTCAAGCGTCTTATTGAAAGCATCAGAGCATCAAACACAAGTTATGTGCTGTCAAACTTGTCTTAAAGCCTGATTGTCAAACAGGCTGCTCTAAAATGGGTAAATAGCAGCTATCTATACATTGTGCCAAACCACTGTCTTAAAAACCCCAAACAACCCAACCACCAAACAATGGAAAAAATGCAGCATCAGTGGCCACTAAAAGCTGGCACATCCTTTCCTGACAGCTTTCAAGCTGCAGATTGCATCACCTGCCTTGCCATGACCCAGGTAAAGCACAGTGTGCTTTACTCAAGTGAGTCTGCATTTACGTGGTGTACAGACTTGGTGATGTGAGATTTGCTTTGCAGCATGGTTGGGGGAGCAGCAGCCCTCAGACTCAGGTGCTCTCCCTCTGCTGGAACAGAGTTCAATGGGATTCATGACAAACTGGGTTTTAGGGCTTCCTGTTTTCCTAATGGACATCTGCAGAATAGGGAAGAGATACACCCAGTCTGATACACCCAGTAACTCTGACTTCTTCCAAAAGCAGAAATCAAAACACTTCACTTATTTTGGAGGGGGTGGGGGAATTGACTGTCTTTTTAAGTAGAGTATTGATGATGCTGAAAGTTCTGTTTTTGAAGGTTTGGGGTTTTTAATAGCATGCTTTCAGAGTTTTCTCAGACTCCTGTTCATGTCCCCCTTCCCTTTGCTTTACTTGCCAAGGGCACTGGTAATTAGTTTAATACTTAATACAGAGATGGCTACTATCTTGTTGAGGAGAGATAATGTTTCAATTGAAGTATTGGTAAATGCATGAAGGAACTATTAAATAGTGTTGTCATATTTCTGTGTTCTGTTTATAAAGCTGTAAATACTTTTTCAATACTCCTGCTGCTTTTTGTCCCCACACACAGAGACCTTGATCCTTTGCTGCTAAATAAATAAACCTCTGTTGCTATTCCAATTTCAACATTTTCTCCACTTCCTCCGGGTTAAAGTGGTAACACATGATGGTTAGTAGCACAGTATTTTCCTTAGTGAGAAGTAAGAGGAGCAAATGTATTTCAGGACAGGAATTTATTACAGATGTTATTTACTCGTGGGTTTATGCACTTTTATAGGTTAAGGAGAAGCCAGGACTGTAGACAGTTTTCTTCTAGCAACTTGTGTTTTTTTTCTTAACAGCTGTTTGTTTCCAGAGAAGATAAAAAAGATCTGCTTGAGTTTTTAATGCCTGAAAGTGGCATGGACTGACTTTCTTGCTGTGGTGGTTACTGGCTGAGATAGTAATGATATTTTCAATGTCAACAGTAATTATTTTGCTGCTTAGAAAAACATGTTAAACAGCATTTTAAGACCTTTGCGTGGGTGTCTAATAAAAGTTTGAATTTGTCCATTGCTGTGCAAAAAAAGACTCAAAGCAGGGTTAACTGGAGGATGTAGCAAGATTGATCTTAATCTGAGATGCCAAGGAAGAAGCAATAGATTGCAGCTGCTGAGTTTAGACCTCATCTGTAATCTGTAAAGGGCTCCTGGTGTATTGAGCGTTCATTGGGGTTAGCAAACTGTTACTTGTATTCGCTCTGCTTTCAAAAATTGAGGACAAAATCTGAGTGTTGACAAAAGACTGTATTTGATGCAGTTTTTATTTGGATTCTGCTTTAGCAAAGAAAGAACTGGATCTGTTCCTCTCTAAGGACTCTTCTTGTCTTCTGGTTTGTTAGATTTTAAATACAAGGCCAGACTCTGCTGTTGCTTCGCAGGCTTCATAAGAACTTTGATATCTACATTGCAGTAAAAAATGATTGCTGATCCTAGTTTACAGAGTTCAAAGATGAAACATGCATGCAGCTTTTGACTTTGACTCATGTTAAGATCCACTTTTTGAAAAAAAAAAACAACACTTTCTCAGAGCAGAGTTCATAGGGCTCTCTGGTTATTCTGTTTCTATGCTGTCTCTGAACTGGGTGTTGTGAGAGGAATCATATCTTCTGTGATGATCCTGCTTAGCTGGTACTTTGATAATGTAATTAGATCAATAATTAATGTTGACTGTGCTGTGTGGCACCTCATGTAACCAAGATGTGAATAAGCAGGTGATCTGCAGTATAACAGCTTATGGGTTGTTAGCAAGAAAGTGTAAAATTTGTTGAGTATCTTACTGGAGTGTTTAACTTTCTCTTGCTTATGTCAAAGGCAGTAGATGAGATTGTAGGGACCACATGAGGGCTTTCAAGGAAGACCAAATTCCTTCTGGCAACAACTGTTGCATGGTTCCAGTGTAAAAATCCTGTCATCTTGAAGCAGTGAATCCTTTCACATGGCTGCCTACTAGTAAAACTTCTGTCTGGGGAGCATTAGAGCATGCAAGTAAAACAAGAAAACTGTACAGCTTTGGTAATGTCTGATAAAGCACTTTATAAAATAACAGTTGTTAGAGCTTTATGCATAATACTGCTTTCATCCACTTCTGACATTTAAACATTGAAATACTATTGAGTCAGTGTTGCAGAATGTTTTCATGATGACCATATTACTCCAAGGAGTCTGATCAAGGAGCCAAAAAAATGGATAACATCAGGCATTTTTACTCCTGGTGCATTATCTATTGGGAAGTTTCTCCCAGGCACGCATTCAGAATTTGTGATTAAGTACCCTGACATCGTATGTCCTAGAAAGTGGCTTAATGACTTCAAAGTGCAATCCTGACTTGAATAGAAGTCATGTTTTAAAGGTCAAAAGTGCTTCAGCTAGTGATAAAAAGGAGCCTTTGTTATAATACACTTGTTAGCTGTGCTGGCTTATGGTGCTGCAAGTGAGCTGTACTGGGTTTTCCTAAAGGTAAGACCCCTTGCTACAATTTATTCATTGAAGTAAGCCTGTCAAGACAGATTAAAAACTTATTACTTGATCTGCAGAAGTGTTCTTTAACAGCTGCAAATAAGTGAAATATCTTGAATCCCACGGTGGGTTTTCAAGGTTGGAGACTGGAAGTGCTTTAAATTATAAACTTGGCATACCTGTGTGGGACTCAAAGATGGACTCTTGCCACTTTTCTGAGTGAAACTGTGTGAGAAACACCCAGTAGGTGTTTTGTAGAGAACCTGACCTGTTCTTCCTCTCATGCTGGAAAAATGCTGGGATACGTGAGAGGGGACCGATAGCTTTGTTCCATTTGACTTGTTCGTGTATTCAGCAGGCTTGACAGTTTTCCATGAT
The DNA here is from genome assembly GCA_013399135.1 of Heliornis fulica. Taxonomy (NCBI): domain Eukaryota; kingdom Metazoa; phylum Chordata; class Aves; order Gruiformes; family Heliornithidae; genus Heliornis; species Heliornis fulica. The sequence continues at coordinate 113,392 of VXBZ01004882.1, read as the reverse complement.
CTGAATGGCAAAGAAACATGCACCAAGTCACTAAGGAGTCTGTTTAATAGCTTTTTTTTCTTAAACTTAAAAAATGCGATCTCTTAGGCTTAACTGTTTACATGTTCGACTCTGTGCCTGCCCTCTTAAAGGCAGCAGCCGCTGGGTTTTTTTTTCTGGTGTGGAAGAATTACAGCTGGCAAATCTTTACCTCTGGTCATGTGTGTTGGAGGGACTAAAATATTTTTAATACAAATGTGGTTCTTAGTACTGAAATATTTCATTATCCTTTCCACTTCTTCCACTCATTAATTCTTATTAGAAAAGTGCTTCACTTATGGCATTAGAACTAAAGATAAAAATCTACAGATCAGGAGGACTAAAGGTTCAGACTCTGACATAATTATTGCATTGATGAAATTTATCTTTTTTAACAGATAATCATGTTCATTGAGGTCTGCCTTTGTCAGGCAACTTCAGAGTACTAGAGAAAAAACTGTACTTCAGATACCCTGTCTGGCAGTTGTGTGTGCAATGCTGAATTTTGAGTGACCTGTTTGAATAGATTAGGGATGAATACAGTGAATATCCTGTCACAGCACCTATAAAAGACACTACATAGTAAGTATGGTGCTTACACAAGAAAGTATGGCACAGTTCTGTATGCCACTACTGTAATGCACATGGCTTTCCGCTAGACAGGCAGAGAATGAAAACTTCTGAACATGGTGTAGCACAGATGGCCTACTGCTGCCTTTGTGTGTGTCAGAGCATGAGATTCGGAAAAGAAAATAGCAGTACTTGGGCTGGATTTGTATTGATAAGAAATAGGTGAAAGATGTTCAGGTGTTCCCTCTGATAATAGCAATCAAATTGTTTTGTCAGCAAGGAAGGGAAAAGATGAGTTGTTCTGGATGTGAGTCTGGTCCCATCAGCTGGGTCTGTGGGTTAGAAACTGAGTTGGGGTTGTAGATCCCTAGCCACTAATGATAAAGTCCGTTCCCGAGTATGAAGAAAGTGTCTCATTGCTCATCTGCTTTTGCCAGCTGATTTTTCTCAGGACACACTCTGAGGCTTAGTCATGAATGGTTTTTATGGCATAAATTAGACCAGAGTGATGTCAGGCAAACTGAAGTGTGAGTTTGAAAGAGGAAGATGATGATGAGCAGAGGCGGCCATGTGGGCTGATGGTGTGTGGGGGTAGGGGTGGCCCATGCAGGGAGCTGAGGAACAATTCCAGTAAACTCTGCAAGCTTGTCCCATAGGAACACAGTCAGGCAGTCCAAGAAAATGAAAGAGCCGTGGAGATGATGGAGGCCTGAGGATGGCTTTTAAGAGGGGTGAAGCTTCTTCAGAAGATAAAAATAGATTGTTCCTTCCCTGCCTTAATGGCAGGTGGGAGGTGCATAGGTAGGAGTGCAAGGGTATGCTGTTGAGGAGTGGGTGGACTTAGGCAGACCTTGTCCCACCTCTATCCTTGGCAGTGTGTCTCTGGCTTGCATTTCTCGAGGTGTATAAGGCCTAATAATCACTGATCCCTAGATTAAACCACTTCTGAATATGTCATACTAAACAGTTTCTATCGTGAAGAAAGCTGATAATCAAGTGGAATTCTGCTATGCTAATTCTAAGTTTAAAATATTGTGTTAATGTACTTTTCTTTATCTTGAAGATGTGCATTATACTTATTTAAGGGCTGAATAGCCAAGACACTTAAAAGTGAATGGAAATTTACTAAAAATAGTGGTTGAAATAGGCTTGTACCACCTATAGAGGAATAGTTATAAAGGCATCAAACCAATGAAGCACTCTGGGAATTGGTAGAGATGACAAAACCTAAGGAGTCATCAGAACTTGGGATGAGGGTCATTCTTTGGATAAATGGAGTCTGCTTGGCTAGTATTTTGCACTGTCCTGGTGAAATCTGTGACCTGTGACTTCTAAAAAGAAAATTCAGTCAGACAAAGCCTCATGTGATATGTTCCCTGAGTCAGCTGTTCAGGATCACTCATTGCCTACTGCTTCACATTGAATCGGCTTCTGAGTTGCCTTTTGTAATCTCAGAAGTGAATGTGAAACTTAATGTTGCAGTTCTTGTCCTGTGGCTTTTGCCTTCCCTTATTTTGACTTTGCCTGAGAAGACTTTAAGCATTTGGTTTATTGCAGATACTTCTTGTGGAAACGAAAGCAATGTTTCTTGAGTTAAAACATGACTGTACCACTTATTCTGATTATATAAGTTATCTTTAACATTTAGAACCAGGAAAATTGCTATGCTTTTGTTTTTAGAAATCCTAAAATCCAAGTGCTTTGTTTTTTACCTGTCACCTGCTATCTGATGCAGTTTTACTCCTCTATAAGCACAACACTGCCTGATATTACTCCTGCTTCAAAGGCTTTCCTTTGCTGTTTCCCTTCCCATCTGCCTCACTGGGGCGTGTCTCATCTAGAGGAAGCTGAAAATCCTTCACTATTTGGGTTGTCAGAGCAAAAAGATTCTAAAAGATGCTGAACGTGGAGTGGGGTGGTGAGAACCTACAAAACAAATACCCACCACAACAAACCCAAACTGCAGTTTTCCAGTTCCTGTTTTGCATACTTCTTTTGGTTTAAGGAGTTTTCTTCTGGCTCCTTTCCCGCTGTTCTCTCACAGCCAAACCAAGTTCTTCCCAGTATTGCATCTTCCTTTGCCTTTTATTTTATCTGAGAGGATGAAGAGATCTGCTGCCTATTTATAAGTGACAGCCTCTCACTCTTCACTGGCATTCTCTGTTTCACCTCAAAGAGGTATAAGTCTTTATGCTGAAAGTCAGGAGCAAAAGTTTCCAGAATCTGTACAATCTCCTTGGTTCTGCAAAGACAGTAAGTGATGCCCAAAGCACTGTACAAGTCTTCCTTGCCTGCTCAGAAATGTGGTAATTTTTAAGTTATGTTACCTTCGCATATTAAGCTTTTTGCTGTAATGAGAAACAGTAACTATATGTTTTAATGACATCTTAAGTTCTAGTGAACTTCATTCCCCCAGGTCAAGCTTCTTGTTTGCAAGTGATGGAGGGTTGCCAGCATTCTGTGCTTGAAAGGAATCATTGTGCAGTATGTCCAATTAAGCTACCCTACCCCAGCTATCAACTCAAAATGCCACTTTTTACATGAGAACAAGCATAATGACATGGAAAACATATGTTCATTCTCACTTGATGTTCAGACTTGGGCTTAATAGGTGCAAACCTTGTCAAAAAGTCATCTAGACTTGTAGTTTATCAATAAGACTGTTTGCACCTTGGTGTAGTCTCCATGAGGTTTTTTTCATACAAATCACACTTGCTACTGCCTGAGCCTCACTGGCCTGAATAGCTTGTCTCCTGAGTCAAGCCCAAGCAGTTGTGTTGCAACCTTGGAGAGGTTTTCTCCTGGCTCCAGCTGCTGGGTCCTAGGGCAGGACTAGGTTGCCATGGCACAGCTGTGGTTCCTTGCTGTGCTCCTGGCTCTCCCACATTCAATCCTGGAAAAGAAGTAATTTGTCTTCAGCACAGCTGTTCATTACTTTTTGCAGGACAGGCCCTATTGCTGGGGTGGTAGCAAGGAAGACAATTACTAAAGTGAAGGTGTAAACCAAATGTAGTCCCCCTTACAATAGAGGTGCACTTTCTGGGTACAGATACAGAATACACTCCTGTTTGCACAGTTCATTTCTCTCAGTACTGCTGTGAGCAGCCTTGGAGACATAAGAGATCTACTGCTGGTTACCTGGAATTTGTTAGCTAGGAAGCAATCCTGAAATGGAAATCCAGAGTTACATCTCAACTTTGTTGCTCCCATGCTCCTTTATATCTGCCTTGAGAATGGGTTATTAATCCCTGTGACACCTTTTGGCTTTACTGTGGAGAGCAGAAGGAAGAGAGCAATGGGTCATTTTACTGATTTTTCTAGTTGCTGTGCTTGAAGGTAGAAACACCAGATACTGTTAGTTCAGCTAATATGCTCCTCTGATGCTCAAAGGGTGGTTTGATGGTAGCCAGATGTTAGTCACTGTTAATCTTCATCCCACAATTTCCAGGCATTAAAATGATGATTGCCTTTTATCCTTAAATTTGGAAGCAATTGCAATTCACTTGGTATTTCAGTTTAGCATTTGATATAGGAATCACGAGTGGTGCAATACAGTCAGTGTGATGGGCAGTGAGGAAAACTAGTGCTGGCTATGCCTTGCACTTCGAAATCAAATTAGAATTCAATATTTCAACGTTACAGTCCCATCTCACTTTCCCCATGAGTGTATGTATGCTTAGGTCCACATACCCATCACTGACTTGCTGATAAAACATTGTCACAGCTAAGCAGGAAGTCTGAAAATCCATGTGTTCGTGGCCTAACTATGCTTACTTATTAGTGCTAAACAATGAAGAAAGATGTTTAGTTTGCTTTTACTGTGGGACTCTGACACAGTGGAGATCAGTATTGGAAATTGCTGTAGTGAGTGCAAGTCTGGTTATACTGTTTGGAAAAGCAATAATGAAACCTTTGAAAGTAGCGTTCTACTGGACACCAAGGTCTCCCCCTAGGCATCAGTCACTTGCTTGAGGTTATTACTGTGTCTGTCGGGGTGTCTGTGGGAATCTGGAGGAATCTCAGCAGTTGCCATATCTAGTTCTAGATCACAACTAGGCTTAGTAGCTTTAGTTTTGTTCACTAACCACAGTTAGAGACAGTTGCCTAGCTCCAAGTTAAATTTCCTCTGAAGCAGGTGTATTAGAGAAGACCTCTGTGCAGTCACTACTGAGAAGGTAAAAACCTATAATGAAGGGGTTGGAGCTTTGAAAGGAAGTGAAAAAGCCCACCTGCATTCTCCTTTTCAATCTTAAATGGCTCCAAGCATCAGCTTTGGGGTCTTGGGGGAATATCTTGTTTCAAAATTATTACCATTCAGGATGCAATTAAATACCGCTCAAAAAATGGTTTAAATACAGGTTAGGCATGAAGAGCAATATACATGGTTTTGCTGCCTCTGGTCCTTTGTGTCTAATGAAAGCAGAGTGAAACACTCTCAGATTATCAGTACTACTGTCCTCAGACTCATGGCAATGCCCAAGTTTGTAGAAGGGAGTTGCTGAAAGCAAGCATACACAGAACAAGCCTTCAAATAAGTTAAATCAGTGGATTTTTTTATCTCTTAATGAAACACACTGACCTCCTCAATAAGGAGCAAATATATAAAGGTGTTGGAGTAATGACCTATAATTTGATGACAACCTTTGTTCTTCATGGAGCTGAGTTCTCATCTGTTGGACTAGCAAAAAAAAAATAAAATTGAGCAGCAGATGAACTTTCCAAAGGATAGTTAGACTAGTCAATCTTAATTTGTACATTCTATGTAAATGCACAGAAATGTCTAGACACACTTATAGAAAACAATGATCAAATTTCAGCCTGACATGGCAAAGTGCTGTATTTCAACGACTTTGGAAGCAACTCAGTAACTTTGAGTCTTTAGTCCTTGGGAATACAGCTATTGTGCACCATATGCACACACCTGTGCATTCTTGGAGTAGAACTGCTGGAATAAATGAATGTCACTGGAACAGCTGTTTGAATAGTGTACAAAACTATTTGTGTGCAAAGAAGCCTGAATTTTTCTACCTAAAATTTGGGGCTAAGGGTACTCAGAGCTGAGGCTAGTTACAAACCTGTGTTTCTTCAAATTCTGTTTATGCCTGCATCCACAAGTCCCGCAAGTCAATCCCCTGAAGCAGGTACTTGAGAGAAATTACATGTTTAAAAATAAATAAAATTGGTCATTTAAATTCTGAGAAATTGAATCTAAAAGGGTTTAGAGACTGCTTGGCAAACATTAGCACATCATTGTGCTGAATGTGCTGGGGACCAAGTAGAGAGCTATGGTATCTCTTGTCCAGTCTGTGTAACTGTATTCCAATTTACATTCTCTGGAGTGCTTCTAATATTCAGGGTGCTCTTAATAATGAAGTCTGACATTAATACAGATATATCCCATTCAGAAGACAACCTTTTAGACACAGGGATGCAATTGTCTTAAACTATTTCCTTTGATTCTTCTGGCAGTGTACCTCCTTTGTCCAGAAAGTGGGAAGAAATTGCATTGCATTGAGCTTGCTCTGTAATGTGTTCAGTTAACATTCATTGTTGGGTGCCAGGATCCCAGTATGCTCAAATTGTGGCTACAAAACTTTCTGAGATTTGGTCAAGCAGAATTCAGAATTAAAGTACTTTCTCACATGACTGCATGAGAGCCTGGTCCTATTCAGTAACAATTTCAGATGTAGTCAAAGAGGGGTTTTATAAGTATTTGGAGAAGATGTAACAAAGCAGACACAGGTAAGGTTAGTCCAGTGATTTGACTTGAGTACTAGCTTTTGAGTAGAAGGATAAAAGGTACATCCAAACCAGTATGCTCTGGTTGACAGAACTTAAAATGGCACTGCTGATCAGCTTTCCTTGACTTGCAGCTTCTTAGAATTGCAGTGACTTCCTCTTGCGGTTTTAACTTGCGTGTAGCTATGATAGATTTGACTGATTGAACTGAACATGCCCTGGTGGGCATGTTCAGTTCAATCAGTTCGATTGGCTACTGCTTCCTTTTCCAGTAGGGAAACTGCTCTTCAACCAAAGACCTGATCTACCTAGTAAGATCAGGAGTGCTTGGTGTTCTCAGATTCAGTGAGCATGGGAATTAGATACAGCCTTTTTTCCACTCTTTTGAGAGCCGTGCTTTGCTTTCTTCTTCTACCACCTTCATGGGTGTAGAGAAGACCCACTTTTTTTACACCTTTTTGAGAAATTATAATGCTTATCTGACTTTGTTTCTAGCTTACTATGGAATTCTAGTGGGTTTGGGGGATAGCAATAGGGAGTGAGGTTACATTTAGAAAAGCAGAAAATATACTCTGAATTTTCCGTCTCAAAATATTTTGCTCTGAGTAATCTGATACAAAATACAGAAACCAGCAGGGTTTCCTGGCATTAAAATTAAATGAAGAGTTCTGAACATCATACATCTTTAAAAGGCAAAGTGTACATCAGTAAGCCTGTTATATCCCTGCATGAAAACACACCATTGTGGCTTTAAGAAATAACTTTTTTCTAACATTTAAAAACAGATCTCTAAAAGCAACTAAATGTAGCACAACCTAGCTCTGGGAGCCTGTTTTCTGACTTTTTATTAAAGAAATGTACTGCTAATGTAGCATTCAATGAGCATAACAAAACCAAGAGGTTTTTGAGGGTGTAGGGTTTTTTTGTAGTTGAACACAGTAAAAAAAAAAACCAAAAAAAAACCAGAAGATGCTGAAGTCCTCTGTGCTTTCAGTGACTGAATGTGAAGTGGTGTTAGTAGGCAGTGGGGAATGCTGGGCTGATGGTCCTGTTGTGACCTGGCAGCTTTGGACTTCTGCGAGGTGGTGATATGGTCAATGTGACAGTTTAGCACACAAGGTTTATTTATTATTTATGCCTTTAGACTCATATTAAAGCCCTTCTGCTGTCAGAAGTATGGCTGCTGCAGAAGGGCAAGGTTGAGGTTGCCTGGATGATATCTCAGCGACTGGTGTGGTGTGAACTGACTCAGAATAGGATGGAAATGGGACAGGGCAGCTCTGGCTTGGCACTAGCTTTACTCCATAACCTTCTGCAGAGGACTTCTTGGTCTCCACAGAGAGGATCTGGTATGTGTGTCTGAATACTGATCTAGCACTGCCCCTCTGGCAGAAATCATTGTGCTTCATAATTGGAGCCCAAAATACTTCAGGATGGTGTGCTGTACACAAGAGTCTCAAGTGGGGAGACCTCAGTACCACAAACATGTATCTTGCTTCTGTATGCACAGACTTCAATGAGCAGTGCTCATTCTTTCATTGAGCATGTCTCTTGACTTCCCAAACTTAAGCAACTAATAAATCTGTCATTTGCATAGCATTTAAAGTGACTGATTCTGTGTGCAGTTAGCTTTCCTGGTTAGTAAATACTTTAAATGAGGCTTTACAGTTCTGCAAGATCACATGCATCCAGTATACAAAAAAAAAGGAAAAGTGTCAGCTCTTACTAAAACTGAGATCTTACTAGAAAAATAAAAGCTGCAAAATAAAAGTGAGAAGGAAAGTAGCATATGCTAATGTGCCCCATCCTTTTATGTATGGACAATGTTTCTAGTGTCTGTCAGCTGTGGAGAGGCATTTTAATCTTCTGCCCCCATAGTACCCTTGTTCCCAATTGTGTCAGACTTTGAAACAAAGATTGGCTTTACAAACAAGATCCAATTAGTGACTAAAGAGGAAACATTCTTCTCGGGGTGGATAAGTGTCTGGATTTGGTGAGGAACTGGAAACACTTCTGTGAAAATTAGCATTATTCCTCAAGACAGTCTGTAATGAGAAATTGTTTCCATAGTCTTTTGGGTCCCTTTCCATCTATTTCTCAGATTGATTAATTGAAGGATTGGACAGGCTTGAATAGAGAAAGCTTCTTGTATTCCCAGGGCTGTGCCTTGTGCACAGGGTGAGTGAAACTGCTGCTTAGAGCTATGGAAACTCTTGGCTAGCAAATGCAGGTGAAGTAACTTGCAGCTTGGTATGTGCTCACATACCTGATATGCATCGATCATTAGTAAACCAGTGTATGCAAGCATATGGTCATATAGCTCTTGGTTTTGGTACTGGACAACTGTATCTGCCTGTTTGCTTCTCTAAGATTGTTCTCTTCATTTAGGTCAATAATGAGATTTTTAGCTGCTCTTCTGTACTGTGCAGGGACTGAATTTGCATGGACCCCATATCCACTAGAACAATAGAAACTTTGAATTCCTTGTTCTTCCCTCCTGTGGCTCTCTCCCCACGTTATGGAAAGTGACTCACAGACTAGGCCTGCCGTAGTTGCCAAAAAATGATGTAACTTGGATAATGTAATATCCCACGTACAAACCAAAGTCTATTTAGAAACTGGGCTGACAAGAGAAAAAAAGGAAATAGCTACATATCAGATGCGTATCTCAAGTTTAAAATCACTATAATTGTGTGCTTATTAAATATGTAGGTAGTGCAAGAGGCATGAAGAAAAGCTGCATAGTTCCTTGGACTATGCTTTCAGATGACTGCAGGGTGGGCAAACCTGTTGTCTTGTCTGCCTTTCACAGGGAGTAGTTCATGAAGCCAAGCTGTGTAAGATGAGGGAGTTATCTGGTCAAATGCTAACATATGTATTTTGTGACTTTGTTTTAGGGCAAGATCGGTTCCCTGGTCACATGCTTCCTGGGGCACTGGTGTAGCCAAAACGTGGAGGGAAAATGCACAGTGGAGAATGGGGAGGGTAGAGGGGATTGTGTTTAACTTGTTTAGTGGCCATCTGTCTGTACATTAAAACAACCTAGAAATTACGGCCTTAGCCTCACTAGAGTGGCTGGATGTAATTTCAAATGTAAATATGTAATGTATTGACAGAATGTTTCTTTGTGCCCCCTTCCCCACCTGGCTGAAACAGACAGTGTTTGCTGATGGCCCTAGCACTGGTGGTGGGACCTGAGGAAGGGCTGTCCCAGGGAGTAACTTGCTGCACTCAGGACATCTTTACTGTGGTGGCCAGGGTGGTCTAAATCTGACACAGCGGATGGGGGTTCTGGCCAGTGCCCAGCATGGACAGGTGAAGTGCTGTGAACCTGCATTGAACAAGGCCAGTGCTAAAGTCTTTGCCCTTCTACAATAGCAAAGGCAATTTGGCAAATGAAAAAGGCCAACAGGTAAGATCTGGTAAAGCAGTCTTACAAACTTTGTTTCTTCCTTTTGTTCCTCTCCTGTCTCTGGCAGATGTATCAACTTGAATTCTGCTGCTTTGGTAACTTATGTGGAGTTTCATTTGCTACTAACCACTATTATTTGAGATGTCTGACCCTGGCCTGGAAATGCAGTATATGGTGTATCCCCAAGATAGATGAACTGAGCAGCATGTTTTTTATTACTTCATCTGTGTTTTGAATTAAAAACTAAACAGTGAATAAAAACTGCCATGTAAACTGACCCACCTGTATTAAGCACAGCAATAAGCAAGATAAGTCTGCATGTTCAGCCTGTGCACTTCATATCCTTGTGTGATATAGTGCTGGCTCTGTCTCACAGCAGTGTGCTTTGCTGCTTCTGATTATTGCAACCAGAATGCAAACAGATGTTCCTAGTAAGACTGGTAAATATAGCACTGAACTCAAATTCATCATAATTTAAAAATCTTTCTGAAAGGGGTCTTTGCCCTTCAACTGTCCCTAACCCAGAGTACATCTTGAACCTGTAGCTTAAAAGGAATTAGAAGGGGGTCGTTATCTGGCTGTTTTCCACATCTGGAACGGGATTTCCTGTTTACACACTGAAGGGACAGGTACCATCAGAAAATATTATCTTCCACTAGTCTGAAACGTAAGAGTATCGAACATCAGATGTTGTTCATCCTGATGTGATAAACTGTTCTTCAGAGGTGAGAAATGCATTGTACAAGGGAGATCCATAGTGCCTCTTTTAAACAAGTGTAAAAAAAATATCCAAACTCAGAAATTTGTGTTAGGAGAGCAAAGTACTGAATTTCTTGTTAAAACTCGTGCAGAACAAAAATGGTTTGCCATGTATTCCTCTGTTATTCATTTCAAGTCCTAACACTGAGTTGTATCCACATTACTTTAGTATTTCTAAATGCTTCTGAGTGTCTATACACACTTTTGCTCTCCCTTGAAGTGCATGGACTCCTCTGAGAAGTCTGGCAATGCAAACTCACATGTGCTGAACAGAGCTGAAATGGTTCCAATGCTTAGAGTGGAGCTTCACTGCATCAGGGTTTGTGGATTGAAAACTGGGTAACTGAGGGGGTGTTAGGAAGTCTTATGCATATGCTTATAAGCATACTTACTTCTAGTGGAGGTTACTACAATAGCACAAATACCTTTGTAGTCTTAGTAAAATAGCAAGAGGTTGAGTCAAAAATTCAGGGGTTAGGGGGGTGGGGTGGGCAAGGGAAGAACTACCACCAAAACTTCTAGTCTTGTGAGAAAATGCAAGATTAGGGCAATGGCAATTACTGAAACTAAGAAAACAAGTGGGATTAAGATTTGTTGTGCAGGTATTTTGTCACAGAAAATAAAGTCACTTTGACAAAGAACCAAAGAGAGGTTAAAAAGACTTAAACCACAGCATAGCAATTCTTTACAGGTTAGGGTTTTATTCTTATACCCAGTACTGCTGCTTATCTAAATAGCAGGAATGGGTACAATGCAAATAATACAAAGGCAGCATTGGAGTTGTGGACACTGCGGTACTGGTGGTAATTGGCAATATAAAGACAGTGTGTCAGGTTTGCTTGCCATCATTTTCTAATCAAACCTTCTCAAAGTAAAGGCAGATGTGTGGTTACAGCTATATAGCAATTACTTTAATGTATGGGGCTGCTCCTTGAATAAGCAAATATCTTCATTTTAATTAAAAACAAAATTGTGCATATAAAACTTTTTGATTAAGAGTCCCTTAGAAATGCTTCAAAATCTGCATATAGGAAGGCCTAATTAACCATAACACCCAACATGAGAGAGTCTGGGAGTTGATCATTTGCCAATAGCTCTGCCAGTAGTAAAATAAATATCTATTGAAATTAGTTTGACAATGTAATGCATGGCCAAGGATGGGTAAGGAACCTTTCTGAAAAATCTAAATTTAGTTTCCCTCTAAACCTATAGTTTCCTTTACTGTTTCTTCCTCCACGTTTCATATTTTTTCAGTACAGTTTTGTGCAAATACTTCAGCTTGGGATGTGGTGTGTTTGTTGTACAGTGCTGCAGTGGCAGGAGGGTATTTTTTCAAAGCCAGAATAGAGCAGTGAGGCAGTGTTTATGTAAAGTAAGCTGTGTGAAAGGAGTGTGCTATAATTCAGGAATAACATATATATTTATAAATGTAGAATTGAGTTACTCATGATTTTGCTAACATGCTGTTTGTGTCTTCAATACCACTCTGGTGGCAGACTCCATTTTGTATTGAAAAGAGCTGCTGAACTTTCATGTTGCATCTTTGTAAAAGAATCAGTTGGCAAAGGAAAAAACCTTATTTCTGAAGAATACATGCTTACCCTCTTTCCCTACCTAGCCATACTGAGCACAACTTCTGTGCAGATTCCTCAAAATAATTACCACCTGTCTCAGCAAGGCAGGCATTTTGCATTAGGACATTATGCTATGTGTAGGCTGGGCACGTTCTGATATCTTTCAGTTGAGCTAGAAGTAAAGATTATGTACTTGCAACAATTAGCTGATGGATAAAAGCGTTAGCTGGAGATTTCTCTCAATGACACATTCACTCTGTTGCTGTGCACAAATATTACATATATTTATTAAATAGCAATGTAAGCTATATGATAGTATTAGTGCAAAAAAAAAACAACCCACTTGCTCTTAAATATTGTTTTCTGGTATCTATCAAGTGAGTTTATTGAACTTCCTACTCAGGTAGTAGCTGTGCACTTCTCATCACTACTTATTTTCCATCCCCACTTGGCTCATTAGGTTGAATGTATGTTTGGTTTTACTTGAACTTCTCCCACCCTGCACTGTGAACTACCACCTTGATGTGCTTGTGGGCTGCCTGCTCCTCATAGCAGTGCCCAGGACTCATACAGGATGAGCAACAGATATTAGTTAAAAGTTAAGTGACTGGGTGGGCAACACTTGGGGTTTCCTCAGCTTTTGAATGCCCTTTGCCATGCTTAACTGCTGTACCCTTGATACTTGTCTTGGATGTTAGCATCAAAATTCCTCAAATGTCTACATACATGTAAAAGTCAGCAACACCCTTCCAACCTATAAACTGGATTTTTGGTTGCCATAAAGAATTTTGTAGTTCTGGTTGTGGTTTCTTCCCTCTGAATGCTTATTCCCTTTGAGAAGCCTACTTTTGACAGATCTATAATAGCTGAAATGTCGGTATTTTTGGTTTATGTGGCAAGGTTTTGGTAGGGAGGGCTGCAGGGGTGGTTTCTGTAAGAACCTGCTAGAAGCATCACCTAGGTCTAATAGAGCCAATACCAGATGGCTCCAAGTTGGACCTGCCACTGACCAAGGCTGAACGCATCAGCAGCAGTGGTAGTGTCTCTGGGGTAACATAGTTAAGAAAAAAAACAAACTAAAACTAGTGTCAGCTTTTTCAGCTAGAGAGGGGTGTAAGGTGATGTGAGAGGAACAACTCTGGAGATACCCAGGTCAGTGAAATAGGAATGGAGGGAGGTGCTCTGGGGACTGGAGCAGAGATTTTCCTGCAGCCTGTGGAGAAGACCATGGTGAGGCAGGCTGTCCTCCTGTAACCCATGGAAGCCCACGTTAGAGCAGAGATTCCACCAGAAGTGTGTGGAGGACTCCATGCTGGAGCAGACAGAGCTAACAGAAGGAAGATGTGATGCTGTGGGAAGCCTGTGCTGGATCAAGTTCCTCACAGGTACCATAGACCTGTGGAGAGAGCTCAGGTTGGAACAAGTTTCCTGGAAATACTTGGGACCCCTTGGGGGATTCACACAGGAGCACTCTGGTCCTGAATGACTGCAGCCCATAGAAGGGACATGTTTGAGCAGCCTATGAAAAGGACTCAGACTGCAGAAGTTGATGGAGGAATCCCCCCTCCAGGGTGGGACCCTGTGCTGATCAGGGGAGGAGAGTGAGGACTCCTGAGGAGGAAGGAGGAGAAAAAACGATGTGTGATGAACTGATCCTAACCCTCATTGCCATTGAGTCTGTTTTGCCAATGATGGCAATAAGTGAGTGATCTCTCCCTGTCCTTAACCATCAGCCCTTCATTATATTTTCTCTCTTAGCAAACTGAGGAAGGTGGTGATGGAGCAGCTTTGGTGGGCACCTGGCCTCCTGCCAGGGTCAACCCACCACAGTTGGTATGATTTTTAAAATGAAGCTCTTAGTATGATACTGCATCACCTCAAGTAGACCATAATCTGTGGGTGGCAGGTACAAGGAAGGACATGCAGGTATATTATGAACAGTTTTTGAATGTCAAGGGTCTGGATATTTGACACTAAGATAAACATCTGATAGGAAATATGCTGAAAGTAGCTGAATGCTTAATTACTTTTGGATTCTGTTGCAAAGGTTTGGTTTGTTTGAGAACTTGATGCCTTGGGAGATGGGGTCACTTTGCCTTTGGGCAAAATATGACTTGGCAACCAGATGGAGATCTGATTTTTCCACTTGGGAGAAACTCCCTTTACTGTAGTGTGGTGAAGAAAAGACACTTCACACTACTAGCAAACTGGGAAAATGTCTGTCTCCACAAATGTCTTCTACTTGTAAGCTGGTACTAGAAGCAGTTGAAGTTTTAGTGGCTGATTCTGTTATGAGGGAGCAAAAATGGTAAGAAGACTATCCTTGTTTCCTTTTTTTTCATTTGAAATGAAGTTATTGAAAGGGCCTTTGGATGTTTTTGCAGCCTAGTGAGAAAACAACTCTCAGCACAGAAAAAAACTTGCATGTAGACATGGGACTTCAGCTGTGTTTTTCACTTTACTGTAACACTTGCACTCCTGAAATGCAGCCTTAAGAGTGCAATTCTCTTGTTCAGGGTTAAGAACTGTTAAGTTTCTTTGCATATAGGTATTACCTTTCTTGCAGAGAAATAGAAAAGTATGGAGTTATTTGATTATGTTGCAGCTTCATATGGAAAGCTGAAGTAAAATATGCTGTTTAAGGTTTTGGCTGAGTATCAAAGGAAGTGTGCAGAACTTATGTTCAACATACTTTTTAAATCTTAGATGAAGGGAAATATCGAAGGATAAAGGCACTGGGTATTGGTTAGAACTGTGAATTCCTTAGTTTCAAGTTGTATCTGGTAGTGTAATTGTGCACATACTCCAATTCTGCCTTTCAGGCTCTTTCCTTTTTTTTTTTTTTTTGTAAGAAATTCTTGAGCAATTTTAAATTCAGTATTTCAGCAAAATCTACTGTGGCCACAGGAAACTCTCCTCTCTTGATCAAGTACATCTTCCAGTGCTCGTGTCCAGACTTCTGATAATATCAGTTGAGTTGATTTTGAAGGATGTTGTGTATTCTTTACAACAGGCAAATCTTCCCTTTGCTGGGGTACTGCTGCATCTTTTTCTTCACCTGTGCTAAGGGACACCACGCCTCCACATCCCCTTTTAGAGCCCTGTCATCACTGTCTACTGGACTTTCTTTTCCCTACTGTAAATCTTGCTATCCTGGCATCCATCCTGACGGCCCCCCTTATCTGGTTGCTGATGTGGTCAGCTCTTCCTGCCTATTTCTCTTGTTGACAGGAATTGTGTGGCATGGTGACAGTTGTGCTCCTCTTCCTTGTGGCAGTTTCTTTCCCAGCACTGGTGGATTACTAGCAGCATCTCCACACTCTCCACCACTGCCTTGCCTTTCACCACATAGGCTGTTTGATTATTTGTATTTTTTCTTTAATGTTCTTGGCTGCATTTTCCATATGCTGCAGGAGAGACTGCCACGAAAGCTAGCTGTATCTCTATGGCCAACTTTTACATCAGCATGTGTACTGCCCATAATGGCCAGGCTCTGTGGGCTGCAACTACTGGTAGATCAAAATAGCCCTCCTTAAACCATATAAAAACATGCCCAACAAATCACAGGAGGAAGTGTAGGTCCAGTTAGAGTTGTGTGTCTTCTGGCTGTAACTGCAGCAGCATCCTACCAGGCTCCATGGCCAGCACTGTACAGGTGATGTACCTGCTTCAGATAAAATGTGGAGAATGGCTCCAGTCTATGGCTGAGTGTTAAAACACAGTGATGGCTTGCTGATTAACTTGACTGAAGTATCTAGGTCATTATCAGGCTTTACAGCATGGCAAATTGACTTAAAATATTTTTTGGTTCAAGTTCACAGATATAGGGATTTTTTGTGTTAAATTGTTGGTTGACTGATCAGAGACCCAAAGTTAAATTGATAAATAAGAAAATCGAGAGTGCTCCTATGAAGTACTGCAATGTTTGTTCTCTCTTGTCCTGTTAATTTCTACTGCAATAAAGTCAGTTGTACTAAGTATCTTTGGAGGAGTCTCAGTAAAATGTGTCATTTAATGTGAAATGGTATAGTAGCCCCTTATCCCTTTTTAAATGGAATCATCTTTCTGTGGCAATAGCAAGGTGAACTTTACCAGCCTAAAAATGAAAAGGGGCTGGTTAGGATGCCTGGGTGTCTGTCACAATCACAGAATCAGAGAACATTAGGAGTTGGAAGGGACCTCAAAAGATTATCTAGTCCAACCCCCCTGCCTGAGCAGGATCACCTAGATTAGGCCACACAGGAACATGTCCAGATTGGCCTTGAACATGTCCAGAGAAGGAGACTCCACAACCTCTCCTGGCAACCTGTGCCAGTACTCCGTCATGCTCACAGTGAAAGTTTTTCCTTATGTTCTCATGGAACTACCTAGGTTCCAGCTTGGACCCATTGCCCCTTGTCCTATCACTGAAAAGAGTCTGGCTCCATCCTCCTGACACTCACTCTCTACATAATTATGTATTAATGAGATCACCCCTCAGTCTCCTCTGAGCTGAAGAGATCCAGCTCCCTCAGCCTGTCCTCATAAGGAAGATGTTTCACTCCATCTTGATGGCCCTGGGCTGTTCTCTCAAGGAGTTCCTTGTCCTTCTGGAACTGCAGGGCCCAGAAGTGGACACAATATTTCAGGTGTGGTCTCACCAGGGCAGAGTACAGGGGAGGAGGACCTCTCTTGACCTACTAGCCACCCCACTTCCAATACACCCCAGGATGCTACTGGCCTTCTTGGCCATGAGGGTTCATCCTGTTGTCTACCAGGAACCCCAGGACCCTCTCACCTGCACTGCTTTCCAACAGACCAGTCCCCAACCTGTACTGGTACTTGGGGTTGTTCCTCCCCAGATGCAAGACCCTATACTTGCCCTTGTTAAATCTCATTAAATCTCTCCCTGCCCATTAAAATTCTCTCCAGCCTAAGTCTTGGTGACTGTAAAATGACTGGTGCTGCTTCCGCCTAATACAGAGTTTTTTGTGCTGCTTTCTGTGCTGGAAAATGCTTGGAGATCTTGGTGGAGGTGTTAAAGGAGTATTCAACTATAGAGCACTGTGTTGGTTGACACAGTTTGCACCAGCTTTGTTTCAACTGAGCTCTTCTGTAATATATGTTTTACATAGAAAGGACTTCTGTAGAAGCCAATGGACAAACTGTTCTCTAGGGTTCTGAACATGAATGTTTGCTAGAGAGCTACAGCAGTCTGAAACACAGCTGGAAACATTACTTTTGTTGTAGTACATAAGCCCCATAACTAGTTTGAAGTAATAATCTGAAACTTGGTTTAGGGGTTAAAGTTTCAGTGATTCTGATTTTAACTTTCTTAAAATTTTTTTTGTCTTCACACATGAACAAGGAAAAGGAGGATTTTGATTAACATTTGCTACTTTATGTACACCAGGAAGGTTTCCTGTAAGTAGTCTTAAACATTCAAAAATGAGTTTAATAAGACTTTTCATGTATGCAGCATATTGTGTGTCACTACAAGAAGGATGCTGAGGTCCTGGAGCAAGTCTAAAGGACGGCAACCAGGCTGATGAAGGGCTGAAGAACAAAATTTGAGGAGCAGCTGAGGGGGCTAGGGATGTTTAATCTGGAGAAGAGGAGTCTGAGGGGAGACCTTATCACTACCTTTAATGACCTGAAAGAGGTTGTAGAGAAGTGGGCAATGGTCTCGTCAGCCAAGTGACAGGTGATAGGACAAGGGAAAATGGCCTGAAAATGTACTAGGGCAGGTTTAGATTAGGTATTAGAAAGGTATTTTTCATTGAAAGAGTTGTTGGGGTGTGGAACAGGCTGCCCAGGGAGGTGGTTGAGTCATCATCCCTGAATGTATTTAGAAGATGGGTACATGAGGTATGTAAAGACTTGGTTGGACTTGATGGTCTTAGCTGACCTTGTGATTCTGTGTTTAAGCAGTGTGATCAAAATGGATATAGCATTCTTGGTGGGATTGCAGCTGCTTTGTACCGCACTGTTGGTTTGGGGTCCCACTGGCAATGTGTTGCTTGCCTCTTGGTTTTTCTGCTGCTGGTTGACATGAAGACGATATCTAGAGGTATTTGTGGGTTACCCTGCACGGCAGCTGTGGAAATAGTGTTACAGGGCACCAGAGCTTGGATCAGCTGTGAATGAGTGGTGGTTGCATTACAGGGTGTGTTAGCAAGATCATGTGGGCTGGCCAGAGGGAGTAGATGCTGATAGCTAGTTTGCTTGTTCAGATCAGGTGAAAACCACTTTTTTGGTTTTGGGGTGTTTGGGTTTGTAGTTGCTTTGTTTGTGTCTTTTTTTTTTTTTTTTTGCAGGGTTGGGGGAAGTGGTGGCAATTGCTTTTCTACAGGATAGAAGAAAATATTATGCATTGGTACTTAAGTGCTTTGGCAGTGGGGTTATTGACTGGTGCAGGGTGCCTATATAAACATGTTTGCAATCAGGTGGTGTCCCAGTAGCTCATTTGCCAGAGCCTAATACCTTGTGACTGGCAGGTCCTTAGGCTGATTAAGTATTTCATGAACCTCTCTTACTGTATTGAGTAACCTGATAACTGGGGCACAAATTGTAGATTTTTATCTCTTGGTGATTACTGTTTATAGGGATATTTTACTGTTTGTTCTTGGAGATTCTCTTGTTTGCGCAGATGCTGGGAATAGTGATCACAAAACTCTCAAACTGAAATGCTGTCACCAGATGCTGCGCATTTGTTTCATGGGATGCTATTAATCACACTGTTAATTTTTTACTATACTGATTGCAATCAGTCTTCATAGCCTAGTCTTTGAACTGCAGCTTTACTTTTGCTCTGTTTTATTGCTACCTAAATGCGTTAATACAAACCATTCCAGGGGAAGATTTTAGTGTTGCTGCTAAATCAGTTTGGTTGAATACTTAGTTTACCAGGTCCATTTTCTTAATGGAATGGTTTCATTTCTGACTTATAAATAACTGTCTAGAGAGATGAGTTAGAGATACCTGTGATGATTTTTATGCAGCTTTTAGTCATATGTCCACAGCAAAAATCTCAGCTTGCACTGACAAATTTGCAGCCAGGTGTTAACCAATACTTTGTATCTATGTACTGCAGAGAAATTTTGGGTAGCACCCTTAGTGTAAATCGGTGTAAATTGACTGTCTTAGTTAGCTCTCTGTAGCAAACACTATGTCATTTTAAAAAACTGAGATAGTGATGATGAGGCCCTGGAGGATGCAAAGCTTTGCTCAATGATTCTTGCAGAGTGCTTGGATTTTTTTTTGTGGTTTTCTGTAATAGGAAGGCTGCTTAATTTCACTAGCATTAAGCAATACCATGAATTTCTTGAATTTTCAACTCTTTGTGAATTAAATGCAGTTATACTACACTTTTCTTACCTACCACAGGCCTGAATTGAACACATATGCTTATCAAAATTTTATAGGTTGTAGGGAGTAGTCTCTTTCCAGACACTGAAAGGGAAAATGGAGGAGAGGCATTGCTTGCATAATCACAGGAGGAAAAACTAGAAAATATAACTGCAGGTGCGGTGCATGGAGTTTATCTCCTAAATGCCCTGGCTTTAAACTTGTTCCTGATTTGTGTTTCTCTTTGACATGGGACAAAGTTTAAACTTTGCAATCTCCCTCCTGTTGCTGTTTTGCAGTGTTTACATAACGCTAAATGCTTTTAACTACAGTTCAGCCACAAGCTGGCTCTTTCAGTCTCTTCACTTCTTTAACATCTTGTTCTCTTGTTCATGTCTTTTAATTCTTACTTGGCTGCTGTCCTGTACCTCTCTTAAAGAGTCCCAGCTGCCTGTCTAGTAAATTTATTTCTTGGGTCCTTTTGTGGCTTCCTTACCTGCTGCATACTTGCTAGTTGCTTTCACAAAAGTAACCTTTGTCAGATGTGATACAGAAAAACATAAATACCCAAATCTGAACCAGTGGACTTGAACTGGTCAAGGATTCAGAACAGCACCCTGCATTCTGCCATGCTTGGGTTCAGTTTCTTGCTCTGCAATAGGTCTCATGTGTGGCCTTGACAGACCCCTTCAGTCCACACCTCCTTTGGGGGTTTCTGCTGACCCAGTTTCTGCTGACCCAGCTTCATCAGCTGCCATGAAAACATGCAGGACTGCAAACAGAGCTGTGCCTCTGTTGCTAGTTATCACGTGCACAACATACAAGCTGAATCTACACTGTAGGTAGTTAGTTCCCTTGGTCATTTTTCTACTCTAGAATCTTGATTATAGAGATGATCCTCATGTTTATGCCTGTCATCTTGCCTGTAAAGAAAGGTAATAGCATGTCCCTTCAGACAGCTGAGGACTAATATTTGGGTACATTCCATCTATCAGTGGTAACAGGCATATAAAGTATCTTGATGTAAAAATGACTGATAATCATTAATCTGAACTTCCATGTGTGGCTAGCCTGACAGCTGCTAGAAGCAATACATCTGGTGATGCAATGCAGTTTGGGAGAGAGTGAACGAAAGATGCAGATTCTCTGATGGGTTGACTTGGCTTAGATTTACTAATTTCTTTGAAGTCTGTTGGATAGATCACTTTGTGGAAACTATAGCTCTATTTTCTATGGGTTTGGGTAGTAATAACTGCCAGAGCAGGGTACAGACTTTGGGTAAAGGCTTACCATAGCTGTGACTTAAAGTTAGTGGGTCTATTGCATAACAAAAGTGCTAAGATTATCTGAAGGACCTATTCTTGGCTGTTTTACTCGAACATTTCTGTGGCTTGCCAAAGGCATGTATTTCTTGCTACTCTTCTGCTCAAGTGGGGTGCTTTGAGGGTTTAGATTATGCCAGGCCAGAACACTTTAAATTGGTAATTCTGAAATACCATATGCTGGGGTGTTGGGTTTTTTGAAAGGGTACTTTAAATAAATCCTTATTACCATATAGCAGGTGTAGAAGATATAATAGAGCAGAGCAAAACAAACTGTCATAGTATGTAGCAAGAGAATGCAATGTGCAAGTCTAACCTATGATGTTGGAGCCTGCAATCACGGTGTTTTTCTAAAGCAAACATTGTATGTTTGGGGGAATAACTTGTCATGTTTTGCATGTATTTCCACACTAACAAATGATGTGCTGTGTAAAAATGCTTTCATTGCTGTGTTTATTTCTGTTTATCAAATCAGTGTCTATAAGACTGGTGAAATACGAAGTCTAAGTAAGCTCACATGCCGAACTTGGCCTCCTTCCTTTTCATATAAAATCATTATTTGATTTGTAGGGTTGGCAGGAGACTTTTTCTGTTTTGCTTGTGGGATTTGCTGTGGAGTTTGTTTGCACTACCTGAAATTTCATTTGTGGTTTGAGTCTGTCATCCATCTGAAATTATGCTTTCTAGGGGCCACAGAGCTTCCACCACCACCAGACTAACACAGGAAAGACTTGTGTTTCTGTTGCTGTGATCTCTGCTGGCTGTTGGAGAAAGTGCTGTTAAAAGTGGTCAAGGCTCTGCAGACAGGTGATGCACATCAATCTGAGCTGTCTTAGTTGCACAGTGTGCAAGCATTTTAGGAAGGGACTGCTTTGTTTCATCCTTTTCCCTCTTTTATCCAAATGAGAAACCAGTTCTGCTTTACAAAGGCATACTTCATGCCATACCTTCCCCAGATACTTTTTTTTCTCTGGGATAAATGGACAGGAACTTAGTATATTTCCACCTCATTTTCTGAAGTAATCTGTTGGGTACTGTTATTTCTGCTCAGGAGAGTTATGTTAGGGTTCTTGATGAGAAATACTTGCTGTGGCTGTTCAGCTGCCACCAGTGTGGCAAGCTCCCTTCCCAGTACTGCTTTCTGTTTAGCGTCTTTAGCACTTGTCCCCATCCCCTGACAGATCTGAGCCAGGCCAAGAGCAGGGAGATCAGATAAGGCATCCCTGTGACCATCACTCCAGACTCTGTCAGCATTAGCTCAGCCCCTTATCGCGAAGAGTGGTTCTCCAGTTTGTGGTTGATACCTAGTGCTAAATCTTAATGTCTCTGCAAACAAAGACAGCAAAACAAAGAATTTCTGATTGCAAAGGTGTGGGGGGCTGAGAAGCACAGGCATGAGTGCTGCTGTTACTTGTTAGGGTGTTGATGGAATGTCTCTATTTTAATTCCCCACACACAACAGAGTTGCTGAGTAAAAAGGACTTCACTGCTTCTGGGTGCCGAGCAGTCTGTGGTGGTTGTGGTGCTGTGCCAGGGCTCCAGAGAGGGTTTCCTGAGCAGCACCTTGCCTTGTGGACTCTAATCACTGATTAACCCATATAAGGGACAACTGGAATAAAACAGATTAAAACAACAAGCAGTAATCGTGCTGCCACCTTGTGAACCAGAATTTTATAACAAATTCATAGTTGTTTTGTAAATATGGCAGTGTTGCCATGGCAGCTGAAATCTGGTGTGGAAAAATACTGATGAAATGGTTTATTACTTGTTTAGTATACTGTACAGGGTGGGCAAGCAGTCACCACTGCTCACTTCTAGTCATCTAAATTGAATATGATGTGCATCAGAAGGGCTTTGATCAGGGAATGAATGTTTTAACAAACTTCATGCAGGTGTGCACAAGTCCAAAAAACTCAGTAATGCACAGTAAGATCTCTATCACTTAAATACATATACACAAATAATACTACATAGGAGAATGTTTTGTAGTTTTCAGTGTGGCCCTTACTGGAAGTCAGTATTCTCCCTGGTGATATCATAAGAATAAAAATGTTTGTTATTAGTTAAAACTAATATTAGCTGGAGACAGATATGCAAATTCAGATTTCAAGTGTCTTGTAGAAGGGTAAAAAATTATGCACACAAGTTAATGCAAAATGTCTTGCTAAAGGATTTGCTTATTAAATGCTGAAGTTGAGATCTTACATAGCCAGATGATATATGGTATCACATGGTATCACGACACAATCTTATTGTTATTTCTACACAATGCAGGGGAAGCAGACACTGAAGTGACCTACATTACACCTTCCTTCCCCATACTGCTTTAGTGACATGTGATTACAAAATGTTCACTTTTTTCAGATGAAGTGTGGTTTCTTTTTAGGATGGATAAAGCTTGAGATTTAGCAGAGCCTGTCACTGGTGTATTCGTTTAGGGTCTCAAATTTAGAAGACTGGTTCCAGGAGTAGGTAAGTGGGCTGTAGCTCCATCTGGAGACAAGGGTCCCAATGGTAAGGAATATTTGGGGCTGAATGTAGCAGGATGGGAGGGTGTGGGGGAAAAGATCTGAAGAAAGCTTTCTCAGCTGTCTGTTTTGTCACTGCTCTCCGGCCTCTCAGTGGGGCCTCCAAGCTTGTGCAGGTTTGGGTTTTTTTAAATATAACTCATAATTTCTGCTGTGACAGTATTCAAGTTACCTCTGTTTTGATGGTTGGGAGCTTTGCATGGGTTTGCACTGGAAATACCTTGTGGCTGTTGGTGAAACATTTTGCTAAGGTTTCTAGTTTAGGAGTTGTATCATGCTAAAGCTTGCAGTCTAATAAGAAAGAATTCCAAAGTTAACACCCAGTCTTTCCTTATAAACAAGTGAATGCCACCACCATACCTCCTGCTCAGCCAAGCAACAGATTCTAACTTTAAATATCTGTGTAGTGGTGGAATAACTTTAATATTTTGCTTTGAGACTGTTACCCTTACTTTCTATGACAAGATATTTTTCACCCTCTCCTTGGAATAAGAAGCTATATTGCATTTTTAGTTCAACAGTCCGTTTCACTTCCCCACAGTACGTGTGCTGAACTAGACTGTAAGGCTGTGGTTGTCAGTCAGGGAGGTAGTAAATGGGTAGTAACTTATATTTACTGGTGATAACCTTTGTCTTTGCTCCACCTTTTTCAAAGCAGGATTCACTGTTCTGAGCTTTGCCTCTGGAGTCCTCTCTTTGCTTCTCCAGGAGGTAAAAAACCCTGGTGTCCTTGGACCCACATCTTACCACACAAATTTGAAAGGGCAGGGCTGTGCCAGTATAAATCTTGCTGCAATATCCAGTGTGTGCCAAAGATTGAGTTTTGGATGGGTTTTACAATGTAATCTCTCCTTTCTGGTGAACCCTGGCTCCATATTTCCAGTCCCTTTGCTGATCAAACACTGTCAATGACAACTTCATAATTGGTTAAGTTCATAGTGCAATGCTGATTCTTCCAGTTCCCTTGACCCTTGCCTTGAGATAAGCTTCAGGGTTTGATGGCTTTGGTGTTTGGTTTTGGGGTTTTTTTTTTGCTTTTGAACTTCAAGCCTGAGCTCACTACACTGCTGCTGTTTTGCATGGTCAGATGTGGAAACTGGAATCTCTTGGTGAGCAGCATGCTGTTTACTGCTTGTGGGTCTGGCACAGAAGTTGTTATTGTTATCTTGCCAGGAACTTACTGCTGAACTGCTTTGCCTCAGACTGCCAAGGGTCAAACCAGAATGGAGAAAAGCAAAATGAAATTGTGCTTTAATAATCACTCCTGGCAGGCTTTCCAGTACTATGTATTGAAATTAAAGTTTTGGAGATATATTTCCATTGAGTTTTTTGTCTAAGGCAAATCCTTGGTTTCTGGGCTGGCAAGTACTCTAGTATTTTGAAAACAAAAGTAGGCTGTATTTGTGCATACTGGTGTATGATCCCAAGTATCTCTTTGGAAAAACATCTGTTTATGCATGTTTGAACCCAAATAGTAAGACTAAAACTGGCATGGGTATCTCTGCAGGGCAGTTATAATGACAGCTAATTTTTGATGGTGCTACCAGGACTTCAGTGATTTTTATTGTTTTAAATTTTTTTGGTCTGTATCTTTTGGCTTGTTTCCTTAGAGTCCTTCTTGTCCCTCGACCTTGTAGTGAAGTTTAGGTTTAGCTGTAACAAGCAACCAAGTCAACTGTTATGCTTACCACCATGGCAGTTTTTCACATCATACATGAAAAACAACAAAGTACTGTGTTTTTAGCAACCTAGTTATGGGATTGCATTGTAGAAAAAGAAATGGCAAAAATGCATGTGCACATTGGATAGCTAGAATAGTCTTATTCCATAGGTTTCATACTGAAGAAAAACATACTGTCAAATACTGAATTATAGAGCTGCCTTCTTGTACAGCCACAGTATTAACTACTTTTTGTGGGATACAGTTTCTGCAATAGACTTAAATCTGATGCTGCATTACTGTATTCTCAGGAAAACAGTGTGTGAGCCAAAGGCAATACTGCTATTTTAGCCCTAAAGAGAAATAAATTGCTCCAAAGGTACCTATAAATCCTTATTGTCAGGTGGATATTCTCCATTTCACTTAAAGAAACAGAAGTAGAAAGATTTCTATTCTGCCTCTGTTCTTGGCAACGTGTCACACAAATTCACTGAACTGTCTTAAAAAGCAGAACTTCACAATCTTATCACAGAATCACAGAATGGATTCAATTGGAAGGAACCTCAAAGACCATTCAGTTCACAACCTCCCTGCTATGGGCAGGGACACCATCCATCAGATCAGGCTGCCCAAAGCCCCATCCAACCTGGCCTTGAACACTGCCAGGGAGGGAGCAGCCACAGCTTTGCTGGGCAACCTGGTTCAGTACATCCCCACCCTAACAGAGAAGAATTTCTTCCTATGTCTAATCTACATCTATCCTCTTTCAGTTTAATCCTATTATAATTGTACTATCACACCTTGATAATCTTTCCTGTAGCCCCTCTTTAGGTACTGGAAGACTGCAATAAGGTCTCTCTGGAGCCTTGTCTTCTCCAGACTGAACAACCCCAACTCTTTCAACCTCTCTTTATAGGAGAGGTGCTACAGCCTTCTGATCATCTTCATGACCTTCCCTTGGACTCAGTCCAATAGCTCCATGTCCTTCTTGCACTGGAGATCTCAGAGCTGGATCCAGTACTCAAGGTGTGATCTTATGAGTGTGAAGTAGAAGGGCAGAATCCCATCCCAAAATCTGATGGCCATGCTACTTTTGATGGAGCCCAGGACATGGTTGGTTTTCTGGGCTACAGGCACACATTGCTGGGTCATGTTGACTTCCTCATCCACTAACACCTCAAAGCCCACTTCCTCAGGGCAGCTCTCAATCCATTCTCCACTCTGTAGCTGTGCTTGGGATTGCCCTAACCCAGGTGCAGGACCTTGCTCTTCGACTTCTTGAACTTCATGCAGTTTTGCACAAGCTCACTTCTCCAGCCAGTCAGGGTCCCTATGGGTGGCATCCCTTCCCTCCAATATGTGAACCACACTACACAGCTTGGTTTTGTCAGCAAGCTTGCTGAGGGTGGACTTGGTCCTGCTATCCATGTTTCTGACAGATATTAAACAGTGCTAGTCACAGTACTGACCCCTGAGTGCTGGGGAAACTTGAAGTAATGCTGCTTTCTGTTAAAAAACACAGCACTCTCTTAACTGAATTGGTATAGAGGGAGCAAAACTACTGTAGCTGATGGACTGGGGAGAATTGTTACAGATATCTCAATAAATACTAGCAGAGAGTAACAGAGGTGGGCAGCTGTTTGCATAACTAAAACTTACAAGTTTGTATATTTTCAGGATTTAATGCAAATCCTGAGGATTTTCCATTGATTAAACATGTGCAAGATGGAGTAAATCCTTTCACAGTAGATTTTGTTGTGGCTAAGTTCTACAACTTCCAGGCATTGGTAAAATCTCTTATAATACAGCTACAGCTGTATAACTAGTCTGATTCTCAAAATCTGAGAGTTGGCCTATTGCAGATCTGTCAGTGCTTCTATAATGGATATCACTTTTTTATCTATAAATGGAGAGAAACTATTTCCATTTTCAAGGTCTGCTTAATTTACTTCTGATTTTTGTCTATTTTTTTATGCTGAATTACTAACATTCTCCTAAAAAGGCCTCTTTGCTTGCAGCTATCTGGACTACTTGGATTCTTCATTGCACCTCTTTTCTCTGATTTCTTTGCTTCCTCATACTGTTTTCTGTTTGTTCTTCAGTGTATTGTATTTACCCACTAGACAGGGTAGACTCCCTATTCAGAATAGGATGGTTCCAGATTAATCTTAAAGGCTTATTACCATATTGAAAAAATATCCCAAACACTTTTCTTGCTGTCAAATAACAGAATCCTTGAAAAACTAAGGAGTAGCTTTTACCTTTGAGAATCTCATTTAGAGCTTGGGCCAGGGGAAAGTTGGTGTGAAGTTTAGTAGAAAGGTAACAAATGCTGCTCTGCAGTCATGCAATTTGTCTTGCTGAAGATGGTCCATTGGACAAACAAAGCAAGCTTCAGCTCATGGTGAATGTGTCCTGTGGCTCAGCAAGCTCTTCTTGCTAGCCTTACAACTTTTTTTATAAGACACATTTTAGGAAATAAATCTTATAGAAAGAGATTAACTGACTCAGGTGAAACCTGCATTCTCTGAGAGCACACACTATTTATTCTTCCTCATCTTCTGTTTTATGAGAAGACAAGTGTTGTGACATTTTGCTTTAGTATTTATATCTATTTAGTCTATAAAATGTCATTAATAAGGAAGACTTTTGGGATGCTTGGCATGGGCCCATAACACAAACATGTAGTGCAGGATGGAACAGGGGAACATGTTAGGGATACAATTCTCCGCACTGAAGCAGCTTTTGTACTGCAAACTACAGTTCTCCTAATGATACTCATTCTGTGCAGTTTTGTGTGATATTGTCCCAGATTTATGGCTGGTGGTTTCCTGAAGAACTGTTTGGGTAGTCTATGCTTCAGTGAAACAACTTTCATATGTCCTGTAACAAATCCAAAAGTGTAATGGAGTAGGTCATTTGTCTTGAGTTTTAATGTGAAACAAAATGATGTAGTGAGCTTTTTCTTTTCCATGGGGGTGGGGGGTGGGGGGGGAACTGGCTTATATTCAACTTGGATCCCAGCTTTCTGGTTTCTTAAGTCACCCCTGTGGAGGTGATGTTAGATTTGTAATACTGTATCACGCAACATACAGGAAAGGCAGCCTTGGTGACAGTAAGTAAAGCAAACTAATGTCTTCAGTTTTGTTCTTGTTCATTTGTAATGGTATTAATGTCCCTCTAACAGCAGAGACTGCCTAAAGAAACAAAAAAAAGCCAGATTTATAGCTCTTGTAATGTGATTTAGCTGCTAGAAATAATATCATAGGTCCAACACACTTAGACCACCAGCATATGGAACTTCTGGTCTAGTGATTAGGATGCTAATCTACAGAAGTGCCTTGGTAGCAGTTTCTCTTGGCTACTCAGCATAAACATGTTGGATAATCCTGGTTTATGTCTGTTACTGGCCTTATGAACTGTTTATAGAAAACAGCAATTACTAAATACATATAGTACTGTGTGTATCCCACCTAAACCTCAAAAACATAACTAATTTACCACCTTGAAGGATTTAGTCACTCTTTGACCAGAAGCCATCCAACTCTATAAGCAGTAGAAGTTTCAGGCAGATTTCAAAAGCATGAAGTACCATGGGCTGCTTTAACAAAAGGCTTCACCCCTTCCTCCATCACTGGCACCATGTGTTTCACAGGTGAGTGTGGAGAGCTGT
Source organism: Heliornis fulica (assembly GCA_013399135.1). Lineage (NCBI taxonomy): Eukaryota > Metazoa > Chordata > Aves > Gruiformes > Heliornithidae > Heliornis > Heliornis fulica. The sequence goes on along the minus strand of VXBZ01004882.1, from coordinate 84,811 downwards.
CAGGTGTTGTGGGAGGAGAATGAGCTGCAGCAGTGCTCTACAGAGATGGGCATTGCTGTGAGCTTGGGCTTCAGACCACATCAGCTGTAGGAACTAACTAGCCTTGCACACCACACTGCTGGGCTTGGTGCTCTTGAGGTTCAGCCCTAGTATAGCTATCACTGTTTTTAAATAAAGACACAAATAATACATGGGCTCCTCTGTTTTCATCTTAAATTCTTGTATATTCAAAGGCCTAGTAGTGTTCAAAAGATCTGTCTTTAGGTCCCTTAAGGAATTTATACTTAAAAGCATGTTAAGTTATTGGGTCCTAACCACAGAGTTCAGATATGATTCTCTAGTCATTTTGGTCTGCTGTGTGAATTTAAACAAGAATCCTCTTTAGCCTGCACCTTTTTCTCTTATGGTTGTGTTGCAGTGGTAACATTGAAAGCTTATGGATGAAAGGTGTCACTTCTATTAAAATTGGAAGTAACAGTGGTTCCTCAAATAATATCTCTGTAGGTGGATGGAGGTCTGCTTGGAAGAAGAGTTGCCCCCAACTACAGAGCTGGAGGAAGGCTTAAGAAATGGTGTTTACCTTGCCAAACTCGCAAAATTCTTTGCCCCTAACGTGGTGTCAGATAAAAATATCTATGACGTGGACCAGGCACGATATAAGGTAATAACATCTTCAGTTCTTCCACCAAGACAAAAATTCTTCCAAATCTTTAAGATATCTGAACATGGTTGGTTAACTTTCTGCATCTCTCAAGTCTGTCAGGACTACATGGAAGATGTACACCATTAAGAAACCAGCATAAGTTTTATTCTTAGAACAACCATGTTAGTGTCACGTATTGTCTTTAGAGTGCAACAAATTACACTTCTGGCTACAGAGAAATTTACTGTTTACACAATTATTTCCTCATTTAAATAGAAGCCAAAAGCAGTTCAGTAATTGGTAACTATTCTAATTTTCTGTCTGGTATGGAAGGACATTCACTTCATTACAGCTGTTTATTTTACCAAATTTAACACTAGGAGCAAAAAAACAAGTGACCAGCAATTATGCTTAGTTTACTACCTGTGCAAGGTGTTGGTTAACTTGAAGATCCTTGATAGTATAGAAACATACACATACATATGCAGTCGTCTCACTGTGGCGTCTTAACATGTAGAGGCAGGAAAAAGATTTTGAAATATGCTTTTTGTAAGATGTAATCAGTGCTGTTTAACAGTTGAGAGATTAAGTTGCTCTAGGTGCCATATAGCTAACAGTCATGGCTAAGAATCCTGGTTGGAATTAATTGCTTCTCCTGAAAACCTCTTAAACCTTTAGGGTTTAGGGTTCTTTTCCCCTCCTTTATCATTCTAAGAGGAAAAATAAAAACTCCACTAAACAAACCAATAACAATCCTCCCTCAAAAAAACCCCAAACCAAACCACCCAACAAGAGAAAACCCTCCAAATGTTCCCACTTAGCTCTTCTAACTACTGCTTACATAACCTGTAGGAACAGACAAGTATCCAGGTGGGCCTGAATTATGAAGAGTTACTTATCTGTCCTCCTTCACAGTACTGCTAAGCCATATTACCACTTCTTTACTTTGGAGTTAGTGGTTCCTGATGGCAGCCTGTATCTCCCAAAGATTACTGAAGGGCTGTACAAAGGGTTACTTCAGTCACAGTCTACCCAAATGGGTACAACTCTGGCTTATATGTTAAACAATGAGCTGAACATCATGGAGGTGATGATTTGATGCTTCAGTCCCCAAGTTCAAACAAGGGAAAAGTACCTACATTTGATACCAGTATATAAAACTGGGAAGGATCAGCAGATTCAGTAATTAAAGAACTTGTTCTGTGACTTCTATTAATCTTTTTCTTCTATGCTTCCAATAGAGATCTGGCCTTCATTTTCGCCACACTGACAACACTGTGCAGTGGTTAAGAGCGATGGAGTCCATTGGCCTGCCTAAGGTAAGCCTTCAGAGTTTATTAAAGAAATTGGCTCCAGGCATTGACTTGCTGAGATCCCCTTTCATCTGCTTGAGCGTAAATGGTTGCTTACAGCAAGTCAAAGGGGAAAGGGTAACTCAGGAAACAGTATCCAAAGACAAGGTAATGCTGAAAGCAGTGTGGGTGTTGGTTATGTGCTACTGCTGCTGGTGTGTGTGGACTGAGACTGCTATGGATGAGTGCTGCTGTTGGAAATGGTCAGGGTGCTTTTCCATGGGAAGACAAATGGGGATGCTTAGCAGTGTTTTAGCTACATCTTATTGCTAGTGCTGTCTCTGTAGGAACCTGAAAGGAATATGGTTTAAAACAAAACACTTAAATATTTGCTTCCTTTAGGTTACAGCTTCTCATAGGGTCTGTTGCTGCCTCTTCCTCTTAATGTGCATCCCAGTTTCTCTGCCAATACCCTCTTTGCAGACTGTCCTTGCACACTCCAGTGCATCTGCGTGGCTATACTGCTGCTCCTCTTCCACCAGCTGCTTTCTCGGGCCATCTCATATTTATCTTCTTCCTTGTGGGTCTTCACTTGTCATCTCCCCACTCCGCAGCTATTTCTGGGCACCAGTGAGTCTTTTTCAGATTAAAATCCTTTAAGAAAGAGCTTTTTGGAAGCACATAACTCTGTCTATTTTGGCACCCAAATACAACCTGGGGCAAGTACTTCAGACAGGCTGCCTATCAGCTGCCCCAGGGTGCCTGGATGAGTGTGGTCCTGGCACTACCACATGCTCTGTGGTCTTGCGGACAGCAGGAATGCTCAGATGACTGCCTGAAGGGCTGCAGAGACCAATGGCCAGCCATTGCAGGCAACTTATAGGTGCCCACAAGCAGAAAGGGGCATCTGTTCCCACCATCAGTAATGCCAGGTATAGGGGATGGCCCTGCCTATCAGGTCAGGTTTGGGTTGTGTTTTTTTTTCTAACTTGAGTCCTCCATTCAGCTTAGATTTCCACCCTGCCATCCCTCCTCTGGAAAGTTTCACTTCTGTTGCAGAGGATGTTTGTGGCCAAAAGCTTTCCTGAGTCTGCCTCCTAAAGCTGCTGTGACCAAGTTATGAAGAAGGCACTGTGAACCTTCCTTGCTTGCTCCTGCCTTATGAACTGCAGGACAGCACAGCCCAGGCTGCCTTGCCTGGTTTTGAAGTGTGCTGCCAACTCTCACAGTTAGCTAAGTCTTTTATTTTATTTTTGTGGAGAAATGGTGTTTAGTGACTGGGACCAGGGCCAGGAACAAATTATTGGTAGAACCAGACTTGGAACTTATGATGTGACTTCTTGGCTAAATTGCTTAATATCCCTTTCTCTGAATATCTTTATTTGTAGATGAAGCAGTCAGAGTTAGGAGTGCTGGCAATTAGAGTTTTGCATTTTTAAACCACACTGGATAGGTTTGGCTCACAGGCTTTGCAGATTGTAACTGTGTCACAGGTTTTGAGTGTCTGTAAGAGGGCAAGCCCGATTGGATGAGTTTCTGCAGGACCTTTTCTAAAACTCTAGCTGAAATGCTGTCTGCTTGTCTTCCTTCCCCCCACACCCCACCCCTTTAAGTAGCTTTTCTTTACTAAATTCTTCCTTCTGAAAACTACTGATACAGTTAAAATAACATCAGAAGAGACATGATTCATAACTGTATAGAAGTAACAGCTGAAATTCTATAAGTGTAAGGTATGGTTCTCATTTTAGCTACTTCTCTGCTTGGTAATGTCTTCTACTTTAACTATGTGCTCTTTGGTTTTTAGATCTTTTATCCAGAGACTACAGATGTCTACGATAGGAAAAACATCCCTAGGATGATCTATTGCATTCACGCTCTAAGGTAACTGGTGATGGGAATAAGTTACTCTAACTGCTAAATCTAGAAGTGTAACTCTTGAAATTACTTTAGGGTAGCCAGGATACTGAAATCTGTCAGAATTTGAGTCCATTAGTTGACAGATAGACAAAAGTCCAACTTCTGTCAGGACTATTGGCCAAATTATTTTCAGACTATTAATGGATTGCTGAATTAAGCACCAACATTCCCTTCTCCGTGATTACACCCCTTCAGAGTGCACATAAGACTTCAGAACAGTCTGCAACAGAAAACAAATAAATGAACAAAAACTTATCCAAATATCAGTACAACTATGGGACAGATGTGCCTATCAGAGTGAAAATGATGAACTGATGTATTTGCCCCCAAAGAACAAGCACTTCCTGTATTCCAAAGTCATTCATGTAAAAATTAATATTTTCCAAGACTAAAATTCTGAACAACTCTATTTTGATTGTAAATTGGAAGGCTTTGACCGCACCTCTGAAGGATAGTTTAACTCTTTTAATGTCCTGCCTTAAGGATTTTCTTGATGTTTTGCACTAAAAGTAACAAATAGCTGCCTTGCACTGTCCCTGGTGTGAGTGACATTGGTGCTGGCAGACAGCTCCTCCCTTGTGTGTCCCTCCTAGCTCATTCCCTGCATGTGGAGACCTTTTATTTTCATTACTTTCTTGCAGCTGGGCTTGCAGAGAATATAATTAACTTATGCCCCAGACTCACTTATATCTCTGAACACCATTCAGAAAGTAAATCTGCTTCCCCACGTTAACAGGTCAAACTACCTGATATACATCAACGGAATTTTTAAAGTCTTATGTGCCCACTTTGCACTCTGTGTGTACTCACTGCCAATAAATAAGGCATAGCACCAAAGTTAATCATATTTCTTCCGATTTGTTTGTATCTGAGAGGCCTTGTATTTTTTTACTCATCTTTGACAAGTGTTGCCACTTCAAATTATTATGCCTGGTGTAATACTAACTGAACAGTGTCACCAGGACTGTTCTCAAGGTAGTTATCATCTAGAACTTCACAGTGCAGTCAGTTTTTCCAGGAGCATCTTGTGTAAGCTTAAAGTGACTTCCTGAGTTGGATGCATTGGATGCTCCCATATTAACCAGCCCAGTCTGACATGATAGGCTGCATGCCCCTCAGGCCACATTATGGGCTGGCTCAGATGGCAGGAGATGGAAGAACACAATGATGCTTCCTGACACTTGCTTCCTCATGTGTGGAGGAGGGCTTTATCAACTGTGGATCTGAATGCTACATGAACAATAAGCCCATCAGTTTTATACCTTCTAAAGATTTGCCTAATCATTGCAGTGGCAATAACTCTTTCCATCTTGAACTGAATTTTGCAGTGGTTTGACTGTTGGTAGAAGCTTTCCTTTCTCAATCTTGACTTGCCCCATGCTTTGTCAGTGTCAGAATTAGTCTGTGCGGTCTCAGATTTCACTTCCAAGTTTGTCTTGTTTTAAATCAATTTTGCTTTCTACACATCATCCCAAAGCTGTAACTCTGTACTTAACAGCTATTAATTTAGAAATGGACTTAATAGCAAATGTCGCCACACTGAAGGGGAATAGGCCTGCAGCACTTTCACTTGCAGTGCTTTCCCAAGAGTGTAGGGGCTTGTACCTGTATCCCACGCAGGATGTAAGAATCAAGGACAATTAATTTATTATTTATGTTTGTTTATTTCTATGCCGTTTCCTAAAATGTGAGTTGTAAACCCTTCACTGGAGTCTTGCAAATCAAACTCCTATTTCAGTATTGAATAGCACACAGACTACATTGAAAGAAGTCTGGGAAACAACAGAATTACAGACAGGGCACTTGCTTGGCCAGCAGTGTTCTCAGCTGGGTTGGCGTCAGAGGAACACTGAGCTGCAGGAGTCCAGTTCCTGTTCCCATTGTGCTGTTGTAACTACTGTCCCGCTGGTCTCCACTCTGTGTTTATCACATGTTCTACTCTGAGTTTTTCTGAGCATCCTTTCCAGGGAATCAGTATAAGGTTCACCAACCTAGAAAAAGTCCATGCCCCTGTTTTTGGTGTCCAGTACCACAGCATCTAGAAATAGAAAATGCACCAGGTTTTTTGACCTTTGCAGCTGAAGCATATGCATGTGTCCACTATATGAAGAGCCACTATTGGGTTTAAATGCTAAATTCTAATGAATCTTTGAGCACAGGCTAAAATTTCAAAGGCTTATAACATGGCACAATTGAGCCCTTTCTGAGGTGAAGGGTTGACCTACTTCCCGTTCTTTCTACCAAATCATTACTCTGAAGCAACATAATTCTTGAGATTTCCAACAAAGCCATGTAAATTTAACACAGGATGTGGTGTTATTCTAGGAAATCCTGAAGCCATCATTAGTTGAGATTTTTCCTCTGTTAATTCATTTGTGTACAGTGTGCATAATTTAAGTGCTTAAAATTGATTAGAATACTTTTAACTCTTCCTTTAAGAAGAAAGCAACAGCCTTATTTGTAGGTAGTAGGAGCAAAAACATCAGTATATCCTAAGGGACTGCTTGACCTACCCTGTGAATTGTTAACATTTTACAAGTTTGTGTTCATTTCGGGTTTTGCTGATCTCTGAGCTGCCAGAGGGACTGAAGATAGACAATGACTTCAAATTAAATGATTTAAGTACATATTTAGTAAATGTCCTGGTTCAAGTGTGAATTGAAGACCATTGCACTTAAAGTACATGGAACAACTTGCACTGTCAAATGTAGCAGTGGTCTTGCCAGGAAGAGGTGACTTCGTAAATAATTTCTAGACTTGTTGAATATAATTACCCTCTTGCTTTCCTCCTGTTGAAACATCAACACATAAAGCCTGACTTAAAAAAATACAAAGGCATAGGTCTCATTCCTTGTACCATTTTTCTTGTGAACGCCAATTTGGAATTGTTTCTGGACTAAATGAGGTTAAGAGCCGCTTAGGATGCTAACAGTGATTCTTGTTTATCAATTAGTGGTGCTATTGAGAGTTATTTTGTTGTCCTTTAAAAAAAATTAGCTTTAAAACTATCTTTGCAAGCAGATCACTGTTATGTTCCCAACAAGCTATCCCTCTGAAGCTGGGTAGGATAAACCTGTTCTTTTCCTAAGAAGCAGTAGAATAACAAACATGTGTCTCAAAAAAAAACCCAAAAAAACGAGTGCTACTTTTAGATCTAGAGTTTTTTTACAGCATGTTGTACATGAGCTAAGCATAAAATAAGACTTGGGAACCTCTGCCTGAAGCAAAATGTGGTTTGGTGTGGGCAACACAAGGGACTTCACCTGGAAACTGCCCTTTCCCCTTTCCTCCCCGGCTCCTGATGCCTCATATCCAGCTGGCTTAACCCCAAGACCGCCTGGTTTTGATGCCTTGTCGGTTCCCTGACGTTCGAGCTACCCACGCTACTGCTAAGGCATCCTTTCACTGGAAACGGATTAACACTTTTCGGTGCATGTTCCTTGCAAGACGCACATTTTCAGCACCACCTGGTGGTGACTAGCGAGTTTATCCGACGCACACAGCTCAGTACCCTCCTGCAACTGCTGAACAGAAAAAAATAGGAGTCCCTAACATACATATCACCTTATCTTTATTGGCCTTTTTATTGTGGTGACACCCCCCACCTCCCACCCACAAAAAAAGTGCCAGCATATACCTATGATGCTGCTGATCTCCATAACTGTGTGGCACTCAATGCTCCAGCCAGTACTGCATCCCTGTCTCAAATTTAGAATAAAATCTCTAAATCTCAGCAGGAAAGACTGGCAGAGGCAGATCAGGGGAATGGAGACACTTGGTTCATTACTATTGTCATGTAGGCTTTACTACTACAGCCTACTTGCATCTAAGCTTTCTAAGGTGAGGATGTCAGTGGCAAAGATTTTTCTGATGCTGTGGCAGTCAAGAGACTGTCAGCCTACATGAGATGCAATGATGTGCCAATCCAGGTCATGATAGGGCAGAAGAGTAGCTGTGGTAGCATGGAAGATGAAATGCTGGTTCTGTGTGCTCTGAATTGAATGTGACAGCTACAAATACTTGCTTTGAAACCTCATCCTGTAATTTGCTAATAGTGAAAAAGCCCCAACAGCAAAATGAAAGGAAAATGTGCCCCTCTAGAAACAACAGCACCAAGCCACAAACACACATATGTAATATATGAAGTTAGGGTGAAGTCATTTTAATATAAGAGTGAATTAATCCTATTGGAGGGATGTGTTATTTAAATCTTGTTCTTAAAACCTACCTTTTTGTATCCTTGCTTGCAAAAACTCAATTGTTTGTTGAATGTCACTAATTATAGAAAGACCAGTCTTTTGCAGGTAAGTGCCTTGTGTTTGGAAGATATTGAGAAAATATGGATGTACTTAGCTGCTTTTTCAGACAGCAGTCCAGAGCTATAGGAATAAAAAGACTAGACACTTTTCATGCTATAATGAAACAAAAATACTTTAAATTGATCTTTTTCATTTTCCAAAAGCGAAAGAGCTAACAATACAAATATATTTGAGGCAGGATTAGAAAAGTTTACAGGTCCTTGTTTATCTACACTTAGTAAGATGGGTGTGACTTGTGTGTATTCAGCTATTAATTAGAGGGATGTAATAACACACAATATAGATCTTATGCTGTAAGCTCTTCTAAAGTGCATTCACATCTTGATTTCCTTCCCCCAAACTAGCTTCTGAATTTCTTTACATGTCTTCCACTGAGGTTTTCTTGTTAATATATCCTTTGTGATCTGAGAGATACTGATAGTGCTTCTCTTAAGATTCTCTGAAACATCAAGTTAGAGACTTCTATTTCTGTAAGACCTACAAATGCAGCATAAAGAGCACTGTAGGTTAACTTATTCTGCTTAAGCCTGTGAAAGACAAGGGTTAAAGGATAAGCTTCACAAAAGTGTTTTTTCTCTCGCACAGAAAGCAACACCTCAATCACATGCAGGACTTTATAAACTCCAATTTTCTTCTTTGCAGTTTGTATCTGTTCAAACTGGGATTAGCCCCACAGATCCAGGACCTACTGGGAAAAGTAGACTTCACAGGTAATAAATCGTTTATCTTATAACACATTAGCTGGTTTCTTCACACAGTAAATCTGCTAACACTGTACATATTTTCTATTATGGTTTTTCTCCTCCCACAATGTTGTTCTGAACACATCCTAATTAAATAGGTGGGAGGCTGCCATTTTTAATGAATGCCTGTCTGTGAAAGACAGAGGGAGTGAATTTACATGGAATACTTGTCATATCTTAGATTCCTTCAAAATGGGGAGGAAAAAGTATTAAACCCTGGCCACAGTGCTTTTGAAAACATCGCTCCCATATTTTTAGATGTGATTCATAATTAAATTTTTGTGGTTTTGTTCTGATAATATTTCTTTGTATGTGAACAGAGGAAGAAATCAGCAACATGAGGAAGGAGCTAGAGAAGTATGGTATACAGATGCCCTCTTTCAGTAAAATTGGTGGGATTCTGGCCAGTGAATTATCAGTGGATGAAGCTGCATGTAAGTGTGGCTCTTATTCTCTTTTCTACTGTATAGTTTGACAGAACATTTAACCTATGTCCTGTAGTTTAGTTCACCTATTCTGTAATTTCTTAATAAGAAAAGCAATGAAGTTTTCACTATCACACTGTCATTGTTACAAGACTGTCTCTGCAACTTTTCAGTCTGTTTTTGACCATCCCTATTGAACTGTAGGAAGTGCTACAAGAAACTAAGATTTGTTACAATCTTTTACACAGGTTTAAAGTTTTGGTAGCTGTGCCCAGCTAGAATGATGAATTGAGCTCTGCACTGTAGCAGGTGCAACAGAGGTGGTCATGGGAACATGTGTTTTCTCTTTGCCTCTCTCCTGTGCATGCCCTCTTGCATTTTTCCTCAGACACCTTTGTGAAGACAAAACACTGTTCTAGATAAGTAAGTCTCATGTGCAGTGGTGTATATGAGGAGGAACCACATGCCTCCACAGGCAGCTTTCCATTAGTCTGACCACTGCTGTGTGACTCACAGTATTGTAGAATCCTGCTAGAAGCATTTCTGCTGGTGCACCTGAAACAAGGTTTTCATTTTTAGGGGATTGGTGCACACATATGGTCTTTTGAGTACCTTGATTAGCTTCCATTCAAAACCAAAATTCAATGCTTTTTTGTAGTCCAGGTCTACCTTTCTTTTCCTCCATTTCCTTTTTATTGTGGAATGAAGTGATTTATTTTCAAAACTAACAGAAAAAATTGTTTGAACTTAAATTATTTGAAACTGTGTACAATTATAACCTGTGATTCAGATCTAGGGTTTTTTTTTTGTTTGAAATCCTTCAGTTCAGCCTTTTTGAGAAGGGTTAACCGAAGAAGGCAAAGGTTGTCTTGAGGGTGCTTGTGGCACAGTGAGTCATTGATTAAAAAAAGTAGTGGGAATAAAAGCAGCATTAAGTTCCACTACAACTTCATTAAACCTTGAAAAATAGCCTAACTGAAACAAGATGTTTGATGTACTGAGTGTGCTGAAATTTCTAGACCTTTACTTAGAACATGCTTCCTCACACTGATTCTCATTGTCTATATTGTATATTCAGGAGCATCCTACAGCTTAATACGTGTGTGTTTCTGCAAAACTAGCTCTTAAAATATGCCTCTGGAAGTGAGGGTTGTCTCCTTCTTTTAGCAAATTTCCAGAGATTTAATGGCTACCAAGCACTTTTCCAGGACCTTCCTTTCTTCACTGAAGATGAAAGGGCTGCAACTTCCTTCTCTGAAAGCTTATTATAGTGTATGCAGGATTTCCTTGAACTCCTGAAGTGTCTTTGGTCTTCCATAGAAAAGCAGGGTTTCCGGATGCTGGTGTTGTCCCTCTGGACGAGGCATGTTCTGTAGATAACACACCCTGCCACAGAACAGGAAACATCTGCCTTGGGAACCCTTGCACACTAGTGTGTTTTGGAGATCCTGATGGTTTTGCTACCCTGCTTCTGATATATAGTAAGCAAAAGGAGATGTGAAGTGAAAGAACTGCTGGTGACTTCTGCTGTGCTGGCAGCAATAGTGGAAATCATCATGCAAATAATAGCTTTCAAAGGAAGCTTATTCTGCAAGTAACCCTCTCTGCTATTACATGCCTCCAGACAACTCTGTCGAGTCCAGTTTGGCTTCCTACTGTTTCTTTTGGTAGATTGGTTAATGACACCCACAGATACCTGTTTACATCTCTCCAAACCTTGTTACCTAACCTGACTAACCTATTTTTCCAAAGTCCACTTTATGTGAGAGATTAGATGCCTATGTGGTTTATAATGTATTAGAGGGGTAATACAGGTGTCTAATGTTAGTCTTCTCTTAGCTCCTTGAACTTGATCTGGATGTTCATAAAATAATACTTCAACTGGGAATTACCATAAGTACCACCAAATCCAACTACCTGCTCATCACAGGACTAGTTTAAAGTAAACCATATGACTGGAGTGTATTACCCAGACACTGAGTCTTTGAACTTTGGCTGACCTGGTGCTGTGACCATGTACCTGGGAATCCTGTTCCCGTGACTGACCACCCTCTTAGTGAAGAACGTTTTCCTAATGTCCAATCTGAACTTTCTATGTTTGTAAAGGCTCAGTGTCAAAGAAAACGGCATGTGTCTGCTTTTCCTTAACCATGCCAGCTGCTTATGTTTCCTATTTGGTGCCATACTAAAACGAACTAGAAGAAAGTAAGTTTGGAATCACTTTCTAGCATGAATGTAGTACTAAGCAATGCTTTATTGACCATTTGACTTGTCCATCCAGCTGGACAAGTTGCTTAAGAAAAACTGCTCTCTCTGAGAATATGTAGCTTTATTTCATGCTTAATTTACCCATGCTGAGTTTCCTATGGTCATGTCTTCTGCTCTACTTCCCTAATTTTGTACATCTTTTTCCCCTCACCCCACTCCCACCTCAGAAACTCCAATCTCCTTATCATTGACAAGCTTCTTTCACTTCCATTTACTGGAAAAAACTGAAGACTGTAAACTCAAATATGCAGCTCATCAGTTAGAATGAGGCTCAAAAAGTTGTTTTTTTCTACTGAATGCTTTTCTCTAATTTAGCAAAACCATGCAAGGCCACGTAGCAAGTGGCTGTAAATACTGAAAGAATAAGAAAAGCACTTGTTATCCTTCAAATGTCATTGGTTCCATGAAAGTAAATCCCAGGCAAGCTGTAGAGGTGATAAATGGAAAGCTGCTGTGTTCCTCCTTTGGGGTAAGATCTAGGTAAACATTTAGCAGGAATTAAATTTCATATAGTAATGTCTGTGAAAATGAATATGCCATCAGACAACAGTTGGAGGCTTTTTGTGACATGAAGGTCCAGAAAAAACGTAGCCTTAGTGAACGTCCTTTATTTAGACTGATCTTAGGGCCAAATATGTGCAGGGATTACCTGGGAGTGCTGTCTTAGCCATTACTCCACGCCTCATTCTGCTCTAAGTGGTTTTGACTTAGTTACATTCATATAAATTTGTGTGGATAAAGAGTATTTCTGACTCTTAAAAGCTTGGGGTAAAGCACTACTTTAGTAGTTGAAGTTTTGTTTTCTCAAAGGAAAGGTTTGGTACTTAGGCCTCACAATAGTCATTGACCAGCTTAAGATGCTTTTTGCCCTTTCCCTATGCAATACATTTTGGAAACACTGTAAAGTGCTTTGAGCATTGTTCCCCGTTTGATATTTGCTTTCCCGTGGCTTTGGAGGTGACAGAAGTAGGGACCATTATATCACTGTTTTCCTCGAGTGATCCTTGGTGAGGGAAGGAGCTGGCTACTCCCAGGCAGGTTTACAGGCTTGGATGTGGTGTGCAGGGCTGTGCCCTGCCAGGAGTGTCTTCACAATGTTTTCTGGAGGGCAATTTTAATGGAGTTTGAATTTCCTTATTCTTTTGTAGTATCTTTCAGATAGGGGTTACTATTTTACTGACAGAAAGATATAGTAAAGTTTTGTCTAACCTAACTCTATCTGGGAGAAGGGTGAATGTTAAACAGGTAGAAATATGCTGCTTTTGAGGAACCAGTATGTGCTTTTGTTGCTGCAGTCCAAGGGAAGCATTAGGAGTGGGACATTTGAGGAGGAACCTGTAAACTGTTGAATGCATATTAAACACTCATTTCAAATAAATCAGAAACAGTGATAGTTTTGAATATGCTTTGCTTCCTGAAATTTAGGAATGTACTTCTAATTTTAGTGCATGCAGCAGTGATAGCAATCAATGAAGCTATTGAGAAGGGAGTAGCTGAGAAAACCATTGTAACTCTGAGGAACCCAAATGCAAAGTTGCTAAACGTGGATGAGGAACTTGCGGTCGACTATCAGAATGAACTCTTTGAAGCTAAGCGGAGAAAAGAATCAAATGCAAGACATAAGGTAATGGTATTTTATTAGCACTCCTAGTATGCATGCTCCTTCATGTTGCTTCTCATGCTGTAGTATTACTGTTTTTAAAAACTTTTTTAAATTAGTGAAAAAAAAACCCTACAGGTTAAATAAAATAACAACAGTAATTCAACAACCTGAAGGACAATTTTATAAGAATTTGATTATTGTGAGTATGATGTAGCTTTCCTTTAGATCAAAGGAAAAAATACCAAAAGAATAAAACCAAAAAAGACTTCTTTATCAACTACTCTAGGAAAAAAAATATGAGGTTGCAAAAAAACCTTTTTTGAGCATGAAGTATAACCTCTGCCACAGAGAATGTAGAATTCTTTAATTTGGTGTGGGTTTTTTACATGAGGTAATACTTTCTGTAGTTGAAAAATACTGGACTATATTTACATTACTATCTTACAGGAAGCAGAAAATGCTTTAAATATTGCTCAGACAGTTGCCATGAGGTGCTAGCTTAATTAGTTCACATTGTTTACAAATTATTTTACAAATATGTTCAGCAAATATTTCAGCTGATGCACTTTTAATGAGTCCTGCTAATAGCTTTCCTCTCTGCAAAGATTTTGTGTACTAGCAACATTTTTGTTTTCTTAGAACGGCACAGTCTCTGAAGGAGAGAGAGACATCTATGAGGAACTGCTGACACAAACTGAGATTCAAGGCAATATCAATAAGATAAACAGTAAGCCATTCTGGATCCTAATGGAAGTGTGCACGTAACACATGATCTCCCAGATTCCAGCTGAATGCGACTTGAATCCACATGAACAAAATACTTCTGTGTGAACTTAAATGTCCAGAAGTAGTTAATGTCTGTCTACAACACTTCCTTCTTGCTGTTCCTTTTCCGAATATATTTTGGTGGGCTAACGTCTGTGTTTGTGGGTTTTGCTATAAGTATTTCTCAGTTCAGAATCAAATCACTTATTGCCTGCTCTGTTTCTGTGTGTGAATGCCTTCTGTGTGCAGAATACTGTAAATTTTGAACCCCTCCTCTATATAGAGCTGAAATTAATACATAAGCATCCAGTTAGCTGTGGGTGAACTGCTCCCACATCAGCTTGCGCAGAGCTAGAGATGCCTTTTGCAGGATTGGTCTTCAAGTAGATCATCCTCAGCTGGATAAAGACTGACATACTAGCTGGCTTTCAAAAAAGCAAGATGCTGCCAGCAAAGGACTTTTTCTTTTTTTACACCAAGACTTATTTGCTGTTTATAAGCACTGTTTCCATTTCAGTTCATATAGCTTTAGTGGAAGTGAATGATGCTATTGACCAGCAAGATGCAGTGGCACTGGTGGCAGGTTTGAACCATCCTGCTCTGAGCCTACTTGAAGTTCTGCCACAAAATTCCTTATGGTACCTATTGCAATTGTGTGATTCTAAGCAGAAAATGCAGGTAATTGAATAGAACAGATACTATGCATTAGTTTTCATTTTATTACCTGATTTTAATTCAGAGATAAATTGCCTTTAGTCTGCCTTCAACATTACTTATTCTAAAACCTTTATAAAGCTGTTTCATAACTGATGTACTAATCAACACCAAAGTAGCTGTATTTGCTCTACAGAGCATGATGTGCTTAGTAACCAAAGTTTTAAGAATAAATTGAGATAAAGCATGCAGCCCCTAATGCTAATTTTGTTTTGAGAATGAGTTATAACTTGAGTACATCAATATATATATATATAATATTGAATCGTTAACAGCAAATGGTCAGTTGGGTTTTAAGGAGAAAATCCATCATTTTGAGTAAAATTAAAATAATAGACAAAGATTAATGCTGTTTATTGTGACATCACGTTTGATGCACAGGGGGTAGTACAATCAAGCCCTAGTGTCCCATCAATGGGTTTTATACCTTATCTCACATCAAACTCAAAAACATTTTTTTTTCTAATCTGTTAGATAGCAGGGCTCCAAAATATGCTCTACAAAAGTGATATACAGAAAGAAGTTAGTGTTGCCAATGCAGAAGCTGAGGCTCACAAGCTTAGTGAGTAACTGTTTCAATACTTTTTACCACCACTGTTTAATTATGTTAAGCTGATTAATTGAATCCACCATTTATTGCATGTGAACAAGGTTTCTCAAGATGAAGCCATCTGTTGCATTTTACTTTTGTGCCTGTTCTTCTCAGTGTCATACAACTGCCAAGTCACCACCCTGTGCTGCATTGGATAATCTTTTACCTTAGGTAGATAACACCTTTTTCTTTGCATAACTTTGGCCACTGGTAAAGATATGGGCTAAAACAGACAAGAAGGTATGGCTTGGACTAATATTTATCAGTGTAGGATTAATCCTCACTTGGGAGCAATGACCAACCTTGTAGAATTAAAATAGAATAATCATATAGAAAAATATTTTGCAGTCACATAACAAGAAAAGTTTTCTTACATAGGAGGAAAATTATTCTTTGACACATGTATTCATATTTATCTGGTTCTCAGCTTGCAAAGAATGTCACAAGACATAAGTTATAGTTTGGAAAAAAATAGTTAAGGGGGATCTAAATTTGCAGTGCATGCATTGCTGCCTTTGACTGCAAACCTCTTTGCTATGAAGTTCAGCTTTGGTTTAATTGCTATTGTTTTGTGCTCCATCTGGGCATGGCTTAGTGGCTGTCTTGTCTCTAGCACTACTTCCAGTGCTTTGAATCCAGGCTGATTTCTTTTGTAATGTGACTTAAAGGCTGTACTGTGACTTGCTACTTCAAATGTCAGTCCTTTTAGATCTAGGCATGATGAGCAGTAATCTCTTTTAAAGAGTTGCTTATTAGTGAAGGAAGCAAGGAGGAAAAACATGATGAATAAGCAGTAACAGTGATCTTGTTGAAAAGGAAAGAATAGTGGGGTTTGCTACTGGTATGACCAATGTAAAGTATGTTTTTCAAGCTGCATGCTCAGTTAGCATAGTCCATTTGTGGACCCTGACTCTCTTCCTCTTTGCTCTTTTCTCTAAAAAGCATGAGTGCTGTGGCTTTGACAGCCTTTCCTTTTTCTAACCTCAGGAATAGTGAATAGAAAGCCTTCAAGAACAACATGGTCTTACATGACCGTGCTTCAGAGAGACTGAAATGAAAGGTGAGGGGTTTGTTGAAGTGAGCCTTGGTTATTCAGGAAGGTTTTCAAAGTCTTTGTGTTGTGTAGTAGGATCTGAGTGTTGCTGCATATATGAACTGTGGATGGTGTCTACTGTACAAGCAGTTTTGCACAGTCTTGAATGGTGAATAAAAACATTCTCTGGATGATGGTATAGAGAAAGTCCATAAGATAGAACAGAAGATATGAGGTTATTTTGTAGATGGAAATGAAATTTGCTCTGCCATGTGAGCTCTAACCTTCAAGGCTGTCTCCCTTTGCACAAGACCAGGTCCCTTATACAACATGTTCTTGGGTGCGTCCTAGCCTGGCTTTCTTCTGAGTGTGCTCCTCTGGGCATGCAATTATAGTGGATGTGACTAAGCTGAAGGGTGTTGTTAGGTTTGAGCAGCTGCCCAAGCGGGAAGTACTCTTTGGTACTCTGGGGTTCAAACCTCTGCCGAAGTCAATTCAGGAAAAAAAAACCCCAACACCCTCCCACGCTCCCCGCATTCCCCCCCCAAAAAAAAGCCAAACAAATCACAAAACAAACAAAATAACCACACAACAAGAAAAAAGGCGAGTTACTGAAGTATCCAAAAGGGTTATGCTCATACTCTTCAAAGGTAGTCTGTAGTTTTGAGCTGTAGAGAAGGGGATAACTTCTAGATGGCTGTGCTTGTGATGACTGTACTTCCACACTATTAGATAAACAGGTGATGACAGCATGCAGAAGAAGTCCTAGAAGCTGTAGCATGTGGTTTTCCACCAGTTCAGCTAGTGAAAATCCCATCCCTCCAACATGTATTTGGCTGACTTCTACTAGGCCTCCTGAAGTGGACAATAAAAATATTATTGGTGTTGCAGGATAGGCTTGTTCTAGTTAGCTGAATTAAGTCCTGCCAAAAGCAGGAGGTGAGGAAGGAGATGCAGCACAAAAGGAAAAGAGCATTTGGGATGAAGCAAGACTGAAGTGCTGGAGATGACATACCCAGCAGTACCTGCTGCAAGCAAACCCAAGAGAAATATAAAGCTTTTCTCTGTGCTAGGATAGGGTTAGCTCCTTGTTTTGGATTAATGGTACAATAAACATTCTCTACTATCTTAAAGTCCATTAACTTTAATGTTCTTTAGTCAATTATTTACTGCATACCTCTGACTAGACACTGGTTTTGCAACATTCTGTAGTTCTATCTGAAGAATCTCACGCTAATGTTTTTCTCTAATGACAGTAAATATTCTTTAGAATAACATAATTGTCATCTATATGGCATAAAGAGAAAAAGCTTGTGAAAATTAATAGGCTTTTCTTTCCCTGCTGTTCTCTAGAACTTATAGCAGTTGACAATATCAATACTGCAATTCGTAACTGTGATCCTAGTAAAACACTGGTTGCACTCATGAAACTGGAGGCACAGCTGCCTGTTGTTCACTCGTTTGGTGCTGCTTTCTATCAGACTGAGCTGTTCAACCTCCAACAACAGAATGCTGTGGTAAGAGTGAAAAGTTTACAACCTGCTCAGTGATGTTATGTAGTCAAACCATGAAAAAGCACAAACATAGCATGTTGTTGTGTAAAATCAGACTTAATTCTCTTGCCACGGTGTTAATATATTGCATGGATGGATTTTGATTGAACGGGTGATATTGAATCACAAAATTTATTTCTTGACATACTTTGCTCTGGCTGAGCTCTTCTGTTGCAACAAACCAACTGTTTTTTAATTGTTGCATGCTCACAATGAGGACTAACTCCATTATGTTTATCTTATCTGAAAAAGCAATACCCTGTTATGAGAGTATGACCAGAATAGATGGGACTGGGTCAAAAGCAGGAAAGGCTGAAAGGATGTGTAGCAAATGCAGTAAGCTCTACTCACCGATGTTATGTTAATTTGACATGCCTTTGACTAGGAAACTTGCTAGACTATCAAACAAGTCCATCTCCTTGATGGTATCTAGACTGTGTAACTCAAATTCGTTACACTGCTTATTTAGCTTCCTGACTGTGGTACGTTATTGTCCTACAGAACTACTTGGCACATGATGAACTGTCTATTGCAGTAGAAATGTTGTCAGCTGTTGTGTTGCTAAACCAGGCCTTGGAAAATAAAGACATCATGATGATAAAGAGTCATCTCAGAAACCCATCCATTGGCTTCAGTAATATGGAAGAGGAAAACTTTCAACGGTAAAGGTTTATTTTGTCTTGTCTGGATGAGACTTGGCAACTTATGAAAAAAGGATAAGTAAGTTATCTGTGTTTTCACTATGAAGTTGAAAGACCTGCAAGATAAACATCTGTTATAAGTCAATAAGGGCTACTATGACAATTGCTGAACTAGTTGTGTATATGGGAATATGAGCAATTGCACAGCCTCAGATGTTTGAGGGCAGAGGATGTAAGATTCAGGGAAAATACCCTTGGAAAGCAAACATTAAGATCTGGCAAGATTTTTTGCAGACAGTAAAACATAATCCAGTTGTAGCTGGAAACAGTCAATTAGTAACCTTTCTGCAATAGTGAAAGATCTTTGGAATGAGGTAGTATTTCATGCCTTAAGGTCCAAGAGATCCCTTAAAATGCAGCTTGGGAATTTCAAAGGTCTAAAACATAGCACAGTCCTGCTTGCTGAAGAGCTGAGTGCAATACTGTGGTACACATGCATGTTCAATGCTAAATTATAGCCTTGGCTCAGCTGCCAGCTGCTTGCACTGCCATGTGCCTGACATGTCACAGCCATGCACTGCTATCTCTGCACTCTTCTGCATATCTGCAAAAATACTGGGCAGCACTATGTTTTGTGTGAGATCTGAGACCCCAGCGTATGGGGGAGTGAGTAGGGGCATGGATTGCTTCTTGTGTTTTCATGGGTGGTAGAAACCTACATGGGCTGTTAGAAGGCATTACTAGGCAGAAGGGACAGTGGTGGTGGTAGATCTTCACCAGCCTCCCAGGGAACGTGGATTCAAGAGCTGCCCTTGCTGGGTGTCTCAGAGCTGGAAGGAATATATTTGGGATAGTAGTATGAGTCTAGTGTTTTGGTTAAAGGGAGTGGGATGTCATAGGGTTGATCAAAATTCATCTGCTACTTGGCCTCTGGTAATGTGAGGTGATTCTTGTGAGCAAGATAAACAATATTATATTTACCTATATGGAAATTAGCCCAAAAGTGGTCAAATGCAGCATTTTGGGCTGGTATTACTGTGACCTGATCTTTAGATTAAGCTGCCAGTCATACAAATGAAACACTAGGAATTAGTTGGGTAGATACTAAAATAAAATTTTATTGTGCCATTATGTAAAGTTCTACTGTCAACCTTACATTGACTATTGCAGGAAGCTTTTATTACTTAATACCCGAAGGAATACAGTAGAGCTAGAAAATGTGTGTTCAGTGGCTTTCTACCAGAAGAGTTAAATTTCAGGAATGTTTCCTTGAAGACAAAATTTAGGGGAACGTGACATAAGTCTACGAAAAATGTGTATATTATAGGGCAGGTTAATAAAAGTTACTAGCCTCTCCTGTGACTGTAGTTCTCATTTTCTTATGAGAACTGGAATGAGAAAAGATCAGTTACTATCAAACGCCAAACTTAAAATTTCTATCTGGAACTGCAATCTCACAAATAAAAACCCGAACTAAAGCTTAAATTCTGGGACTTGTTCCTCAAGAATATATAAAATTTCAAAAACAAAGTAGATAAATTGAGGAGAGCATTTTTTGCAACTCTTAAATGGTTATAGAATAGTAAAGACCATCTAGTCCCAATCACTCTGCCATGGGCAGGTGCACCCTACACCAGACCAGGTAGCCCAAGGCCCCATCCAACCTGTCCTTGGACATTGCCAGGGAGAGGGCAGCCACAGCTTCTCTGGGCAAACTGTCACAGTGATACCCAGCCTCCAGCTTGGGATGTCTTTAAGCACAGGTTGCTGAATGCCAGGAGGGCAAACAGGACCAGGAAATTGATTCTTACCTGTATTTTTTTCTGGCAACCATTAATTTTTTCAGGCTTCTGCTAGAAATAGAAAATAGGTGTTTGAACTAATGTATTGTGGCAGTCATGTGCTTCATTTGGGCAAATGAAAATTATTCATGTATTTATGTAAGCAGTGTATTATGAAGGTTTCCAGCTAATCTTGGTCTGTGACCCTTCTAAGAGTAGACACGGGCCGAAGAGCTTGTGTTAGGAGGACGCTGAGTAGTGGGGAAAGGAGCATCAATTTTTTTATTCCCTTTATCTGTCCATGGCCCATCATCCTCCACACAGAAGGAGCATGAGAGTGGTCAGGAGATGCTGCTACCTGATAACAAGGCAGAAATTCTGGACTTCGTCTTAAGGTATCTAGAAGCTGATCACAATTTCTCCCAAGTTTATCTGTAGTTCCATACAGCAAACTGTATGTCCAGTGTGTGTGTTACCATCACTCCAAGTTTGCTAAGTGCTCTGAATCAGTGTACAGGGCCATTTTTTCAGATCTTCGAACGCATGTGTAGAACTAGTGAGGCAGCTTGCATGTCTGAATTTCTGTCAGGAAACGAGTTTGTCTAAAATTCATGAATTAAAAATACTAGTAGTAAATGGTGGATGACACATCTGACTAATTCTTTACAGCAGTTTTATATGAAATACACTTATGTATTTTATATCTTCTTATAGTTATGCTGATACACTATTGTCTATTAAGTCAGAGGCTTCATCTCAAGGCCAAGATTATTTAAGCTGGAATGATATCCAGAACTGCATTGACATGGTTAATATGCAAATACAAGAAGAAAATGAAAGTAAGTAATTCTTCCTCTAAATCGGCTGCAGAGATGATAGTCTGGTCCTTGGAACGTAAATTTCTGTACCTTGACACTTTTCAAGAGTGTAAAATAATTTTGAATATCCATTGGACTTTAAATGTCCTTGAAGTATTCCTGGTTATGTTTTGGCTGGATGAAAGATGGTGTAGGGTGTGTACATTCTGCAGTGTTGCAAATGCCATGGTTCTGCCCACTTGGCAGTAATATGCAGTATTTGCACTGGATGGCCTTCATTTGTGGGGTAGGGGAAGAATCAAAAGCGGTGTTCTATGGAAACTGTTTTAATGTTAAATGATTTCCAAGTCCCTATGAACTCCCTTGTGGAAAAATCAAGAAATTACACAGTAAAATTATCTCTCCTGCTCTCCTTTTAGGTAACTTGATTTCCTATCTAACAGTAGCTTATTATGCCTATTTTTTGTTATATAAATGGATTTTTGAAGCTGAACATAACTGCATTGCCCTAAAAGGGTGGTAAGTTAAATGTTCTACCTGGTCATTTGGCTTTCAAAAATTCTAGTTGGCAGTTTCTCTGCTGGGTGGAGAAGTATGAATTTTTTTTTTACTAAAATTTAATGGTCTGAAGTTATGCCTGATTTGCTGGAGCAAGGAAAGGAGAGAGCAGCTTTCAGTCTGCTTGCCATTTGGGAAGCAGTCTGGAGTTTAATTTGGGAGGTTTCATAAGGTGAGAGCTGTTTCCTGGGTGACACTGTGTTGTGTGTGTGCCCTTCCCATGCTGATATCAGTTGTGTGTGCAACTTCCATACTGGCAAGAGAAGCTTTATGTTACAGAAATACTAAAAATGTATTGATGACTTCCTAAATTTAGTCAAATGATTGCTGTGAACCCTTGTGGCTTGGTCGCTAGGCATGATCTCTGGAAGGGTGGGATGCTGAGTAGTTATTTGACTGATGTAATTTCTTGTCAACCTCTGCAGTCACTAGTATAGAAAAAAGCCTTGAAAGTGCTCTTACATTAGAAGAGTTAGTCTTTAGTACCAAAATAGCTGCACATGCTGACACTGGATTCTGCTTGGAGATGACTGGAGCAGAGAGGTAAGGAAGAGGATGGTCTCTGTTTCCCCAAGCAAACCTGCATGTCTTCAGTAGCACCCTAGAAAAATTGCTCATTACCAAAGCCTGGTGAGGGCATGGATCTGTCACCCTACCAGCTGGGCTGCAGTAGGTCTGAGAGATGATCTACTGGTGAGAGGTGATCTACTTGCCAGGTTTGACATTCCTCACAGCTGGTGGGGAAGACAATGGTTGGTGCCTTTCTGGGATGGCTTTAAGGAGAAAGTACCTTGAGCAGCACATTTCAGCACTAAAGGAAGGAAGGAACGGATTTTAAATATTCAGATCAGTCTGAAGACAAGGAATTGACAGTATTATGGTGCCATGTTACTTGCTGACTGAAGTCACAAAGTGCCACTGGTTGAACCATCAAGTGGTTTCTCCGAAGGTCAGTGTTATCAGATTGGTTATTTGATGTAAACCTTAAAGAAATGAAGTTAAGTTGTTATGTAATGCTGTAGCTAGGAGGTCAGTATGTATGTATTTGAGTCAGGGTTTCACATAATCTAGTCTGCAATTACTTGAAAATAGGTTTTTCAACAATGTGAGCTACTAAGTATGTGACCCTGTTTAGCTGTGATACCTAATCTTAAGCTGCGTGTAGATACTCCTGCCCTGAATATAGGGATGGCTTTTTTCCTTTTTTGAGTGACAAATTTGATTTTATGAAAAGCTAGATTCATATGAGTTGGTAACTGGCAGAAGGGAAAGATAGATTAATAGTGTCATAATACCGGTGCTAAAAAATCAAATCAGTTGCTGTTGCTGCCTCTGCTTATTGTTACTTGATTTTTCTCTTCTTCATGTTACTGCTTTGTTTACACATCAGATAAGATGTATATTTCCTTGATAACCGTCTCTAATAACCCTTCCATTTCATAGGAATAATTGCAATTGGCTACATTAATGAAGCAATTGACCAAGGAAATCCTGAGAAAACTCTAGAAGCTCTATTGTTGCCCACAGCCAAGCTGCAAGATGTGAGACTACTAAATGCAAGACATTATCAAGATGTTCTGCAGCATGTCAAAGCACAGAAATGCAAGGTTAGAGATTAACTTTTTGCTAATGGTCATAACTGACATGGTATATCTCTTCACTTAGACATGTATCCCTGTGTTGTTTCAACCAATATTTTGGTTAGAGGTGGCAATG
Organism: Heliornis fulica; assembly: GCA_013399135.1. Classification (NCBI taxonomy): domain Eukaryota; kingdom Metazoa; phylum Chordata; class Aves; order Gruiformes; family Heliornithidae; genus Heliornis; species Heliornis fulica. Next base: position 61,430 of record VXBZ01004882.1, on the reverse strand, counting down.
GTAAATAAGCCAATACCAACAAACTAGCAAAGTAATTTTTCACTGCAACTTACTGCAACTCATAAAAAGGCTTAATTCTCAGTGTATTTATGCAAATACATATTCTGCACGTGTGACACTGCTAACTTGAAATAACCATGTTTATTTTTAATTCTACTATGCTGCTGTACCTATTGTAAAATGTGGGTAGCACTGACCCTGATGTTATGAATTTATGCAACTATCTAGTTAATAGATTCAGGCAAATAATTACAGTCTGGATGGGAATTGAAGTTTTTGCCAGAAAGGAGTCATCATAATCATGCTGAAGGAGTTAGTGTTCCTTAATGAATCTCCAGGAACTACTTTTAGGAGTCTCGGTTGCTTAAATCTGGTGTTTTAGAACACTTGTATTTGTGTTCCAGCTTTACTTAGAGACAACAAGCTGGTTGTCTTGTATATGCCTTCAGTTCAAATTTATCTCAGCAGGATTTTACTATCTTCTTCCCCAAAAGCAGTGCCCTAGTTAGCATCATGGCTCAGGGAAGAATAAACAAAGATCAGCCTAACAGCTTGCAGGAAGTGACCAAACACAAGATTAGCTAAAGCTACTAACACAGTGCTTAAAATGCCTAGTGTTTGGAAAACATGCTTAAATTCACATAATGCTTTCCTAAAGTTAGATGGTCATCTGGAGAAAGTCCCTGAACTTTGGCTTATAGAAATATATTCTAGCTATTCTTCCTACCTCACCTGTTATGCCTACTGTGAAACTGTTTCTGAAACCTATTACCAGACCTTTCAAAAGACGTTTGCATATATAAGTTCCTTTCCTTGGTACGAGCTGGTTCCATTGGACCCTGGAATCTTTTCAGCCTCCTCCCTTGCCATGCACACTGGGGAGGGTTTAATGCATGCTGACTACCTCTTCTGGAATGGCCGGAGCTGGTATTTGTGTGCAGAGAGCATCCATGCAAATAGTGGCCGTGTAGTGCTGGTCTGGGACATGCCAGACCTCCTTTGTGAGCCAGTATGTCCCAGAGACAGACACCTACGGTCCACAGGCACTAACATGCCTATACACAGCAGGTCTGCTCTGGCACATTGTGCTATCTGGGTGCAAACCTGGTGCCTACTTCTGTCCTGGTGTGAAAGTGCTGATAGGGAAGGGGGCAAACCATCTAAGTTTTTGTAACAAACATTGTGCAATCTCTCTGAAATCTCATGCAAAAACTTGTGATGTTCCCAGAGACTTCCACTGGCCTTCTCCTGATGTATTTTGTTTTGTTTAGTTCTTTTACAATGCTAAAAACATCTCATGTAAACAGGAGGTCCCAAAATAATTTATCTGATGCATTGATCTGACTGTGCTGCTGTCAAACACCTAATTCTTTAGGTGAAGATATGGTTTAGATTTTTTCCTTAAAATTCTCACACTTCAAAAGGCAATTCAGTGTCTGAAGTCTGCCTAACCCTCACTTTTTTCTATTTATAAACCAGATCTGCCTTGAATTGTGTTAAGCATGTTTTAAGAGTGAGCTGTAGTATAAGGAAATATTTGCTTTACAAGGATCAGATAGTTCTTCCAGTGAACTTCCTGTGTTCCCCAGTGTTTGGAAAAACATATGGGTCAAACCTGTTCATTTATTCTAACCAGCTGCTGTCATGTCCCTGTAGTTGTGATGGCTTTGGGGAACTAGAGCCTGCACTTAAGTTGCCCAGTACCTGTTAACAATCTTAATCTCAGATCACACCTAGTATTTCCTTGCTTGAAATTGAAAATGCAGAGCTGGAATATATTTTTCTGTAATCTTAAATCACAGTGTCTGACAGTTCTCAATATTTCAAGCCAAGCGTGTTCATGTTCTTGAGAAACCTTGTGCTTAAGGAGTGTATTATGGATACCTGGAAAGCTAAACATATGGACTAAACTCTGAAATGCTTCCTGTGTTTTATTTTTTGATAGGAACACTGGCTTTACAGTTAGATTAATTTTTCTATATATATTTACAATAGTTGTATAACATGTGGAATATTTTAAAGTTACCTTTAAAATCTATTCTTATGCATATTGAGGGAATGGTGTGATTAACTTAAATTATGAGCCAGAAGAAATTACTTGGCTGCAAATTCCTCAAAGGTGTTCTCCAGTGCAAATAATTTTTAGTACATTTTTTTAATCAACACTACTATCAAACTGATGTAAAAAGTCAGTTTACACTATGCAGTTACAAATACAAATGTCAACCACTGAGGTAATTTTGTAGGAACTTACTGTACTCAGTACATGTAGCTATGAGTTTCTGTAAACACAAAAGATGACCCTTTGCTTTAGCATGAACAATCAATCATAACTAGCTCCAGTATTTGTAACACTGTAGGCATTTCCTGTGAGGATGTGGAAATAGAGAATACTACAAAACAGCCTCCTTGTATTGCTTATCCAGCAAGAATAATACATGCCTGGATTCACACTGATAAGAGTTAGCTCTCAGCAATCCTTATGGGTCTTGGAGGAGTGCAGTCACTGAGGAAGTGGAAGAACAAGTTTCCAGTGCTAAGCTGGTTAAGCAGCCTCATAGGAGATGCTACCTTGGAAGAGTCTGTAACTATAGACTTGCTCTTCCTTTCACATAGTCTCTAGACTTACTGCCCCTTCCACCTACTGGGACTCTGGAGCTCTATTTCTAGGGCAGTACTTGCTCTTGGCTATGTAACCGGAAGCTTCTGAACAGCTTAAAAGCTCCTGGGCCATGTATAAACTACTCTTGCTTGTTCCCACTCCCAATGGACTAAAAGCCTCCTGCAGTGATTGCAGCCTGAGAGCTCACTTGAAGTATTCAGAAACCATGAATGGGCCTAAAACAGATGTTCCAGTATTGATTCCTCCTCTGGTACATTCAGAGGCTGTGGTGGCTGATATTCTGCTTTCTTCTCCATCACCATCACAGTGATTTCTCAGAAGGAAATGGAGGGGTGGAGCCACTTTCCTGAATCTAGGTACACTGAATGTTGTGATACAAATGATAAAGTTATGTAGCTGAAGTGCATATCTGAAGATATACTGCGTATGGTGTGGGGAAGGAAGTAAATTTTACTGACATTGTGGGGTTTTTTAAACTTTAATTTCTCAAGTTTAACTTTTGCACCTGATGTTTGGGGCTGCCTGGGTTAATATTATTCTATATCATAATTCCAGTAAAATAAACATAGAATTAAATTCATTTTTCTCTGGATATTTTAACCATTGTTAGATAAATATTGGATTGACTTCTAATTTTTGACATCAGAAAATATAGAAAAGGATCAAGACAGCTGTTTAAACTGCTAAGGCATAAAGCAATTAGATAAAAAGAATACAATCTGTCTTTGTTGTAATAGTAAGAGTTGATGTGATGGATAATAAGGATAATATTGCTTGGTACAAAGCAAATAGCAAAGATGGTGAGGATCAAAAGACTGACTTTAACGTACCAAAACCATTCATGAGTCTTGAGTGTTCGTATAATTGAGATATAGCAGAAAACAATAGTTGCAAGAGGTATTAAAAACCCAAAGATAGCTAATGAAATATAGTAGTAGAACTGGAAGGAAGATACTGTTTCACAGGCGTTGTGCACATCATGGCAGGTATAAATGCCCAATTGTTTCACGTAATAGCTTTGCTGCATTATGCAAAGTGGGAGCATGTACAAGAAGACGATAGTCCACACGGTAGCGCAAACTGCAATGGCATAGGCACGTTTTGGTAGGCTCTTGTAGGTGAAAGGGTGAACGATGGCCACATAGCGGCTGACGCTGATGCACGTGAGCAGCAGAATGGAGCAGTACATGTTGCCATAAAACACCACAGTGGTAGTTCGACACATCATTTCCCCAAATACCCAGTTGTTCCCGTTGATGTGGTATGCTATTTTGAAGGGCAGCATGATGCAGAAGAGCAGATCTGAAATTGCCAAGTTAGTGTAGAGGATGGCAGTGCACACAGACCGAATCCTGAAAAGCAGCATCCACAAAATGATTGCATTAGATGGTATGCCCAATAAAACAGCACTGAGGTAGACAGTGGGTATTAGCTTCGTACTCAGAGAACTGGTTAGGTACTCCAGCGTGGTGTTGTTCACTTCTGTTAAAGTGGAGTCATTTGGCTTTTTTGAAGAGCATTTGTGTTCTCTGATATGGATGGTTGTTGTCTCCACTTCTATAGCATAAGGGGGGATGTAATCATAGTCTCTTGCTGAAATGCCACGGAAGGTCTTGATAAGAGACACAGTTTTTATTGCAGAGGTGTTCAGGGAAAATTCTGAAGCTTAAGAAAAAACAAATTGCTTAAAAGGGCAAACTACTGAATTAGCAATATAATTCACCTTCAGGTACAATGAAAAGCAAACCTATCCATATGAAAAGCAATATATATTCATATTATTTAAAATTATTTCTCATCTCATGCTCAACCTTAAAATTTAGTGTTAGTTTAGTGTTAGGCTGCTCTTTCTGCATTTTGCGTGTTTTCAGTAGTATTTGGCCAAAAAGTAGACACCCGTGTAATATTTTACAACTTTTACGAGTTTTCCCCAGTAGTAGCAATGTTGGCATTTGATCATATAAGCAGCAGCCTTTGTTACTTATGGTAGTACTAAACTGTACTATCTTCATTTCATGGAAAAAATGCATGTCTGCAAAAAAGCAATCTTTGCCTAATGCATGCTGAAACTTTCACAGTAGAAAACTGAAATGCCCTTCAATTGTTTATTTTTTGGTCTTCTGTATCAAATGTTATTATTCAGCTTCTGTCTAAAGCACATTGGATCTTTCCAGGCTTTTATATACAAGGAGGGACAGTTAGTCTTAAGAACAGAAAAGAAATGCTTGGACTGATATTCGATTAGTTTTACAGCTAAGTGAATCCAAGTTTTCATGCAGCAGGAAAAATTTTCAGTGAGCTAATATCATTAGTATGTGGGCAAAGACAGTGATGCCACTTTTATTAATGCCTGTTCCTCAGTATTTAGTGAACTTTTTAGAGGAATTGATATTTCCAGGTGAAACACAAATATAGATTCAAAATACTTTCTAAAGCCAGATGTTGCGAAATAGATTTTGCAGAATAAACTGTATAGCTACTTCTGTCCCCTAAAAAATTCTTAGCTGTGTTTATTGTAAAAGAGTGTAACTTACAGTATGCCTCTTGAAACTGAAATTCAGAAGCAAATTGAAATTTGAATGAAAACCTGTGGGTATTTTTTTTACCCTTATGTATTGGAATAAAATAAGGAACACAGTTTTGTCAGTGTTCACTGGCAGACGTGACAGTATGTTGTAAAATTATAATTAAGACTGCATCTCTCCTTATTGTTTTTTCTACACAGTTGATCCAGAAAATTAATTTTAGTCACTTCTAAAGACATACACATGCATGTATGTGTATATGTATACATAGCTTGTACATATCTAAAAAGTAGCTTTTCAAAATTAGCTTTGTTTGAAAACAGCTTTAATTCCAGTGATGGGAAAAATCTGGGGCTATTATTTGACCATTTCCTTTAGTTATTTTCGTCACAGTAGTTAACTGAGCATTTCCTTCTAGTAGCACCATCTGTGAAGTCATAATCCTGTTGAATGTTTTAAAGTAGAAAGAACAAGACACTACAGGTTTAAGGGTATTGTATCATTATAGAAATACTTGACAGAATATGCATCTACAGTCGGCACAGAAGGATCCCTTAAAATTCATTTGTAGGAAGAGACTGAGAGGATGTAGGTGTTGCTGAAATGGAAGAATAAAAATCTGACTTAAGTGAGACTTTACCTAGGGTATAATTTTCTGTATGATGAGTGTGCAACCCATTTAAGCTGGCAAAGTACTAATATTCTCAAAAAGCCTGTTTTAATATCTGAAATATGGAATAGATACAGAAATGGAGACTCACCTGTTGTGAAAAGGCTGGAGGCAAGAGACAAGAGTCCAGTGAAAACCAGTATCTTCATTGTAGTATAAAATCCAGCTAGCCGGACAATGCTGTTCTAGTTCATCTCAAACAACATTTTGTGGGGGATTTTTTTCCCCCTGTAAGGGACTAAAGAATGATTGATCTCTCCTCTAGAAGCATCCTGTATGCATGAGGTTTATGGTAAGGAGCTAGTTTGTTCTTTGTCTACTACAGCAAGAGGGTGTGACGTATCCAAATATTCACACATGACTCAGTTTCAGTCTCTGCCCAACAGATAAAATTGCTTTACAGCAGCAATTTAACTCCTAATTTACCACAGGCCTGAAGCAGATGTGGGGGTTCTGATGGAATTTATGCATGCAGATATTTAGGGCAAAAGGTGTTTCCTGGAAAAAACAAAGGGTATGTTTAGTAAATCCTCAAGGATCTTGCCCACAGACTGAAATGCTATGTGTCTGAACTTTGGATCCTTTTGAGGAAGAAACCAGCCTTGCAGAAGATTGTGATGATCTCAGTTTAGCAAATTCAAAGGTGAAAGGAAGCCACACATACAAGCATGCCTTGGGAAAGCTGTTGCTCCACTTTGCTTTCTGCTGCACTAACTGTCTCTGCTCCTTCAATCCAGCTGATGGCTCTGCTCAGACAGAGCCTGCTCACTGCTCCAGAGCCTGCAGCCTCTAAAACATTTCCCCTATTTCCATTTCCTGCTTTTTCAAGCCTTTTCTTTTCCATAGCCTGGCTCTCTTCCTTTTTTTTTCAATTTGAATGCTAAATAAAAGCTAACTTGAGCAGACAATATTAGCCCAAGTCTTGCTTCCAACTAGCAGTGAGGCTCAGCATAAGCTGTACTTGGCTTTAGAGCTGTATTTGTGTCCTTGTATTTAATGTGTAAAAACTGGACAGCAAATAATAAATTCCTTTCAGTTTCTCAATCATTTTCTCAAAATTGTCAGCTGTACTTTGTTATTTTTAGTGAACACTCTCAAGTGTTAATTATAGCTTTCTTGTTAGAAAAACTTGCAATGTGTCCACTGTTATGCTAGGGACTTAAACAACTTGAAGTTTTTCAGATATTCTGCTACCTTGTTTGCAATCTGAAGCAAACTAAAGTCTCTGCATTTCAGGGTTTTTTTTAACCAGTTTTCTCTTTGTAATTTTTGCAGATAACAGATTTGACTTCTGACTTGGGAGTTGGGTGCAAAACCAGGAATGTTCATTGTGAACCTTTTAGCTTCAGAATTTCTGGGTTTTTTTTTCCACTGAAATATTTGTGCATACATACTCCTAGATCTTTATCAAAACAGTACATTCCAGTTTTTCACATCATTAGTCTTTTATAGACCTGGCACTCCTATTTCCTCCTCAGAATTAATTTTGTTCACTCACCTAAGGATTAGATTTTAAATGCCTCTTTAGCCCCAAGCCCCATTTTCCCAGCTGAAGTGCTGTTTTGTCTGGGAACCTGGGCAGCCACAGTAGGGTTGGTTGGATAGTGGGAGTATTGAGACCACTTTGATGCACTTTCTATTTGAGCTTGGGTTTAATGCACTGTTAGCCTTTAGGAAGAGTGAGACTTGCTCTGCTGCTTGATTCCTGAAACATTTCCCCTCTGAGCTAAGTAATCATTACTAAACCTGAGCTGTCTTTCTTTGTCAGCTTTTGCTGTTATTTTCTAATGTAGTGCGTACTCAGGTGTACATGTTGAACCTTTCCAAATAAGGAATTTTGAAAGAAAGCTAACTTCCTGCAGTCTTCTGCTTTGAGCTCATTATGCCACTGTCACAGTGCTGCCTGATAACGCATGGTTTTATTTGATGCTGAGTTTACTTTGATGGAAATGGAAAAGCTACTAGCTTTACTCAAAATGTTTATTGATCTTTAGCAGTACGGTGTCTTCTATACAAAAACTTTCAGAGCTTTATATTTGAACAAGAGTTTATACAAGTCACTAAATGGAATATTATTGTGTTTTATTGTTTTTAAACAGTCAAATTCTTTTCAGTGCTCAAGGTCTTCACAAGAGGGGATTATATGTCAGAGCTCTATCAATATGTTCAGACAACATTTGTTATAATTCACTTTTTCAAGGCTTTTGTCTGTCCTTCCAGGAAACTCAAGATGAATCAGCACTTCTGTGGCTGGAAGAAATTCAAAAAGGGATCAGTGATGCCAATACCCATATAGAGGAAGTGTCAATCTGTAAGCATTAACCTGCATTTTCATTGCTTTTTAATTCTCTCTTTCAAGACTAAGAAAACTACTTAATTTTCTACTGCAGGAAAGCGTGGCAGCCCTCTTGTCATGCTGAGATTAGGGTGACTGTTTATCTGAAGTGGTAATCCTTAAGGTTATTGTTATATTGGTTAAAATCTCAACCTAGATTTCTAGCATTGGTGTGTCTTCATATAGTTGGCAAAGCAGAATATGTGAATGAGAAGGTATGTACTGTTCAGAATCTTATCTTCCTTGTGTAAGACTAAAAATCTTGATGCCTGTTGTGAGAGCAAATTATAATGTTAACAATGTTGCTTATTCCTAGTTCATTATAATGCTACTATTAAGGCCTAACCCAAATTAGGAACATATTAACTTTAAATGTAGTGCAGAAAAGGCCTGGCTTTTTGAAGTGCATGCTCTTCCAATCTGTAAAGATGAGGAAATCTGAAGGAAAAATGCTGAAGCCTGTTCTGTCAGACTATTGTATATTGGATGCCCTCAGCATCTTCTGCCAAAGTTTTGATTGAATGTAACTATTTTGGAAAAATTCTCATTATACATATTAAACTTCAGCAAACAACATAGAAGGAAGTGTAGCTGGGGTTACAGGGCACATTAAAGAGCATCCCAGTCTGTACCTGACTGTGGCCAGCACAGACCAACCAAAGCTGTGAGCTTGTCATTGGGCATTGGTTCCCCTTCTGCTTGACTTGGCTTTGGATGAGTCAGTGTTGCCTTCTTGTGCACTCTAACAGCTCAGTGAATACAACTGCTGAAGTCGGTGCATTCCTGCAGCCCTGCATTCAGCCTCATTAGTGCAGTGCAACGGCATGTTTACTTATAGGCAGGCTATGTCAGTAGTTAGTGCTTGGGAAATTGTGGGTGGGACAGAATGAACACAGCTAGTTATTACAAAATCATCTATGCCTCTTACAGAAACTTTGTGTTTAATGATACTGTTACTTCAGATTTGATTTAATTGGTTAGTACAGTCTTAATGTAATCAGTTAGATACACTGAAGACACTTGAAGTCTTCTCATAAGCCATGCATCCTCAGTAAAAATCTTGTCTTCTGAGACAGGCCAGACACACACACACATTGTCCAAACCAAGCTCGTCTACTTGAGTATCGGTACCTACTCTTGGGGACAAAACCCACTTCCTCTTAATGCTACCCAGAGGCATGTGGGAACATATGAATACAGAGAATGGGAGGAAATTAATAGCTTAAACAGATATAATTAAAGCTAACGAGTGACTTCAAAATTCCCTAAATTGTGTCCACTGGCGTAAAGCGTTAAGAATATATCTCATGAATGGCCTTTGGAAGTTGGCACAGAATTATCCATATACCAATACCATACAATGTTGCTGATGATCAGCTGCTGCTCCATCTGCTAGCTGGATATTGTAGTAAAATCTCTTCATATAATCTGCTTGTAGTAAATGCAGAGGATTTCACAACATGGTATGATCATCAGTAGGGCTGTTTTAAAAAGTCATTTGTAGAAATAACTACTATCTCCTGTACTCTGCCCTCTGTGTTTGAAGGAAGCAGTGTCAGCACAACACGTTCTTTAGAAAACCTCTAAAGTTTTGCAGTTAAAAACTGAGATTCAAAGATTCCCCATGGCACAGAACCTGATACTTCCTACAACAAACACATCCTGTTTCAGGAAGCTAGCATATTGTGTTCACACAGACTAAACTTAAATTCAGCTTGATTACATGTTGGAAATGAACTTATATTGATATGAGATGCTATTTTTGAAAGGTAAACAACTCCCCACATCCCACTGAAACTTCTACAAAGCATTAAACATTTACTTTTCGGTATGAGCAAAGTGTGTTTTTGAGATTGCTGCAGTGATGGTAATGAGAGCACTGATGTCTGTACTGAAACAGTCTCAATCCCCTCCAAACTAATTTTTATGCCTTAAATATTAAATTCTATAATATAAAAATTGTTAAAGGTTTTTACAGGCTGTCTTCTCCATCAGTCAAAGGTTCTATATCTTTTATCTTAATTTAGGAAGACAGCAAATCATGGTGTACTTGCTAATTCTTTGCAATGTTTTCTGTGTAGTTTGCATCACTTCATTTCTTCATTCTGTTCAACCATTGTACTCCTTATCTGAGTAGAGGACAGAATGAGACTGGACAAATATCAGCTGTAGAGCTTTTGGGAATAGACACCAATACTGACCTTAGTTTTGCACAGGACGAGGCTATCTGTCAGAGCAGGATCTGTCATGAGTCCATGTTACAGGAAAAAAATTATCTTTGGCCTTGCTGAGGGTTCAGACTTATTGCACCCGCCAGCTGTGTGTCTATACCACAGCTGTTAAGGGAGTATGGATATAGAAAAGTGATCTGGTGCTGGCATCCCAGCTGCTGCAGGAGTGGACTGCAGCCCACACTTCTCCTGCAGCTGGGGCTAGCTAAGTTCTGTTTAGCTTCACAAGGTTCACATGGGCCTTTTTTAGGGCAAAGCCATATTATTAATTTCTACTTCTTCAACAGAAGGGAATAACTTGTGATGAATTGTGGTTTTCCCCCTACTTAACATTTTTATCTTTTACCTCAAAATAGAGGCATAACTAAAAGACTAGGAAAAGCCAGGCAGCGGGTAATGTGTGGCTTCCCAGATTTTCCTGCTTCCTCGCTGCTGAGGCTGGGTGCCTAGGCACCATGATATCACAGCTGTGCTACAGTCATGCCCAGTCTAATGGGAAGCACAGTGCTGGCCCAACCTGCAGCAGAAGTGCAGATCTTGGTGCACAGGGGGATTTCCTGGCTTTCTATAGGCAGGGAAGTGCCAGGGGAGCCCAAGAGACCTGCCATGCTGACCATGACAGCTCATGAGAGCTGCTGACAAGGTCTGGGTATTGCTGTAGCAGTGGCATCCACTGCCCATTCCTATAAAGGGTTGGCAGGCACCTGGCCTGATCATGCTACCAGCTGAAGTGGTTAGTTCTGTTGGGAGTTATCATCCTTTGGCAGGTGATTAGCCATGGTACCAACCTGGCAGAAAACTCTGACCTCTGTTCTTGCCAGAATTGATGTGGCAACCCATATAGAGCTGCCACAGAAACATGCAGCCATCCAGCCCTCCAGCTACAGGGAGTGCCAGAGCCTGATACTGAGGGTGGACAGCAGTAGTAAGAATGGCTGTGTGAGGTGTGACCAGGTGGATGATTTGCTCAGCCTTGTGATAGAGCTATGAGAGGAAGTAGAAGGGTTAAGGAGTATCGGGGAGGCTGAGAGAGACTGGGGAAGCCTAGCTCTGCTATCCCTGAGGCAGGAACAGACAGCAAGCCAAATATGAAATTAAGTACCCTCTACTCATTACCTCTGTACCCTGTACCTACCCCTGCCAGGTAGAAGGCTACAGCTTAAAAGCAAGAAATGAATGGAAGCAAGTCATAGAATCACAGAATCACTTGGGTTGGAAGAGACCTTTAAGATCGAGTCCAATCACAGCCTAACCCTGCCTAGTTCACCTCTAGATCATTGTCCTTCAGCACGTCATCTGTTCACCTTTTAAATACTTCCAGGGATGGTGACTCCACCACTTCCCTGGGCAACCCATTCCAATACCTAACAACTTCACTAAAGAAATTCTTCCTGATATCTAACCTAAATCTCCCC
>VXBZ01004882.1:24532-46095 GCA_013399135.1 Heliornis fulica | reverse complement strand
CCCTTCACTCTGCCCTTGTGAGGGCACTCATGATGTGCACTCACCTGGAGTGCTGCATCCAGATCTAGAACCTTCAAATACAAGACAGTCATGGAGCTCTTGTAGCAAGTCCAGAGCAGAGTCACAAAGATGAGAGGGCTGGAGCACCTCTCAGCCTGTCTTCATAGGAGAGAGTTGGGATAAAGGGGGCCCACAGGAAAGATTATCTGGGAATGTAGTGACAGGGCAAGGTGTAATGCGATAAAACTGAAAGAGTAGATTTACATTAGATATCAGGAAAAATCTCTTTCCTCTGAGGGTGGTGAGGCCCTGGCACAGGTTGTGCAGAGAAGCTGAGGCTGCCCCCTCCCTGGCTGTGTTCAAGGCCAGGCTGGATGAGGCTTTTGACAACCTGGTCTGGTGGGGGTGGGGAGTGTCTTAGCCCCAACCCCCCTGACATAGGCAGATGATCTGAGGTCCTTTTCTTTCTAACAAGCTTGCCACTCTCAGAAGTGCTTGTCCTTACAAACATGGAGGAGGCTGAAGATGGCTTAAGCCCTGCGTTGCTGTGTAGTCATGCTGTGTGCCAGCCTTAGAAATCTATAGTCAAAGTTTATGGAGGTTGAGTTATGAGCACATAGAGTATAAACTACCCAATTTTCTATGTTGTTATTTTACACTAGTGGCTGTTGGAACATCGATGATTAACAAGAGCTTGGAAAAGGGTGATTCACAGGCAATCCTGATGATACTGCAGTCCAAGTTTGGATTACGTGTTATTCCCGAGTGCGCTGCAGCCTACTTCAGGAACCTCTCTGAAGCCAAGAACCAGAAAACTGCAGAAGGTAAAAAACTTTCCTGAATAGGCCAGTTCTGCATGTCTGTAGCATTTTAGGCAACTGCAAAACTAGCATAGAAGGCTTACCTAAAATCACTGTGAACCAGGGAAGACAGTTGCTGGTTTAAAATCTTTCTAGAAACATTATACTTGTTCAAGTGCTTTTTATGTGATGAACTGTTGCAGATAATCACTCGGAGACCACAGACCATGCTGGGAAGATGAGTCTCATTCCAGAGTCTAGCTAAAACTTTCTGGAGTCACAAATTAGCCCCTGAGTGAACTTGGGGCAGTTTTTCTATGACTGTCAATATAGTCCATATCCTCAGCAAATTTTTAATTATTTTTTTCTTTTAGTAGATGTAGAGAAGTGTTAAGATGCATACTTCAGCCTTATGCTTACTGTCAAAGATCAATCCAGGTTCTGCCTGGAGTGTTAATGGCTGTTTTATGGTCCCTGCGGGTTGCCAGAGCAACAGCTCTCAGCAAAAGCTGGGACTAGAATCTGCTGATATCAAGGTTGTTTTGATGCATCAGAGCTGTAAGCTGGCTGTGGCTAATGCAGCCAAGATATTTTTTTTAACAAAAGAAAAAAATAGTCGATGTAGTGCCCTTTCTTACAACAGATAGGCACATTTTCTCCTGCAACATGAGTTTTGAGAAGCCGTTTTGCACAACTGACCTTATGAGCTTTACCTTGGGACCTTTTGTCCATGAGGAAATGAGGCTTTGTAAACAAGGCGGGAAACAGCCTTGTTTACAAAGACACTAAAGCAGACAATGAAGTGGATATAGGAAATGTCCTGTGTAAGCCGAATGTCAGTAAGGTCGGCATTTGGCCAGAAGACAAGAACAACGTTTTTAATAAACACACTCAGTTCCACTTACGTGACTTGTGATAGAGTACGTAGCACACGGTTTCAGGAGCAACCCTACCTTGGCAGGTTGGGTTTCAGAGAAGTTGGCAGTGAATCTGTACTAACTCTATAGCTGTTTCATTCCAGAAGAATGGACTTGATCCAAAAAACAGGTTAAGACATCCTTACTACAAATTGAACCAAAATATAGAAATAGATAGTGACTTTGCTTTTAAAATAGCTTCATAGCAAATGTAGAGATGGGAAATGGGTATGGATCTAGCTTATTAGCATAACAGGGTACAATTGTATACTAAATATATGTATTGCTTTTAGATTCTAATGAAAGTCCATGGATAAAACTTGTAATAAAAAACATGTATGATTACTATTACAATGTGGAAACTGAGGAAGGTACATGTGTTGCCTCTGAAGGCATTGTATCAAAAACTTCATGGCTAACAGGTGAAGAAATCCAGGTAGGTGGCTGAAAAACTTGATTTTCTTGTAAGTGTAACTTGAACATTTGAGAGATAGCTAGACACGGTAATATCAAGGAAAGAGACTGTGCTAGGTGAGACTTGAAGATCCTTTATTTCAGTGTCTGCTTCTGTCAATGGCAGCAACTGAAGTCTAAGCAGAGCAGTGATAGCACAGCTTCCTGTCAGTTGTCTAACAGTAATTCAGGGACTTCCTAAAAATCGAAGTTACAGCATTCTTTTTAGTGGCCACCAGCAGACACCAATGGAGGAACATCTGATTGCTCTCATGCCCCTTTATATTTTTTTAATTTCACATCTGTGTATGGAAAGGAATTTCATGATGTATTTGGGAACAGGTGGAGGCACAGTTTTATTTATAAATCTAATTGTTTGACAGCATTCTTCCATCTCCAAGCTCAATAAGATGAGTGTGATGTTCTTCCCTTACTATATAGACATTTTGTGTTAGCATCAAATATAACTTAGAACAAAGTAGATCACACATGCTTCTATGCATTTTTGGGTTTTTTTTATTCTTGTGCAGCTCACCTAGGTTACAGGCTTATTATGCTGCATAAACAGCTCAAGCCACAGTGTAGGTCCTTCTGAAATGCTGGCTGTAGCAATACTTGACTGTGTTCCTCTATTGAGATCTCCCTGATTCAGTTAGCATTTCTACATGTCTGACATACAAAAACCATGTAATATTAGGAAGGCAGAACTCTCTTCTAAAACAAAAACCCACACAACTTGTGTAAAAACTCCCTTTATTTACTAAAATAGCATATCCACCTGAATAATTGAGGCTTGAAAGGAGTTCAGTTGCTCTTCATATAAAATTCAGTGATAGCAAAGTAGCTTTTCCTTCATACTGATACAATTTATGGGTAAATTAGAGGGACTCATAGAAGATGAACATAAAATGTACAGATGATGGAGAGAATACAGACCAAATACCAGGGTGGTTTTAGCTTGAGAGTTAATTTTTTGCTTTTAAATGACACTCTTTTTCCATGATTTCTTAACAGAGCATTGTTAGGCAAGTTACAGCAGATTACAATCGAGAGCAGCTGTGGCTTGCTAATGAAAATCTAATTGTTCAACTGCAAGCCCGAGCAAGGGGATTCTTAGTCAGAAAAAATTACCAGGAGAGAAAAGCATACCTTCAAAATCAGGAACCATCTGCCATCAAAATACAGGTATTGTTCTAGAATAAGAAGGTTACATGGTATGGACAGCTTTGTGTTACAGGTGATATGGCTGATTATTACCATGGGTAAAATTCCAGGATCTGTCTCCCTGGTTTTATTAGCAGCATTATTACTTCTGCATCTGAAATACTTTATTCTCCTCACTGGAGTAATTGTGCTTTTAAATAGCAAATAGGTAGTTTCAAAAAAAAGGTAAACATCTGCAGTCTTAAGTTACTACAGTGGCAGAAGCTCAGAAATACATAGCCCTGTCTTTATTCTGAGATGCTGAGGCTTACATGGCACACCTAACTATCAACAGTATAAGATCAGAAGACTTGAGTATCGAGGCAAAATTCCTTGGCAAAGCATGACTTAAGAAAAGCATTCCTTTCCAGACTATCCCCAGTTGGAAGTGGTTTGCCTCTGCTCCATGAAGTCATAGCTGGGCAGGGTGTGGCAGCTGCCATGGTGTGCTCTGGCAGTCTTGGATATCTTCAGTTAACTAAACTCTGAAAGAAGTATAAAGGAAACTTCTTGCTGAGTGTGTGAACACTGACAAACACATGCACACTTGCCGAAGCCAGGGCCCCAACACACACTGGTTTTAAACGGTGAAAGAGTCACCTCCCGTTAAAACAATTTATTCCAGTCTTGAACAATCGATCAACCACCTCCCCAAAAACTATTGCAGAAAAATGTACAACTGATTTTTTTTTAGTCTATAGTAACTTGATTTAGCAATTAATAATGATAAATATCTTTACCACTGGTAGCTGTCATTGGTAGATTTTCACTCTCTGAGCCTAGTAAAGGATTGTACAGTTCTTTGAGGAATTTGGGGTCTGTGAATAAGTTCAAAACTATAGGAAAATGTAGGCTAAAAAAAGCTCCCTGATTGTTTTCTCTGTGCATCAAAATAGAAATTACTTGTCCTCTACTTACTATCTTTTCACAAGGCTGGTGTTACTGGCTGGGTAGAGATGAAAGGCAAAACATGGTAAAGGTACAAGAGTATCTGTTATCCCTATCACTGGGTTCTTTGTGAAGAGTTTGCTTCTGAGCTGGTAAATGGAGAGACAAGTGAGGGAATGGGGGGGTTAACTGTGGTACAAGATGGTCCTGAGCGACAATGGTAGATCAGATACTTGGGAAGGAGGCTAAGCCGAGAACAATGGGGGTCCAGCTAGGTAGCACACTACTTCTGCCTGTACTGGGCAAGAAATGGCAGTGTCTTTCCTGGAACTGGGATGCTAAAGTATGCGGATATACCAGTGATAAGAGTAAGAGTGTCTTGAGGAGGAAATGGCATTAGACAACAAAGAGTTTGTGCTGAGACTGGCCAAAATTAACATGATATGTATCAAGGGACCTTAAAATTAAGGAGACAAGCTTACTTAGATCTTTTTGCCACAATGGCAGTTTTTATCTACAAGATGTAAATCTGTAAACTAAAATAATTAACAGCGTTTATTTTAATAAAAGTTTCTTTTTAATAGTAATGGTCTCCTGCCTTTTTTTATAAATAGGCTTTCTGGAAAGGATTCAAACAGAGGAAATGCTATGTTGATAGATTAAAGGTCCTTCGAAGCAATGTTGCTGCTATTGTTAAGGTAAGATCCCACTGTTTTGGGGCCTGAGTATGCTTTATCCCTTGGCTTGGTCCACCACCACTGGTAATCAGAGACTAGGAACACAAGCTGGAGGTACTTAAGCTCCAGAGATTTATTTAGTGTTGAAAACTTTAATTGTCAGCTTAAATTGCTGCTTGAGAGGTCTGCGTTTGGCTCCTATCAGGCTTTGGTGAGCTAGTGGCTGATTTTAAAGATTATGCTTCCCTTCCCATAATACTAAATCAGAATATATTTGAATTGACAGTGTGTTATTTCATTAAAAGCTGTCAAATCTATCTGCCTATAAAGTGCTCATTTTTCTGCAGTTGCTTAATGAGATACTGTCATGAGTAGATTGTGGGTAGTAGATGGGATGTTTATCTCCTGTCTCTGGAGGAAACTGGTTTACAGCTCAGACTAAGGCAGAAGTTGCTTCCAAAGATAGTGCTACACACAGGTGGTAGAGCCATGAACTCAACTTGCTATTTCAGTCAAAGGCCATTAATCTGGTTGCTGGACTGCAGGAGCCCAGTGGTACAGTCGTCTGTGGTCCTGAGCAAGAGAACAGCATGCTTGTGGAAGAGAACTGCCAGAAGCAGGCTTAAAGCACACACAAAACACTTTGTGCAGTGTCTGTCAGGTTTTAATTTTATTTAACTTTCAGATTCAGTCATGGGTAAAAATGTGGCTAGCAAAGAGAGCCTACAGGAAACGGCTGCAGTATTTCAAGGATCATGTAAGTCCTTTTTCTCTTTTTTGAACGTGGAGCTCTAAAATTAGGTAATATGACTGGGTGGGAGGTTTCGGGAATCTCAGGAAAGTGGGCGCGGGTTATGCAGTGTGTTTCTAAGCAGAAATGTCACAACTAGAATATTTTGCTTAATCTTGGTCCGCTCCAGAATGACGAAATTGTGAAGATACAAGCATTTCTCAGAGCAAACAAAGCCAGGGAAGACTACAGAACACTAAGTAAGTGGTAAAAGTTGAATGTTGCATATCAGAGAAGTATGTTGCTGTGTTAAATCACTTAAAAAAACAAACAAACAAAAAAAAACCCCAAGCTTTCACATGGGATTTCTCAGTTTCTTTCAAAAGCAGGTGGAAGTGTTTGGAAACCAATTGTTTTACAGCTGAAAATTTTCTGGGTAGCTGTATGTACACAGTATGACAGAAGTAATGTTAATTAGCATAAACTTCTCTGTAGCTTCAAAAATTTCTGCAGTGATCAGTTTCCTGAGGGGTTTGGGGTGTTCAACTGTTATGTCCACTAATAAGCCTATTTACTTCAACTAGTTGGTGCTGAAAATCCACCCTTGACAGTCCTGCGCAAATTTGCCTACCTCTTGGACCAAAGTGACTTAGACTTTCAAGAAGAGCTAGAAGTAACACGGTTAAGGGAAGAAGTTGTTACAAAAATACGATCCAATCAGCAGCTGGAGAAAGACTTGAACTTAATGGATATAAAGATTGGACTGCTGGTGAAAAACAGAATCACTCTTCAGGTCAGCAGGCTCTCTTTATGCTCCTCCCTTGGTAGCACACTGAGCACTTTGTCTTAAAGGAGCTCAGGATTACCCAATCACAGTAGAGCTGAGGTTGGCCAGGACCTCTGGAGGTCATCTATCTGGTCCAACCACCCTGCTCAAGCAGGGCCACCTTGAGTAGATTGCGTAGAACAATGTCCAGACAGCTTTTGAATATCTCCACAGATGGAGACTCCACAACCACTCTGAGCAACCTGTGCCAGTGCTTGGCCTGCCCAATTAGTTAAAATACTCCTGGTAAATTAAGTGCTTGTCTGTGTGTCTTAATCTGGTCCAAAATACCTTGTGGTAGAAGCTGTTCTGTTGTCCTGAGTGGTATGTCAGTTTGGTACTGAATGTCACGCTCTGTTTTGCTACTTGTGGACAATAGTAATTCTTTGGCAGATTTTAAGCATCTTCTCTGTGGCAGAATGGAGTAGACCTCTGATTATATGTGAGAGCTTTTTCATTGTTAAGTAAATGATGAATGAGTTTGTACATAAGACTGGGTTTCCTAGATAGTAGTTGTTGGCCAGCCATACTGCTAACAAGATAAAGATGTTCAGAAGTCTGGTTAGTGAATAGAGCAACATAATATACAAAGTTGGTAATAAAAGCCCTTGGAGGAACATCACGTTTAACATGGTTGGGAAGATGTTAATTTTTCCAATTTTCTTATGAATTTATAACCTAAACTTTTGATCATCTGTCTGCAGGATGTGGTACTGCACAGTAAGAAACTTAACAAAAAGAGCAAAAGTCAGCTGGAAGAGATGGTTATGGTTGACAAACAGGGTATCAAAGGTTTGAGTAAAGAAAGAAGAAAAAAACTGGAGGCTTATCAACACTTATTCTACCTTTTACAGGTAAGTCTTCACGTAAAAACTAACATGACAGCAAATTTCTAATTAAAAATTATATTGCTTGCTTTGTTTAAGTGACTGCATACTACTTTGGAATCTTTCCATAATCGTTACTACAAGCAGCACCAAATACTATGACCAGCCTCTAATATTTCCTGCAATTGATAAAAGCCTTGCTGTCTTTAAACCATGAAAGAAATAAAGCTGATTCCTTCTTGAGAATAACTTCAATCTGTACTGAAGCCAAAGAGAAATGTTTTCCTCTACCTTTTAGGCCATGTAAATTGCTATCATTATTACTGTGTTTTATGTGGTGGAAAGGAAGTTGTCTGCTATTCAGCTGACAACTGTGTTTATGCTGTTTTTGTGCTCTTTTTATCTCATCTCTCTGAAGTATTTCTGGAAGAATTTTAGATTTTCCAGGGGCAGATGCCCTCTAATTCTAAAGTGGACAAGTATGAAATGTCATCTTGGTAAATATCCATTGTCATTTGGTACAGTCATTGGATACATATACCTCATACACAGGTATATGTATCTAGATATATATGTATCTGTATATATATACTGCTCTGAGACTACAAATGAAATCCTTTTTAGAGCTGCTCACAGATATCTAATTGTACGGACTTCAGTGTTTCTTATGCGTTATGATTTGGGGTAAAGTCAGCATCAAAATGTGACATGTATGGGAATCAACATAAATGCTTTTAGTGTTAACAGAAATGTAGAGAGCACTGTCGCCCACTGGGGGTAGCTTGTCCTGGACAACAGTTTCTAAATCACTTGTTTGTTTTGTAGACTAATCCCACATATCTGGCAAAGCTGATTTTCCAGATGCCACAAAACAAATCTACCAAGTTTATGGATACAGTCATCTTCACTCTCTATAACTATGCCTCCAATCAACGAGAAGAATATCTGCTTCTCAAGCTCTTTAAAACAGCTTTAGAAGAGGAGATAAAGTATGTGCAATCAAAAAAAAAACTTTTGGTTAACTTATGTTGTAGACAGTTCAACGAATGCTTAATACATAAAACAATTCGGTTAATATTTAAATGTTGTAAAATTATATACATTTTTGTTACTAGAGGATTTGTTTGCAAGGTAACTTACTAATTCAAGTTCTTTTCAATTCAGAAAGTCTTTCTACGGTGGACAATGTTTACATATAAAAAGAAACCTTGAAAAAACACACTAAGGTTTCTTGGTTTTTTGGGCTGGACAAAGAATTTTTCTCTAACTTTTCTTTCTCTATTTAAATCTATGTTCTGTAAGCTGAGACTGGTGGCTTATCCTAAAACAACAAAATTTAATTCTATGCCCTTAATGGGTATTTGCTGAACAGATATTTGGGCATGGATCAGGTACCTATTATCTGACACTAACTAAATATGTTCCAGGTATTATAACACATAGTGGATTCAGGTAGCAGTTTCTATAATCTTGTTCTATATGAAAGCCTAAGAAATAGGCATCCATAAGCCTATACTGGGTAAATACATTTCACATAGAAATAGGATAATTTTGAAAGTGTGGGTTTTGGAAATATGGATAACTGTATATATGTCAGATATGAGAGAATTTCTGTTCTTGATACAGCTCTAAGGTAGACCAGATACAGGATATCGTTACTGGAAACCCTACCGTCATTAAGATGGTTGTCAGCTTCAATCGAGGTGCTCGTGGGCAGAACACTCTTCGCCAGCTCCTGGCTCCAGTGGTGAAGGAGATCATGGATGACAAGTCCCTCATAATCAACACTAGCCCTGTGGATGTGTACAAGTCGTGGGTAAACCAGATAGAAATGCAGACTGGTGAGGCCAGGTGAGTGAGGATGGCGGACATACTGTACTATTGAAGTATTTCAGGGATTCCTCGCTTCTGTTCTCCCTTTTGTTCTCTGATAAATTGCACTTGTGCCTGTGCATCCCTTCCCTATCTTCCTGCGTACAGAGCTTTTGGGGACAGATGCTTGAGAAATAGGTACTTTATCCTGTTCTGAGGAACAAGGGGATCGCTTTTCCTAGTCATGAACTTCAGAAGTTAATTATTAATCTTTACAAATGTAGATGACTCTGCCATGGAAGAATTTATAGCCCTTTTTCTAGGTTTTATAACAGCATGTTAGTGTTCCAGGCTTTTGAGGAGTTGTGCTGAGACTGGTACGTGCCTTAATTACAAAGGGGGAAACCTATTTTAAGGGAAGGTACATGATGGTATGGGCACTCCCACCTAAACAATCTGTCCCCCACCAAAATAGGAAGCTTCTGAGAATTACTTAGCCAACTTCAACTGTGGGTTTTTCTGACATTTTTCTCTGTTCATTGATAGCCCTTATGAAGAAGAATCTCAGTTTTGTTTAGTGTGGTTTAATATCTCCTTGCTTTGCAGCAAATTGCCATACGATGTAACCACGGAACAAGCATTAACACACACAGAAGTGGTCAATAAACTGGAATCATCGATTCAGAGTTTGCGAACAGTAACCGACAAAGTTCTTGCAACGATATTCTCTTCTCTCAATATGATGCCGTAAGTGCTGATTAGGAATCTCCAAGCTCCATTTCATGTGCACAGTGAACCTTCCTTCGAAATGCCAATGGAGAGACAGCCTTTCATCTTAAGTGACTTGTTATGTGCCTCTCAAATTACTTCTCCAGTAGAGGGAGTGGTTTCTCCACTTCTGCTCTAGTAGTCGAACACCCATACTTGAAATTCTTTGTATCTTCCACTGCTGTCTTGTTTTGTGTTTTAAGTGCCCGTGAACAGCCAAAAATGCGGCAGATTAGTATGACTGTTTTGTGCTTCATCTATGTCATTCCAATATTTTTCATTTTTTCCATTCTACATTTAGTTACGGAATGAGATATATAGCTAAAGTTCTGAAGAGCTCACTCCATGGGAAATTCCCAGATGCAACAGAAGATGAACTATTAAAGGTACCCTTCTGAGGGGAAACTGACAGCAGCTTGTTTTTAATGACAAAGGGGATTTTTATTGCCACTATGCACTCTAAGAAACTGAGAACACCAGCTTTTACTGAAGGAATTTCACCCTTCTTGGGTTGGGAGAGGGGTGGTGGAAGGGGAGAAGGGAATTCTCACAACCTAGCTCTCTTAATCTGGGTGCTCAGCAATTCTTATGGAAGACAGTTCTCAACCTGTTTCTGATGGTGGCTTTTATTAGAAGCTAGGAGTTTGAATCATCTTGGGTTTTGGTTCTGTATTGTGGTCCTTGCCACCAGCAATCCTGTCCTGGAGAACACTTTAGTCTTCAATAATACTACATAACCCTGACATTGTTAGCATATTACAAATAACATATTAAACATTGTTAACATATTAAAAGTAACACATAACAATGCATTAAGTTTAATACAAGGAGAGATTCTAAAAAAGTGTAGATCATCAAGAACACCTGTACAGACTGAAAAGTAAAGTAGGAGTGATGAGCATATGGTGTCAGCTCACTGGCCACTGCTAACCTACCACAGCCATGGTGCCTCTTTAGAGGGCTTGGGGACTTGTTTCATGAGCCTTCTAGTGAGCTGAGACACTGACAACTCTCTCAAATTAGACCTATTTGCACTTCAATACAGATTATTTAATTTGCATTTAATCAGGTAGTTCTAAAATTGCAATCTATTTATTTCAATGAGACTTCACTATAATTCTTCAAAAAGCTACTGTTTGGAGGTTAAAAATTTTATATATATATATTCTGGTGGCAGAGGATTTCAGATGCCTCTGCTAAAAAAGTAATTCTGCTTTTGTGTTTTAATAATGCACTGGAAATCCTTGCAAGCAGCACTTATGGGCTGCATCTGTCCTATCACTCCAGCAATACAGATTAAAGCATTGCTCAACTTTTGAAGAAAAATAAGTAGCAAAAGGAACATAAGGCACCAAGCTGAAAGTCTTTACATGTGTAAGTTGGAAGTTCTGCAAGTGACTGCACTTAAGATGAGGCAAAGGTCCTGCCTGTTTCTGAGATCACAAATGAATTGAAGCTACCAGCTGCACAAAACAAGTTACTGTAATGTCATTATAGTAATTGCTGTTTGGAAAATCTGTTCTCTAGCCTTTTAGGGCTGTATGCAGTCCTCATGAGAAACAATGAGTCCCTTGTCAATGAATGCATTAAATGCTGGCAGATAACTGTAGCACTTCAGAGAATGAGTCTCTGGAGCTGAACCTTGCAAAATTAAGGAGAAATATGAGTTATATTTGGTTTTGTCAACTCAATACCTCTCATTGAGCTGACCTAAAGCCTGCATCAAATTTAAATGTGGTTGTAAAAGTCCATAACTGATGGACAGAAGTGTTGCAACAGGCACATCTTACAGAAGACCACAAGCTCTTCCTGTTAGCTACATAGATAAAAAATATGTCTTGGAGGTTCTTCTAGCATTGATTCTGATGGTCTAATCCAGAAGTAGAAATAAACATTTTGTAAAAAGTAATTACTTTATGGAAAGAGAAGAGATGTTAATTTTCTCTTTCAGATTGTTGGCAACCTCCTGTACTATCGCTACATGAACCCTGCTATTGTTGCTCCTGATGGTTTTGATATAATTGATATGACTGCTGGAGGCCAGATACACCCTGACCAGAGGAGGAACCTAGGTTGTGTGGCAAAAGTCCTTCAGCACGCTGCTTCTAACAAACTCTTTGAAGGAGAGAGTGAACATCTATCATCTATGAACACTTACCTCTCACAGACATACCAAAAGTTCAGGTAAGCAAAGCACTCAAACGCCTACAGTTAGAGCTTTTCTCTAGTTGAATAAAGCAGGTGAACTCCTCATTTACAGGGATTCCCTGCTCAGAGTTAAAAACACTGGGTGATCTGCTATAGAGGAATTCTCACTGCTGTGGAAGTTGAAACAGGAGTAACAGGTTATATTTGTTTGAGCATTACTCTTAAGAACTGAGCATTTCTGGCTTGGTTGAGTAAAGTTTTCTTACTGCAAACACAGTGCAAGAACAGTGCTTGGTGATTCATTATCCAGCAGAAATGACATGTTCATTGGGTCAGGAGGATACCTGAATCTTGTCTGAGGAAAAAAGCTTACTGGTCAGGAAAAAGTTGTGGGTTTTGGTTTTAGTCTTTCATCTTTGAGAGATTCCACACAGACGATCTTGCACAGTCATATGAAATTGCATGTTTTGCTACACTCTAGTACACAAATTCTTTGGGATTATGTGACATCTTCTTGTGTGATTGCTTGTATTAACTTGAAGGGTTGTTGAGTCCTGTGGCAAAATCACTTTCAGAACTCCTATCTTTAGTGTCTGTTCTTCATGAAAACAAATGCACTCCTCATATGTTTCCTTAAGAGAACAGCTGTGAATACAAAGATAGTTATTGGTATTGAAGTATTTAAGGATATGGCATAAACATTGAGAGGGTAGGGTTAGAAAGTGTTATAGTAAGATTAATGAAAGAAAACCTACTCTAGTTGGCCCTTTGATCATTACAAAAGGAAGAATTCTTCTCCTGTGAACAAAACTGATTCTTTGGGTGACTGCACTCTGGTCTTTAACTAAAGCCTCCTCAGACATGAGTGGTGGCTGCTTTCAGGTGCTTGCTCCCCTTGCAGCAACTGCAATTGCAGTATTAGCTATGTTAAAAGCTACCAGCTTTGTCTATTTATTTACATATTGTGCATTTATGAAATTGTACAAGAACGTGCACAAACAGTCTGCCTCAACAACCTTCTCAGGTAGCAATATTCAGAAATTCACTATCTGTTAGCTTTCATTTATCTAAATTAATATTTTCCTGGTAGTTCCATCACATACGCCCTTATTGTGAGATTTGATGAATGAATTCTGTACTCGTCTCATGCAGCTCTACTGTAGCTTTGTACAACTCGATCATATTGCTTAGCTTTTCCTCTCCAAACTGAGGAATCTCAGATTTTTTTTTTCTTCTGTTCTTTTTCCCAGTACCAACTTTTTTAAGATTCTCTGTATCTGAAACTTGCACCCTCCTGGTGCTGGTGCACAGTAAAGGCAGAATCCCTGTAGGCCTCATCTAATATCCTGCTTCTCCCAGCTGCTCCAATTTGGGTCTTCTCATTTTGGAAAACAGTGTTCCTCTTCCAGGATGATGACCTTGCTGTTTATGGTTTTCTATGCACATCCCTGAAGCTGACAGTAGCTTGGAGAGGCACCCATTGTCATGTTGTGAAGCAGGCCTCAGGTCTTCATGTCGTGCTAGTCATGTCAGAGTGCTGCTCCAACCACACATCGCGGTTTTTTTCTTCTCTTTCTTGAATTTATAACCAGTACCACATTTTTGGTGTTTGGAGAAGCACAATTTCAGAGTAACAGCTTAAATATTTGTAGGCCAAGTAGTAATTTTGAACAGCTATCTCAAATTCTTCTCACACTTCTTACTACATGGTATCTTCATAAAATCACTGAGTCTTTGGAAATCCTTTCATAATTTCTAGAGCACTTAACACAGATTTCTGTGTTTAAAATGTACCATCTTATTGGTCCTTGTAGGATAAGGATAAAAGACTCTCAAATTTAAAGCAATCTTCTAGCTGCCTGACAAAGATGGAACACTGTCGTTTTTATTAGTGTGTACAAGTTTTGCCTCCAGAAGTTTCCTTCAAACACTAAGTGTAGAGTGCAGATTGTAAGAGAAATAGATCATTTGTCAAAGACTTGATTGTGGGTGGGGGTTTGTACAAGCTAACTAAAGTGAGTTTATAGGGACAGTTATTGAAGTTTCCTCATTTTCTATCAGGAATTTTTTTCAAGCAGCATGTGATGTTCCTGAACCAGAGGAGAAATTCAACATCGATGAATACTCTGACATGGTGACCCTTAGCAAACCCGTCATATATATCTCCATTGAAGAAATTATCAATACCCATTCTGTAAGTTAATGAAAAGTATTCTAGTCAGCAGACTAAAGTGTACAGATCATGAAATATTTCTAACAGTGTCTGTTAAAGCTTTAGAATTCATCCTCCCTTTTGAAATAATGCAGCTAATCTCTGAAATGGTTTGGAATTGAGTATTAGATTATGGTTTTTTTCTAGAAGACTACTTCTGTGGAAAACCATCATCTTGAATAATAAAAATAACATTTTCTGATGGGAAGGAGGAATGATTTTGCTCTAACCTAGTGCAACACTTCAAACTTACGTAGTCTTGGCTAAGAAAGTAACAATCTCAAGAAGCCTCTTTGGCTCTGTGAATATGCATTGTATTTTGTAACTGTGACATTGTGTCATATGTTTTGTTGGGAGCAGATGCAAACATCTGATTTAGGACTGAAGCTGTGGCATCCAAACAGTTTGTCATTGTGGGTAAAGAATAGATTAACTTCAGTCTGTAGTATGACTCATTAAGGCTTAAGTTAAATGTCTGACACATGGTTGTGCTAAAGCTGGGATATTACTGTTTCCTGGCTTGCAAAGTGGCCCCTGGTTTACAAGGGAGTTTGCTCCCCCACCACCCAAAAAAGCCCAACACCCTCCAAGAAAGCCCATATATCCCACAAAGAATCTCCTACTAATATTATCAGACATACCACATTACAAGTTAGCCTTTATACAAGTGAAAACTAATAGACCACTCAGCTAAACACATTTGGGGGATGGTCTTTCTACCTTTATCACAATTTTTAAGGCATAGACCTTCATACTTAAGCATGCCTTCATACTTATGACCAGTGTTTACATATAACATGTTTGTTTACATATGACCCCATTCCTTGTAGTGGGTCTGTTGCATATCTGATATGTTTGGTCCTGATTTGATAAAGTGTTACCATGTAATGTCATATTGATTGACAAAAAGTGCTACAAAACATGAAGTAATTTAATGACACTAAATTCCTACACAAAGGAGGCCAACAATTTCTTTTAACAGTTGCTTGCCTACAGGAATCAAGCAATTAGGTCTGAAGACCATATACGAACTGACTTGCACCATATTTACCAGGTTATCCTCCCTGTCTCATGTCTGCTCTTCCACCAAACTTCCTTTGAAAGCCTGAACCTTTGCCTGAGTTGTTTTCTCCCACTGCAAGTGTAAATTAAATTTTCCATTCTGGTCAGACAGCTAAAAAAATAGTTTATATAATAGGAGATTCATAAATGTTTTGTCAGTTGTTGTGTTTAGCTCATCTTCACAGAAAATTCTAACATCTGCCTTCTGCCATCATTTCCCATTGCACTTGCCTAAGTTTCATATTTGTTGCATACTTCTGTAGGATGTAACTCAAATGGGGATCTTTTTCATTTGACAGCTGAGTTTTGGTGCTTTCATGTATCTCTTGCCTTCACCCCAAAGAACTTGTCCTGTGAATGTCTTTTTTTTTTTCCCATTTTGTGTTTGTATAGCACCAAGCATGGTGGAGTTTTATTCAGTACACATAGGGTTTCTTAGCAGTTCTCACAGTATCCCAGTTAACATTACATGCAGTTTGGGGTAGCTGCTGCATGTAAGAGAAACTTGTTTAAAACAAGTTAATGGCTATGAGTGTATAATGGTCACTTCTGCCTTGTAACTGTGTTTAAAATCCTTTTGTTTATTTTAAATGGAGATAAGATTTCTGGTTGTCAGAAAGTTTCCAGTAACCAGTAACCTCTGACTGAGTATAACTTAGTGTTATCTTGAATACTGGGATTTTTGCCTACTGCTAATGCTTTGTAGCTGAAATTCAGTGAAACCTGGTGATGTTGTGACTTTACATCAGTCTTCCAAGTAAAAAATATCACTTCTAGGAGGAATGAGCAGTTGAGTCTAGCAGTCACTAATGCAGCTGGCTTTAATTCAGCAGGATGTTACCTTGCTCACCCATAACAGGAGCCTCTTATCAAGGAAATGTTGCTTCCCTGTTCTTGCTCCTTAACTTGTCTTACCAGTATTTCTGTGGGTTAAAGTTTTAAGAATGTGATCAGGTGCATGTGCCTAGTTTCTCACTTTTCAGAAATGACTGTATTTATCACTGGTGCTACGGTAAGCTACTAGAATGGGCATACAGAAAATGGGTATCTTCTCATGGACCACCAATTTAATGCCTTTGTCTGTAGTAATTCAGGATGCAGCATTGAAATTCTCCCTTGGGACTACTACCTGTTAGTCTGTGATGCTTTGTTTAGGTCTAAAGGCAAATCTTAAACTTCTGCTCAGCTGTGAGGTTCATCACTCTGGAGGTGATTGCTGGAGGGGCACAGTGAGCTGTCTTTCAGCAAGAGTAACTCAAGTCCAGGGCTGGGCATACTTCCCCTTTGGGTACTTCACAATCCTCATCACACTGGGTCTGTGTCTTTTAGCCTTTAGTTCCCACATTTAATACAAGTATAAAGACACTGGGAATGTTTTCGTTTATTTTTTGATGACTTATTCTACATTTGTTTGTAGCTCCTATTAGAACATCAGGATGCCATTGCCAGTGAGCCGAATGACCTGCTGAATGAATTGCTCGAAGGGCTGGGACCTGTTCCTGACATTGAGTCTTTCCTTGGTATACTGTTCTTTGTCTTTATGGCTAACTTTAAGGGCAGAATTAAACACGGGTTTGACTTAATAGCTGTATCATTGACAGCTTCATTTAAAATACAATTATTTTCTGAACAATTTCTGTAACATTGCTTCCTATACTTGAATCTTCTAGCTGTGCAGTAATCACTCTAAAGATTACCGATGTAATTAAAAAATCCAAACATTAATAATGCTTTGAGTAGAATGATGTAGGTGTGCTCAAACTGCAGATCTTAAGATTTGCTAGTGTTGACTAGAAACTTACCAAAAGGACATGGAGAATTCTTAAACCAGCCATTTTTAATTCTGATACTAAATTATCCATATAAAAATGAAGTTTTTCCAGTTATGCAGATTTTTTAGGAAGCTATAAGGAAAAAAATTACTGCTACTTAATTTGCCTTCATTGGAGTAAGTTATGAACTGTTTCGAAAATAGCTAGGGTATCATGGCTAATTAGAGCTTCCAAGTAAATTGCCTGTTAATGTAGCTGCTACTCATTTTTCACTATTGCAGCATGTTGGAATGAAGTACAATTGTTTGTAGTCATATCTGATAAGACTGCATGTAAATCTCTTGCTACTGATGGTAGCCTGAAAAGCAAGAATTGGTGGCATTTTCCAAAATACTCTTAACTGGGCTTATAGGTGGATTATGGTTTCGATTATTCAATATCCAAGTAAAAGACTGTTTCTATACAATTGGAATGAGTATGCTATTTAATAAATGTAATATTTCTGATTTATCTATGTACTTCTCTGCTTAATGCACTAAATAATGGGAAAGTTGAAAACTTTGAAGTAAAAAAGACTTCCTTACAGGAGAAGGAGCTGTTGATCCCAATGACCCCAACAGGGAAGGCACACTGAATCAACTTGCAAAAACAGAGATTTCGCTGTCTCTGACAAGCAAATATGAGTTGCGAGAAGGGGAAGATCAGGATCTCAAAAGCCTGATGATAAAGTAAGTATAGCTCAAACCTGTATTCTGGCAATGAGACTTGGTCTGTTGGGTTTTTTTTAAAGTTGCTTCCACCCTGCTGCCTTGCCTAAGTGTATTTTTCAGGTGCTGAGTGTACTCAATTTTCAAATGTTTTTGGTCCCACTAAAACTTTGCAACAGTCAGAAAATGGCAATTCTTTCAGAAAGCTTACAGAAAGATAAACATACTGCCACTTGTGTTTGACTGACTGGATCGTTACTGAACCTAGTAAGTGCTTTTCTATGAAGTTGTAAAAGCGTTCTGCTTAAAAACACTCCATCCTTGGGAAAGCAGAGAGAAAAAGCCTTCTAGCCTTCTATAAGGGATGGTCAGTAGGTATGTCACTGTCCTCTTTTGCCTCTCAAAGGAAAATAATTTCCTGAACTACTGCTGTGAGGCATTTTAACAGGATGCCACTACCACTTCGGGGGAATAGTGCATGCTTTTATCTAGGGGGAGAACAAATGTTTGTTCAATTTGGTGAGCAAATTAAAAATGTCTACTGGGATACCCTGGGGCATAGACTCCTTTAGAGTTGAAAAATGTTTTTATAAATTTTTGTGGTATCAAGTTATTGGTAGCCCTCTCCTGAAGTTGTATCAACCTGTCCACAATAAAAATTGGATTATTTAACATCTTGGTGCTCCTTCAACAAGGGAAAAGCATCAAAACACAATGCTGCTCTATGCTTATATTAATCCACAAGTGTGACAGAAGATCACTTTATGGAGAAATACAGAATAAGGCTTTTAAACCTTTACCAGCACCAGGAGTCTAGATACAGGCTGCAATTAGATCCTAATTTTTTTTTTCAAAATCAAAAATCAGCAAGCTGAATTTAATGTGAAGTCTTAATTCAGAGGAAATAGCTATGTCTGTACTAAGTAATGAAATTTCTACAAAAGCCATAAGTGC
This sequence comes from Heliornis fulica, assembly GCA_013399135.1. Taxonomy (NCBI): domain Eukaryota; kingdom Metazoa; phylum Chordata; class Aves; order Gruiformes; family Heliornithidae; genus Heliornis; species Heliornis fulica. The sequence goes on along the minus strand of VXBZ01004882.1, from coordinate 27,339 downwards.
CTGCTTAAAACTGGTGGGGTGTATGTAATCCAATTCTTACTGCAAGAAAACTCTTACTATTTATACTAAAAGGAAGAGAAATTTTTCCACTATAATTATGTGTATTTGATCTGAATCTTAAACAAGAAAACACTGAGGTTTTTCTGTAACTTGTTATCAAATATAATTTGAGACCTGATATAAAGTAACAGCAATATCAATAACCTATCGAAACAGTTATTCGTGTGGTATTCCAGAGACCAAGGAGCCTTGCTGCCTTGAAATCTAGAGCTGCTCTCAGGCTGGCCTTGTAATAAGGATATGCCTGCTGCTGCCCCTTAAAAAGAAAAAAAGTGCTTCCTGTCTTTTTTTTTTACCTCTGTGTAGCAGTAAAACATACCTCTTAATGGAATTTCTAAAAATATGCAACAAGTCCAAAAGAAATGTCTTTAATACTCCACACTGTGTGGAAATATGTTGAAACAATAGCATGAGAATATAACTTCTCTATTGCATAAGTACTTTCAAGTAATATTTCTCATATTTTGAGGAAGCTTAGTAAATAATCTGACAGAAAGGTAATTAGCAACCTGTGTTAAACTGCAGCAATATCAGAAGTTAAAATACTTACCACATGAGATGTTTAAATGCACATGCTTAGCTTTCCTACCTTACTTTCAGAGAAGTCTTTTACTGCAACTGAGAAATGTTAGGTGCCTGGCTAAAATTCAAGTCACAGCTCAGTCACTGAATATTCCTTCTTAGGAAATTACATGTCTCTTCTATAGAAATATCAACATAATTGCTTTCTGAATGGCTTTAAGGCCTCTGTGAATTAACTGGTATCTGTTTAGAGGATGCTACATAAGGTGTCTGGTTTGTGTGGTTTGGGTGTGCAGATGCTGCATGACAAAGGGAAGGCATCCAGCCCCAAGCGAGGTGTTTCTGCAAAACAGACTTGAGCAGTTTTTGTACACGGGGTTAAGGGAAAGGAAGTGGAAATAAGCCTTGTCTTAACAGCTATATCAGCACCTGGTTCTAATGCAGTGCTTTAAATTATAATGTCATCCTAGTATGTTAGTGCAGTCTGTGGTGTTGACCACCAAAGACTCCAGAGGTGGAATTCAGGCAGAGAGAGACAGCAGTGTGTTGATGGACCCCAAGTGAACAAACTTTAGGAAACCTTCTTAGTTTTGGTGTTTGTTTTTTCATTTGGGTCTGGTTTGGGTTTTGGTTGGTTTTTGAGTTTTTTTTGTTTCTGACATGGAAGCTTGGCTTGTATCCAAATACTCAGTGGTTTTGGGTAATGTTGTTTGTATATGAGAAAATTTTCAGGACTTCTAGTCCTGAAACACCAAACACCCCATACACACCCCAACTACACACAGTAAACCCATTTTAAACCAAGTCATGAGGTTTTATCACAGGCGTCTTGATCATAGTGACATTTTCCTGGGAAACTTACACTTTGAGTTTCTGTTAATTTTTAAGAATGAGGATCTATATATCATTTGTAACAGTGTCCTCTAAAGAGACAGAATTTTTGTAGCAGAATGTTCTTAGAAATATTATCAAGAGTCAGCAGGAGCAAGATAACTTTTTACCAAAAAAAGAACCAGTTTACATATCAGGGTGTAGCAGTTTCCCTTTTTTAGCAAGGAAATGTTCCTTGTCCATTGCTGTTAGAGAAAGAAGTATCTGTCCTTAAGTGGTGTGCATAAATGCACTGTGTTGGATGCAAAATTTCTTTGGAACTTCAGCAGTTTTGGATTTATTTCCAATTTATTCAGTAAATATTACCCTTAATGGAACTATGCCTAGCTCAGGCTTTGCAAAGATTACATTCCTATCTGTCATTATTGTCATTAAAATCCATATGTGAGTTGTTGCTTTGATTTTTATGTTAACACGGTAACTTTTACTGTGTTAGTTGAACTGTTTACTAAAATGGTGGGGGGGGAATATGTGTCTAAACCAGATGTTCAACACTATTAACCCAAGCTATGAAACAAGCTAAGAAACATGAGCAAGTATCCATAATAAAGGGGAAGCTTGCTAGTTTGAAGAAACAAAATGCAGAAGTGATCCCGTGACAACTGTTTTCTAATATCCATGTATTGTTTTCAAAAGGACAAAAAGACTTATTGTGGATGTGATACGAACACAGCCAGGGGATACAGTCTTAGAAATACTAGAAACATCAGCCACTGCACAACAGGTAAGTGCTATTCTATGCCTGAAGTGGAAAGAAAGTACATGTTACAGCTATTTAAAAGTCTTAAAGGATGTCTGACAGCTTTTTCAACTGCTTTATAACAATAAAATTATTGCTGTTTCCAGACTATGCAGATCTACGGAGATGTGAGACTTGGACATTTTATTTTACTGTATAATTTGTAACAGCTTCAGAGGAAAAGAAAAAATAACTCATGCTGTTAACTAACACAATTAGGATATTATTCTTCAAACTTCCTGTAAACAGAGTTTTTCCTGTCCTATGTTATAATACAATGCAATAGCCTGAATTGAATCCTTCTGCTAGACTTTTTCTTTCTCATAAACTTTAGCATTCTAACTCATGTTCTCTCATACTGAGTTTATTTGCTTAAGCAGTAGAAGTAAACATCTGCTTGTTATCCTTGGTGTGAGAATTGAGTGGGAAGAGCTCCCAGCTAAAGACTTCCAAGTAGATACCGGCACACACTCTCAATAATACACCCATTTTTAAAAAGGGTAGGAAGGATCACCCTGGGAAGTACCGACCTGTCAGCCTCACCACTGTGCCTGGGAAGATCATGGAACAGATCCTCCTAGAAGCTATGCTGAGG